>VONZ01000048.1:737500-1137500 GCA_012976165.1 Labeo catla | reverse complement strand
CAGCTGCCGGGGAGGAACGCACGCACAAACATGCGCATGCATGTTTAATGAGGGTCACGTATTTCCGTTGCGATCGCTTTCCCGAAACACCTCACGGGCGATATTTATTTTCAGGGGTGACCGCGGCGTCGAAACACATGACACAATTATTTTTCATAAGCGTATTAGTTAAAAATCCAGCTGACTCCAGAGTTTGTCAATAACGAAGCTGGTAATGAAGTGTTTTGAGCGAATGTGAGATGTGGACGTGTGTAATGGCATCATTTGGAGGCCAGTCACAGATGCAGCATGAGGAGCTGCGCTGTAATTAGCAAGAAATGCTGTACAGGTTTTCCACTAATTAGCAAATTATGCTGAAAATAGCATCAAGCTAATTAACAGTTATTATGGCATTTTTGAAAGTATGACTTTAATTAGCAAAGTCCTGACGCATGCAATTTCAAACTTGTCCAGGAAAAACACAGGACATGATCAAGAGGCAACGCGGATGATTAAGACGAAGTCGCAAAAAAGAAAGAGGGATAGAAAACGAGATGCAGAGAGAGGGAGAGAGTGCTTTTGTCGAATTTCCATGCAAATGAGGCACATGCATGTGCATGTATGCATGCGTGTACTAGTTCCCAATTGGTGAGGTGAAAGTGATTAAAAAAAATATAAACAACTTCGTCTAAATCCTAAAGCAAAACCAGCATGCATGTGCATGCACTTGTGCACGCATGCATGTGTTGTTGCCAAAAGGCTCTCTGTACAGCAGACTGGTGGATGTCAGGTGGCGGCGTCACCCATAACAGGGACTGAGCTCAGCTGCCGCTGCGAGCAGTTACTTATTCTACTCCAGTGCACATTAAAAGAGCCTCGCAGTCAAGCCAAGCAACAGCACCCAACCTGACAGCATAACAGCAATCACACACCCCACAGCCTGTGGAGAAAACACACACACACACGTCTCGCAGCAAACACAAGTAGCGTGCCAGGTCTTTAACACGCACGCAAACACACGTTAACACCGAAGCGGGGACGCGAACACATGCTTTCACACGCATATGCTGTCAAACGCACGGGCGCTATCACGCAGGTCTCGTTTGGCATTGAAAAAGCTTAAAAATGTAAAGCAAAACATGGCTGGATATTACAGTGATGTCATGCGCTTTTGATGTCACCTCGTTTCTGATTGGCTGTTAAATCACCACCAGATCAAAGTTGTCATCCATTTCTCAATCTCTCCTCCACGGCCGGTCCTCTACACGTCGGGAAGATGGTACGGAGGATAGACGGAGAGATGTCAAGCCAAGCTGTGACACTACCACATATGGCCTGTTCATCAATCAGCTTAATCAAGCAGCAAGCAGAAGCAAAGACGCCTAATTGCCAACCGCACTCGTCGGCCAGATTCGTTTGCCGAAAGCGATCCAGATTCAGCAAAGGGTGGCAGAAAACGCAAAAAGAAATTGCAGATTTTGCCATGATTGCCATGTGATTAGCAGGCAAAAATGTAAGAAAAAGAGCAGGTTTAGAAGATGTGCTAAACCTTGGCTTTTAAGGAAGTGTCTTTTAATGAAATGATATGTATTTTATATATTTTTTAAAAATGTACAGTATATTTAATACTAAAAATATACAGAAAATGTTTGAATACATTTCAAAATTATGTATAAAATATTTGATAAAACATTTGAGTTTTATGGCTTTCTTCCCCATGCCCATTAGCTTTGAGGTCACCTATATGTTAGAGTCCTCAAAAAAGTTATTATTATTTTTTTTTTTTTATTTGGGAAAACACAACCAATCAGAAATCGAAATTATATGATTGAATTGTCTTTAAGTAGGAAATTTTCTGTCTCTTTCTGAAGCGTTGCTGTTTTTATCTCAGGGAGAGAGAGAGAGAAAGAGCTTTTCTAAACACATGAGGTTCCTTGAGGGGGGAAGAACTCATGGAGAGCTTCCTGTTTTCCAGATCAAACCCTCTGGGACTTTCAAGGGGGAACAACTACACTCGCAAAATGTAGAAAGAGGGGGAAAGTGAGAGATTATTCCCCTGTTCCTCGCTTCTAAAGCCCCTCGTGCACCCTAGCTTCATTTCCATCCTTCTTTCATGGGATAAACACTTGCTTGTCGCAACGGCGGGATAGCTTTTGTCTGTTCTTCCTTTTTTCCCCATTTTTTTTCTTTGCCTTTCTGTCTTGTTTTCCTTAAAGGCAGTGACTGACAGCTGACATTCTGATATTTATTATTGAGGAGGAGACTTTTGATGCTATCTGCCCATGCAGAAATATAAAAAACACGGTCCAAATGTCAAAGACCGAATATTTTCTCCTGTTTTATATGAAATGACCTCTCGCGATGCTTCTCTTATTGTGCACGGGGCGGTTTGCGGCCTGCCGGCGATATGCATGTGCGGACACAGATAGCACCCAACTCTGTTGTTTCGGAAGAGGCCGGGATAAAGAAAAAAAAAAGCCGGGAAGCTTTCCGGCCTCACAGAGCAGGGGGATTCGGGATAAAGCAGGAAAATCAAATGACTCTGGCATCGGCGTGATCCTACGTGCTAAACTTGGACTCGATTCAAGAAACCGAGAGAGATGGATGGAGAGAGAGAGGAACAAAAGAGCAGGCCGATGGCTGTAGTCAATTTTCATATGAATGGCAGGTTTAACATATCTCTAGGAAAGGGCAGCTCTCGCAGGCTTGGGCGACGTCCAGAGGTCCAGAGCTCTCTCGTGCACCCGCATGCTGAAGAGGGCACGCACACACACTCAGAGACACGCACGCGCACACACGCACACAGTGTGTGTCCATAATTAAACTATCGTGTTTCAAAGTCCTGACAACAGCATAGAGAAGAGCAGAACAAGACGATAATTTCATTAGGCCAACTCATAATGAGGAGCCTTTTACCACCAAAGAGGGGGGCGATCTTGTGAATCGCACACCCTGCCTCACAAGGTAACACAACAGAAGACCACCATACAAGACATCCTATCCACAAAAAAATAAGCAGAGAAATTTTAAAAAGCAGAAATACAAACAAGTAGAACTAGACTACCCTTACAGATTTACAGATAATGTACTCACCCCCTTGTTATCCAAGATTCTTTCTTCAGTCGTAAAGAAATTACGTTTTTTGAGGAAAGCATTTTAGGATTGCTCTCCATGTAATTGACTTCTATAGTGCCCCCAAATTTGAACTTCCAAAATGCAGTTTAAATACAGCTTCAAATGGCTCTAAATGATCCCAGCCGAGGAAAAAGGGTCTTATCTAGCGAAACGATCGGTTATTTATTTATTTATTTATTTTTTTATTACAATTTACATACTTTTTAACCTCACACGCCTGTCTCGTCTAACTCCCGTCTTATTTTCTCCTCCAACTTCAAAATTGTCCTACTTCGCTGTAGAAGTACCAACCCAGAGTTTACAAAGGGAAAATGCAAAGAAGATCAAACACCCTTTACAAAAAAGGTAAAAACAGCGATGTAGGACGATTTTGAAGTTGGAGGAGAAAATGAGACAGGAGTTTTTAGACGTATCCTAACTGTCATGAACTGGAAGAAAAAGACCAGGTGAGCGTTTGAGGTTAAAAAGTATATAAATTGTAATTAAAAATAATAATAATAACCAATCGTTTCTCTAGATAAGACCCTTATTCCTCAGCTGGGATTGTTTAGAGCCATTTGAAGTTGCATTTATACTGCATTTTGGAAGTTCAAATTTGGGGGCACCATAGAAGCCCATTACATGGAGAGAAATTCTGAAATGTTTTCCTCAAAAAAAACATAATTTCTTCTTGACTGAAGAAAAAAGACAGAACATCTTGGATGACAAGGGGGTAAGTACATTATCTGTAAATTTTTGTTCCGGAAGTGAATAAATCCCTTAAGAAAAAAAAATCTGTAGAAAACCACAGAATGCAGAAAATTACCAGGACATTTTCTGTTAAATGCAGAAAGAGAGAGAGAGACAGAGAGAGAGAAAGAGAGAGAGAGAAAAAGGAAAATTCCTAGAATTTGAATTGAATTTAAACTGAGATAGCAAATGGGATGCAGAATTGCAATTCAAATTTGAATATAAGGAAGCAGAATTAAAGCAGATTAAAATCTAAAGAAACTGATATATCCCTAATAGTAGTTTTTAACTACAAAAGCAAAGTTTGACCAATTTCGTCAGAAAATGTATGATAAATAGAAAGATAAAGCAATAGATAGGTAGTATAATAAACAGAACATTAGAATGTTAGAACAATAGAATGTTAGAATGTTACAACATTAGAATGTGAGAATGTTAAAATTTTAGAATGTTAGAATGATAGATAGAACGATAGATAGAGAGAAAGATAGATAGATAGATAGATAGATACTTAGCAAACACCTCTGAAACACCAATAACATTCTCAAGCTGTTGGTTTAATGCCAGTTTGAATTTGAAATCTCTGTTTTTATTCTGTGTGTGTCTTATGTTATGCTGCCGTTGTTTGATCATTGAAGGAAAACAACAGTTGCGCGTTGGTGTGGGTGGGTTTTATGCGACTGGAGTCTGTCTCTCTCTTATATCTGCATGAAATTAGAATTATATAACATTTCCTTTGACTGACATAAGGTAAAGTCACACACTTAGATCTTCCAGCAGGCGTACACACAATATCTTTTTTTAGGCGGCTGGTCGTTCCTCTTTTTTTTTCTTGAGAGAGTCATTACGGCAGGGCTTAATTCTTATTGTACTTTATTTATTTCTCTCTTTAGTCAGCAGGAGGAATTTGCATACTTAATTGATCAATATGCTTGGTGTTCCTTTTGCACATCTGCCAGGCTGCTCCCTACTGCCACAGTCTCTCATTCCTCAAAGTGACAGCTCTCTCAGCCTCACACACACATACACAGTCGCTCCCGCTCGCTTTCCAGCATGGACACTCATTCACAGAGACTCAATGGGCCGTTCTGGGTTTCAAACAATGGTTCTTCATCGCGCCAGACTTTTAAATGTACTGATCTACAAAGGACGGACAGCGTCGGGTTGCAATTTACGACTCTTAATTCGTTCAGCGGTTTAGATCTCGTATATGGTCTTACGTGCTAACTTAAAGCTTTTTTGTGGGATTTCACAATACGGATGTTCTTTATCAAGCGCCATTGTGCGTTTTCCATCTTTGTCTGTGTCGGAACAAAACGACCCACACTAACAGCCCTTATCAGTCCGGTGTCAGAGACCATGAATCTCACACTCCCAAGTCGCCTGAATTGCTTCTCCATTGCTTCCAGGAGCTTCCCTTGAAAATACAGTGAGATCCAAAAGTCAGAGACAATTAGTGAAAATGCAGTCTTTTTAATTTTGTTATTTCAATAAAATAAAATGAAACATCCCACATTTTTTTGGACCTCACTGTACGTTTAAGATAAATGTAAGTGTCCACTTGGCTCTAAATCTCCACTTCAAGTGATCATTGTCATAGTTTATGCTCAATGATTTGTTTCCTGTCCTTCCCCTCATATGAAAGACTTTTTAAACTGTTGTTTGAAGGAAACTGGATCGGGGGTTTGGAGCTACTAGCTGGTTGAAAAAAAGAGAGGGAAAAAAAACCCTTCATCTCTAATCGCTGCCAAAGTTTGTCGTGTTGCTACTTTTTGATTGATGCCTCAGCCAAGTCTGTCATTTCCTCAATTAATTTGCTTGCAGAAAGAAAGAGACTCTCTCCACTGCAAAGCCCTTATGAGACTCTAAATATAGGAGCTCGTCATTTCAGCGTGAAACTTAGACGCACCGCTATTGTCATCTCCGCACAGAAAAACTTTAATTTGATCAGAATTCCTCAAGAGGAGTGTTAAATTAATTTGAACAGGGTTGGAGGGGAGAAAGGGATGCACAGTGACTTTGAGAAAAGGGAAATGAAATAGAATTATACGGGAAGCGATGAGTGCTGACTGCACACTTTCCATCGGGGTTGGCGCTACTAAACATCTCTTTCATATCCAACTCGGGCTAAATAAATGCCAATATTCACCTTGAGAGTATCATCATAAAGAAGACGCTCTCCGGAGACTTCCCGGAGGTATGGAGCGCGCTCTGTCGCAGGAGCGCTCGGGAAGGAAGGGGGGGAGAAATATGGCTCTTCTGAATGATTTCTTCGTTCTAAGTGAGCAGTCACTCTGTGAAAGTGTCAAGGATAAAAACCAAACACCACAAATAACAGAGAAATGACTTCAGAGAGAGAGTGAAGGCAGAGAGAGATAGAGATTCACATGACTGGTTTTAATTTGAGTTTGAAAAATACAACCTGTTTCCTCCCAACACCCCTAAATCATCTTCCATCGATCCAGTCTAAATCTGACAAGTCTTTTGCTTCTAAAAAGCCGTATAAAAACCTCAGGCTCGCTCGCACGGAGAAACGACAGTCCTAAACACTTCTCACCTGACGGGTGACCTGTGCGCGGTCAGGGCGAAGACTTTGTCTGGCAACACAACAGAAAGGAAATGATTGGGATTGAGAAAACAGATAGAAAAGTTGCTCAAATGAGATTTGTTTCTCCTAGTCAGCAATGAAACTAAAAGGAGAGCAATGGAGACTGAAAATAGAATTTCAGAAAACATTTCTCGCACTTTGCTCAAAAACACCTAGTATGCAATAAACAAAGACCTTAATATGAACTTCTTCTAAAATCAAATTATCTGAGCTTTACTATTCATATTAATACTTAAAAGTCAACAGTTGACTAAATTGTGTCTCATTTGTGACCTTGGATCGCAAATCCACCCCAAAATCTGCAAGAATGAATCAGAGATCTAAAAATGTAGCTCCTCAAATCTCCCAATGCCAATTAGCATAAATTGGATTTCTCTCAAGGAATTTTAGGAGAAACATTTGAGACACAGTTGATATCTATATGAAATACAGCTGAGAACTCAACTGACAGGAGCTCTTAAGAAGGAAAATTTACAAAATAACATCTCAGAAGTTCTCAACAATGTCTCAAACTGTGCCCGTATTAGATCCCAAGATCCCAAAGTTTTCAATCAAAGCTCAGATCTCAATATAAACATTTTTCATCCAATTCTTCTAAAATCTAATTATCTGAGCTTTACTATTCTTATCATTCCTTAAAAGTCAACAATTTACTAAATTGTGTCTCATTTGTGACCCTGGACCACAAAACAAGTCTTAAGTATCATGGTATATTAGTAGCAGTAGCCAAAAATACATAGTATGGGTCAAAATTATCGTTTTTCATTTCTTTCATGCCAAAAATCATTAGGATATTAAGTAAATATCATGTTCCATGAAGATATTTTGTAAATTTTCTACTGTATATATATCAAAACTTAATGTTTGATTAGTAATATGCATAGCTAAGAACTTTAAAACTTTAAAAGTGATTTTCTCAATATTTTTATTTATTAATTTTTTTGTTTGTTTGTTTTTTGCATGCTCAGATTTCAGATTTTCAAATGTGTAAGTTGATTTGAGAGCATTATGACTGGTTTTGTGGCCCTGGGTCATAAAACATATAAACAAATAATTGTTTTAAAAAATTTCAGGAGAAACACCTAAAACACAGCTGAAAACTCAAATGAGCCATGAAAGAGCCATACAATTTACCTTTGGATCAAAGTGGGTTTATGCATACAAAGGAAAATTTGCAGATGAGAAGATCTCAATGTCTCAAACTATGCTCAGATTTTCCAACATCCCAAAATCTGCAAGAACGAGTTAGAGTTCTCAAAATGTTGCTCTACAAATCTCCCAATACCAATTAGCATAAATTGGATTTCTCTCAAGAAATTTTAGGAGAAACACCTGAGACAAAGTTGACACAGCTGAGAACTCAACTGAGAGGAATTCTTAACTAATACAAAAAAACATCTCAGAAGTTCTCAACAATGTCTCAAACGGTGCTCATATTTGATTCCAAGATCTCAAAGTCTTCACTCAAAGCTCAGATCTCAATATGAACTCAAACATTTCTTATTCTGTCTCCCAATTTAGCTGCTCTCCAAATTCATTTTACTGAATTTCTGTCAAATGAAGTTTAGGAGAAAGATCTGAAACACAACTGAGAACTCACAAGTGCAACACAGTTTAGAGACGGAGAACCCGTCTGTGTACCTGTGTTGTCTAGCAGGCATGTTGCTAGCGTGATTTCAGATTTGCTTTTAATTGTTCGTTCTGGATTCCACGCTGAGCAAGTCTTTGTGTTGCTGGCATCACAGCAATCTCCTCTCATTATTGTGTAAATAGGTTTTGGCAAGGCTCAGTAAATAAAATACAGACTGACAGGAGGACGGGAGGGAATTAGCCTTCCTACCAATTAGACTAGCCTTAGGCTGTACTTTTAACTGCAGATGAATCCCACAAATCGCTGAAATGATCCTGTCACAGACCCCTGATATGAAAACCCCACTGTGCAGTGTGGGAGAGAAGAGGAGAGAGGACAGGAGAGGAGAGAACGGAACGAGAAAGAGGGAGCGTCGAGCCCAGAGAGGAGGGGAGCGTCAGGGAAGCTGTTTTAATGAGTTGGGGAGGGTTTCCAGGCGGGGGCCGCGCCTCACAGCTGGGGCCTGTTGATTGACAGGTCGGATCAGGTTCTCCAGCCAGTGGGGCCAGATGGAAAGAGCAGGAATCTGCTTAAAATGCAGCAGTTTTACGCTCTCGATCCTACTTCCCAGCGAACGGAAATTCCCAAATTGTCTCACCTCCTACCTGTAAAAATTATTTTCCATAATAAATGCAAAATATGCTTCTTGTTTGCCAAGAATCCATTTTTCCCCCCCATAGCCCCGGAAGCGATTTATTTCAGGAGTTGGATGGTTAAAAATACCCCACAATTATAGCTGAAACGAAGTGTCATCTTCACATGCCGTGAAGCTTAAAAACAAACCAATGCAGGAGAAAGGAAAAAAAAACTAACGAAAACGTCGTCCTCTGCCAAATGTGTAACCCAAGTCAAGAGCGCATAAAGCTTCCACAGTCATCTGGGAAGTGAATTTTAACCAGATTTTTCCCGAATTCGGCCCGAACATGAGCTTTATAGGGTTTCGAATTTGAGCTCCCAACTGAGGATTCTCAAACACGCCAAACTTTGCAGCGGTGCATGTGTGAGTCTCACCCTTCACTTCCTGTGCTCCTTCAGAAACACTTCCTGTTGTGTGTGTGTGTGTGGCAGCTCATGTTTTCTCAGCCAGAGATGTTTGCTTGCTTTAGCGTTGATCTCATCCTTCCCTGCCGTGCGGTTTTCTGTGTGTGTGTGTGTGTGAGGAGGTCACGGAACGCCACCCCGAGATCAGAAAGGTCACGACTAGCCGAGACAAAACAACACACACGTGTGTGTCTCTGCCTCTGCAACTGGACGGAAATGAAAAAATATATATATATGATGGAAAAAATGCCATCGCCATGATGCTAAAACCATGATATTTGTACTTTAGTGCTTACTGACTAAATTAACAATAAATAAATAAATGTACATTCATTTATATTGATTTATTTATTCAGTAATTTGAAAAACATATATATATATATATATATATATATATATAAAGTGACCCTGGACCACAAAACCAGTCATGGGTGTATTTGTAGTAATAGTCAACAATACATTACATGGATCAAATTATCAATTTTTCTTCAATCATTAGGAGATTAAGTGAAGATCATGTTCCATGAAAATATATTCTAAATTTCCTACCGTAAATATATCAAAACTTACTTTTTGATTAGTAATATGCATTGCTAAGAACTTAATTTGGACAACTTTAAAGGTGATTTTCTCAATATTATGATTTTTTTTTTTGTTGTTGTTGTTGTTGTTTATTCAGATTTCAGATGATTTTTATAACATATTTTGTACTAAATGTTACATATTTTATAATTTTATATTATTTATACGTATAAAATGATACAATATATAACATTATTTGTGACTTTACACCACAAAACCAGTGTTAAGTAGCGCAAATATATTTGTAGCAACAGCCAAAAATACATTGCATGGGTCAAAATTATCGACTTTTATGCCAAAAATCATTGTGATATTAAATAAAGACCATGTTCCATGAAGATATTTTGTAAACTTCCTATCGTAAATATATCAAAACTTAATTTTTAATTAGTAATATGCATTGCTAAGAACTTCATACTGACAACTTTAAAGGTGATTTTCTCAATATTTAGATTTTTTTGCACCCTATTTTTTGCACCTCCAGATATTCAAATAGCTGTATCTCAGCCAACTATTGTCAATGGAAAGCTTATTTTTTTATACATATACAATATATAACATTTATATATTTATTTATGTTCACAAAACTTGCAATTTCAAGTCAACGTAATATTTTAGAGCAGTGCATAACTATATATTCACTTCTGAAATTTCCAGGACTTTTCCCATGCCTGGAAATCATCATAATCTACAATCCCTGCCATTTTTTTCTCTCGAGTTTGAAGTCAACTCATAAAACTTCCTTAAGAAAGATTTCATTCAATCTTAACTCTCGCATCTCGATTCCTTTCCTGCAAATTCCTCTTCCCCTCCATGAATCATCGTTCTTTCCGGGTGCGGAATTAATGCAAATCCCTGGCACAAATCAAATCGCTAAATAATGTGGCCAGGACAATAAATTTGTCCTTATAACACTTAAGGATGTGTCCCGCTGGGAGTCGTAGAGTACCGAGAGAAGGTGTAGGGTTGGGGGTAGGCCGCCACACTGTTCTTTATCATGACAGATCTCCTTTGCACACTAATTTTCTTGTTAAAGAAGAGAGAACAGACTTAAATCTTCTTTTTTTCCCTCCCTGCCGCCGGTGCTTGTCAGCTAAAGCTCACATTAAGAAACAGAGCAGTCGCATTAGCCCATATTACCATCTAACCGGGTCACTTCACACTTACTGAAGAAATATCTCACACTGCTCTGAATCAATCATTCCTGCGCACAGAAAGGCCATCCTTAACTTCTTCGAAACTTCGTTTTTTAAAAAAATCTCTTTTCGGTCTCTCTCTCGCATTGATGCTAACAGCTAACGGTGAAGTTTTGCTTCACAGACGAGAGGTGAAGGTCAAAGCTGTCGTTCCGCTCTTCAATAAACTAAACAAAATTAGCCATCGCGCTCATTCTCTCAGCTGGAATCGATCGCGGACGACTTGTGAGTTTAAGACTTAATAAAACGCACGTGAGAACGGCATCGGGGGCTTAAAGATGAATTTGCTTCCAATTCAATTTTTCCAATGTTAAATTTATTGCACCTGCAAATAAGGTCTGTTGTGAGGGGAGGGAGACTAAACGGAAGCGAGAAACACGGCCGCCCTCCTCTTTGACAGACGTGCTTCAAAAAGGACGGACTAGACAGGAGGCAGTAAAGTAAAAAAGACAGAAAGAAAGAAAAGACTCCAGCACTTCACCCTCTTAATAGACAGCTGTGAGGAGAGACGGGGAAAAAAGAAAAGAGAAAGGCGCTCATTTTCTCTTCCGGAGGAGAGCACAGAAGCGCTCAGCGGGAAAGAGCAAGAGAGAAAACTGCAGCCCGCCGAACGCGCGCGGCGAGATGATGAAAGTTGTCAGGGTTCAAATTTACTCATACGCTCACTTACGACATGATTGATTTTCCTTCAGAGTTCTCAAACACACGATTGTCTTCCCTTCTGCAGGCTAAGCTAATGTGTTAGCCCAACTCTTTCTCTTTCTTTTTTTTTTTTTGCTCTCTCCTCACTGTCTCTGGCCCGTGGGGGCTTTGACACGTAGAAGAACAGAGCCGAATGACTGGGATGAATTTGAAAGCGTAATTTTCCATCTGTCAGTCACCGGACTAAAAGGAACAACTTAAGCAGCCGTCAGAAGGGTCTGCGCCGGGTCACCTCAGAAACGAGAGTCGCCTTTGTCCTCTGATTGGACGCGATATGACGGACGGAAATCAGATTCAGGAAGGGTGACAGAAACGACGAGGGTCTATCTGATAGCCAAATCCTCAATTTTAACATTTTGAAATGCAGATGCACACGACTTGCCTATTTCAAAAAGACGACTTTAAGGGGTAGTTCAGGCAAATGAAAATTCTGTCATCATTTACTCAACCTTTTCCAAGTCTGCATGTCATTAAATGTAGAAGGAGAAGATTTTAAAGAATATTCAAGCCATTTTTTCCATGGAATAAAAGTGGAAAGTGATTTTTATTTTTATATAACCTCAAAAAGGACAACAAAACCCCACTATTAAACCACTATAAAAGTACTTCAGAAATCATACCAAAATTGAGCACTTTTTAAAATGCAATGGAATGCAATGCAATAAAAACCTAGTTTTACAGTTTTATAGTCTTTGTTTTTTTAATTATTAATAACATTTGGCACAAAATAAAATAAAATAAAAATAAATTAAAAAAAAAATAAATTAAATTAAATACCTAGTTTTATAGTTTTATAATCTTTGGTTGTTGTTGTTGTTGTTGTTGCTGTTTTAATTACCAATATAAGTTTGCATAAAATAAAATAAAATATTACATAGTTTTATAGTCTTTGGTTGTTGTTGTTGTTTTATTTAATTACCAATAAAAGTTGGCACAAAAAAATAAAATAAAATAAAATAAAATACCTAGTTTTATAGTCTTTGCTTACCAATAAAAGTTACCAATGAAGGTTCGAATAAAATAAAATAAAATAAAATAAAATACATTCACAGCAGCTCAGATATTCTTTAAAATGTCTCTTATGTTTTCCTGAAAAAATAAAGTCAATGAAATGTTTGTAATATTGGGTAAACTATTCCCTTAATAATTCATGGCCTTAATTTCATAATACAAGTCCTTATTTATTTATTTTTTTCATGGTAGGTGCTTTGAGAAAGGAACCAGTTATGGTTTATTGAATTATTAAGAGAAAATAAATAAAAAAGAAACACGTTAAAAATCTTTTGGTTCCAGTCAATCACTCTGAAACATTAATGAGGCAGGCAAGAGTGCCATAAAACCAGATATAGGCAACAATAGTGAATTATAAATTGATATTGATTTTTCTCTTCCTTCGCAATAAGACGCCCAGGTAATCGCGTGTTACCACATGTAAAGTGCACTTTCCTGGCAGAAGCAAATACCAGCGTTCAAATATATATGAGATGGCCTGGATTTATGACCAATCTCATTTCGCAAACAAAAAGAAGGGGACAGAACGGAAAGGGACACACACACACGGGGACGCAGTGCACGTGTGTGTGTGTGGAGTCCACAAGACTTTATTGAAGCTTAGAGGGAGACCCCGCAGTGCACCGGCTTGATATGTTACCTTGTTAGCATCGCTAAGAGGAGCATAAATATTTCTTTATTATTTGCCAGGGCAGTCCTGTCACCCCTAATAGACAGGCCACATGGAGTCAACACCACATTAGCCGCCTCTGGACCCAACAATCATTCACAGAAAAAAAAGAAAGAATGAAAAAAGCTAAATATAGATTTATCCTCCATATTAATAAGCAAAACTTGACAGCATTCATGCACGCTCATGGGAAAGTCGAAAGCTAAATAAACCGTAAACTGAGCTCGTATTGGAGGTATTTGGGTACAAACGACTGTTTTTTGTCCCAAGACAACCTCAGACATAGCCTGCAATTACTATTGGCATTTTACATGTAAATATTTAACACTTCACAGCTACTTTGGCCCTAAATGGCCATTAGGTACGGCTTCGGGCCCCGCGGACGGACTCTCGAAGGGACGCTACTCCACAGAGCTCCCCGGCTTTATTGGATTACAGTTAACACAAATCTCTGCGTCGGAGTGTGTGAGACGGAGGACCCAATTTGAGGCGAGAGAGAGCGTGCGTTCGTGTGTGAGTGACAGGGTAATGGCGGCTACGGCGGAGAGGTTGTCGTTAAGTGGTCTGTCCCTGCCGGTGAGGGCCCTTTTGTCAGGTTAATTGATAGTTTTGGCCTGCAGTTCATTAGGCAGACACATCGGCTTCAGTCACACGGACAATAGTGTGGCCTTCTGCCTGATATGTTAATCTGAGACGCCCGATAGAGTCGAATTAATCTGTACCACTGTTCATGTGGTCTCTTTCTCCCTATGTGCACATCAAAACCTGGGGTACGAGGACTATTGATTAAGGAAAACTGTACGATTGCAGAGTAAGTCAAAGTAACATTGAAAAAAAATAATAAAAGTGATGATATCAGATGGAAATACCATGGTACTATACTGTGGTACATGAAAATGATGATCATTCAGTATCATAGTGTTACATGGTAAATAAATAAAATTCTAAAAAATAAATAAAATAAAATAAATAAATAAATAAAATTTAATTTTAACAATGCAAAAATGATAAATCTATAAATAATTCTATAGAAATGTTATTTAAATATAAGATTAAAATAGCAAACAAACAAACTTTTGGGAACAAAATTGTTTAAAGAGGTCTGGGATGATCTGGGAAAAAAACAATTCATAAATTTACTAAATAATAATAATAATAATAATTTTAACAATGCAAAAATGATAAATCTATAAATAATTCTACAGAAATGTTAGAAGATTAAAATAGCCTTTTTAAAATAAATAAATAAATAAATGTACTTTAAAATTGTTAAAAGAAGTCAGGAATGTCCTTGAATCTAAAAAGAAATAAAACCAATTCATAAATTATTTAATTTAACAATGCAAAAATGATAAATCTATACATAATTCTATAGAAATAGTATAGGATTAAAAATAGCTTTTTTTTAAATAAATAAAAGTAAACAAATAAATAAATAACCCAGAAGTATTGTAAAATATATATATATTTTTAAATAAAGTACAAATACCAAACTAACTAAATAAACTTTAGGGAACAAAGTTGTTCACATAATATTTAATAAATAAATTACTAAAACAAATTCATAAGGAATTAAAAAAAATAATTATATTCATCATCTCTAAAAATGTATATAATAATAATAATAATAATAATAATAATAAATAAATAAAATATGAAATAAAAAAACATTATTTTAAAAAATATAAAAATGAAAGATGAGAGGTAAATATGGTGAATATGGTGATGTAGTATTAAAATAGCTATCAAAATAGTTATAAATAAACCATTGTGGGGTTGGGGGGGGGTTGGGGTTCATAGAAGATAATTACTAAATATTACAAAAAATGTCCTGAGTGACCTCAAAAATACCAGTGAATAAAATAAATTGATAAAGTAAAAAAAAAAAAAAACAAAAAAGAATTATGAGAGGAAGTCTACTATGTAGGAGATGTTACTGTGGGCAGACCTGCTTATTTTGCATCCTAAAGGTAAAAAAAAAGAAGGGGAAAAAATGAAAGGTGGGTAGGGGGGATGAAAAAAGCAGAAAATCCCTCGCAGTGGTGCGCGGGGTCTTGCAGAGCTTCAAACGCGATTGTCTGGGAAGACAAGGGGCAGTTCATTTCACAGGCGCAATTAGCCGCCTGAAACACTATTGACCGACGAACGGCTGTTTGTTCAACAACTCTGTGTGTGAGCTAGACACGCAAGCACGTGACAAAACACTAACAACAGGGAACTGAAGCTTTCTGCGGAGGAAAACGGCACTCCCAGACACCTCTAGAGGCTTCAGCTGAGACCCTGTCCGCGTCACAACACCTGAGAGAAGAGACGAGGAGGAGAAAAAAAACGGTATGAAAGTGGTTTCGAGACCTCTACGGGAATGTAGATGTATCTTCTTAACCTCACAAATGATTACAGGTGTTCCCTGCCTGGCTGTAAACAGCATATTTCCCTTTGTACCGCCGCTTCTCGCCAGCCATGCAGCGAATGAATAAAGACAGCGAGAAAATCTGTTTGGAAACTGCCATGTCAAAGCCTGCATTACACAATAAAGGAGCTCTTTCTCTCTTTCGTGAACGACTGTCAAGATACACAGCAGAGGGGGAAAAAAAATGCAAAAGAAGCTGCGGTACAGCCGGTGAGCTCTTGTCAGGTAGATGAGGTCATTGCGGTGCATACAGACAGCTCGGGGTGTATTTATTTGTGCTGCTCGCTTACATTTGGGGTTAGTGATGTGAACAAAACTCTAACCCTAACTATTAAACTTTGACAAGTCCAGAGGTGAGCTAAGTGTAAGTGTTTGGACTTAATAGAGGAAGGAATTGAGCTATTGCTAGAAAGAAAAATATAATAATAATAATAATAATATGGAAAATTGAACTAAAAACAAATATATGTGTTTCTGGCTCATTTTTCCATGTCTTATTATTATTTATTATTTACTACTAAACATGTAAAATAATATAATTAGTAATTTTAAACATATGTATACATACATATACATAAAGTTTTACAATTATATTTTCATTCATTTTTCATGTATATGTGTATAACATAAATGTTAATATATATACACATCCATGCATATATATATATATATATATATATACACACATATTATATTAATATAGTTTATTTCTCCATATTTTTATTATATATATATATATATATATATATTATTTTATTTACATATTTTTTTTTAAATACATTATATTTTCTTCATTTATCATGTATATGTGTATAAAAACATATTTAAAAATAATCTAGTAAAATCAAAAATAAATAGTGTATTTGTTGGACATTACACTGATGGAACTCTCAACTTCTCGTATACATGGATCTAATGTGAAAACTGTACATTTATGGCATTCAGCTTTTAATGTTGTGTCATCTTTTCTAAAATCTTTGTAAAAATCAATTTTATTATTATTTATTTATCTATTATTATTATTTTATTTATTTATTTATTTATTTTTATTATTATTTATTTGAAGGTCTACATTGTATTTTATTTATTTATTTAATTATTTATTTTTGAAAAATAAATAAATAGATTAGTGCTGTTCAAATGATTAATCGTGATTAACCGCATCCAAAATAAATGCGATTTTAATAAATGCAATTTTTGTTTATATAATATATGTCAGTTTCTTGTGCATATTTATTATGAATATATAAAGGCACACACAGAGTATATATTTAGAAAATCTGTACATGTATTAACATGTATATATTTATATTCATACAATTTATATTATATATAAATATATTTAATATGTAAACAACATTTTTCTTAAATATATACATGCATGTGTGTGTATTTCTACATAGATAATACATACACAAGTATTATGTCTACAAAAACTCTTAGATAAATATTAGTAATGAATATAGGTTTTTGTCATTCATTTTTCAGGTATATAAGTGTAGATGTGTCTGAATATTTTTTTTTTTATAATGCGGACTGTTTAAGAATATAAATAAAAATCTAAAACAAGCAAACAAACACTTATGTTTCTAAATATTTCCTAAATAAACTCACATCCACTCCACTGTATGTCGGATTCAAGCTTTCCCCTCAGTCTCCGCAATGACCTCTTTGTTCTGGAAACAATTATTTCTGGAAAGCCTGTCAATATCATTATTTTTACAAGAAATCAATACACTTCACAAAGGTAATGGGCGATTCAATGGCGAGATGTTCACCTTCCTCTCTCTCTCTTTCTCTCTCTCTCTCTCTGTCAGGGCGTGAGTGGCCAGGCCGGACGGCCGAGAGCAGATGACAGATTCTGCTGGACGTGTAGCAGACAGTGTCGAGCGGAGGAGAGGAGAGGAAGGCGGCTGAAGGCAGGCGTGGAAAACGTCAACTCCTGCAGGCTCTAACGAGCCAAAGATGTCAGCCGCTACGAGTGTCCACTCGCCAACGAACAACTCGAGAGAGGGAGAGAGAGAGAGAGAAAGCATGTTGGGTAGCACATGCTGGCAGACTCTCTAATCGGGTTTCCAAGGCATTCTCTCTCTCTCTCTCTCTCTATTAGTCCTGAGATGGCCACAACCAGAAAATGGACACTATATTATTGTTAGTTGGCCAAAAACAACAACATTAAAAAGCAGGAATGCACATACATAACGCAATCTCACACACCCACGCGTGCGGTGTCAAAACCCTGGCGTATTTCACCTCCCCCAGATGATAAATTAGCCGATCACTCATCGTTAATTTATTTTAAATATATTAATCATATTTCTCATAGGAGAATCTCATATTCCTCCTCTCGCATCCATCTTTGGTCTCCTGTGATTTTTTTTTCCCTTCCAGAAAGAGAGAGCGCAATCTACTGTCCTACTTCTCCCCACAGCGGTGCCATACGCTCCAGCGTTATTTAACTACGGCTTCGAAATACTTTCTGCCGCTTTCGAGCAGCACTTCCCAGATGGCCCCCGCAAGCTGTGCCAAAAATGCGTCTTGTCAACAGCCTTGAACTATGAGATCATATGGCGACAAGAGATAGGTCTTTATATCTCTTCTGTTTCAGAGTTCCACTGTCGTCTGACTGTCCAATTCATCATGGGCGAATATTGCTGTCAGAGCGATAGCGAGAGGAAGTACCTCGTACGGCTCTGATAAAGGGACGCGTCCGACATGCCGTGGCTCTCGACAGCTTCGCCGAGCAGCCGGCACCGAGCCCAAAGCCGCCATTTTTGATAAAATAATTGAGCAAAGGGTGCGGGCCGAAATGTTTCGCAAAGCTCTCCCACGCATCTAACAAAAAGATTATGGAAACAAAAAAACATTCTGGCGTTCCCAGACAAAAAAATGCTTTTGCTTATAAGTTGCTCTTTTGTAGCTCAGTGGAGCTCTCAGTTGGTTCGTTGCATCAGCTTTGTCTCAGACGTTTCTCCTACAACTCCTAATAAAAGATGCAAATTAGACAAATTTGAATAGCACAGCACGGATAATTTGGTCTTGGAGGAATTTGATGAGAATTGTTTGATTTCTGAAAATGTTTACTTTGGTATTTTGACAGAAAAGTCAAACTGAGATAATCTGAGCACACTTTGAAACTCCAAAAATGTATGAGACATACATGAGATAACTCAAGACAAGCAGATAATGTAATCAAAATCTCACTAGCGTCTAGGAGAAACAGCTGAGACGAAGATGCAATATAGGTTGTGCTTTTCTACCTTTTTCTACCTTAAAAGGATCATTGTATCAGTTTTGTCTCAGATGTTTCTCCTACAACTCTTAATGAACAAAAAAAATATGCAAATAAGACAACAGCACAGATAATTTGGCCTTGGAGAAATCTGATGAGAATTGTTTGATTTTTGGAGATGTTTACTTTGTGTATTTTGCCAGAGAACTGAAGATGATCTGAGCAAAGTTTGAGACATGGTTGAGACATCTTTTGAAACTCTAAAAAAAAAATATTCTGTGTCCAGTAACTGGACATTTTTTCTTGAGAAAAGCAGAAAACGTAATTATAATCTCATTAACGTCTAGGAGAGACTACTGAGACAAAGATGCAACAGTTTGAGCTTTTCTGCTTTTTTCCACCTTAAAAGGATTGTTGTATCAATTTTGTCTCAGACGTTTCTCCTACAACTCCTAATAAAAGATGCAAATTAGACAAATTTGAATAGCAGAGCACAGATAATTTGGTCTCGGAGGAATCTGATGAGGATTGTTTGGTTTTTGAAGATGTTTACTTTGGTACTTTGCCAGAGAAGTCAAACTGAGATAATCTGAGGACACTTTGAGACATTTATGAGATAACTAGCTATTTTTTCTATTTTTATTTTTTGAGAGGAGGAGGAGGCATAATCAAAATCTCAGTAATATCTAGGAGAAACAACTGTGACAAAGACGAGATATTGTTCATGCTTTTCTGCGTTTTTCCACCTTAAAAAGGATCACTGTATTAGCTTTGTCTCAGATGTTTCTCCTACAACTCCTAATAATGATAAAAAGATGCAAATGAGACAAATCTGAATAGCAGAGCACAGATGATTTGGTCTCAGAGGAATCTGATGAGGATTGTTTGGTTTTTGAAGATGTTTACTATGGTACTGTGCCAGAGAAGTCAAACTGAGATAATCTGAGGACACTTTGAGACATCGTTGAGACATCTTTTGAAACTCTAAAAAAGACATTTGTGAGATATTTGCCCATTTTTCTTGAGAGAAGTAGGAAATGTAATCAAAGTCTCACCAATGTCTAGGAGAAACAAATGAGACAAAGATGAGATATAATTCATGATTTTCTTCCTTTTTGACCTTCTTTCTTACAATAACCTTAAAATGATCATCGTATCAGCTTTGTCTTAGATGTTTTCTCTATAATTCCTAACTAAAATAAATGTGAAAATCACTGCAGGGGTCATTTGCTCTCAGAAGAATTTGATGAGAAATGTTTGAGCTCAAATTGAGACTTTTTGATTGCTGAGAAAATCTGAGTTTAGGAAACCCATGAGACTACTGACTATTTTCCCTCAGGAAAAGCAGCAGATGAAAGAAAGTTTACAATTTCTCCATTTACTGTCATTTTTGTCTAGGAGAAACAACTGAAACTTCAGTGAGATATAATTTGTGCTATTTTCCAACTTAAAAGAAGCAAAAATTGACACTTTCAAGGCCAAAACAGCAATTGTTTAGATTGTAATTGCAAAGGAAGAAACTCTAAACAGATAAATCATATACATTCTCAAGTTGCAAGTATTTGTACACACATTTACTCAGAAATATGAGCGCCGGCGCCAAACGTGTGGTGTTTTTTCGAAAATGTGTTGATTTATTTCTCTGGCATTTTGTGCTGCTGGCATACAGGACTGAAGTCAAGTTTGATGAGGCTCTAAGCATATTTAAACGCCTCTTATGACTGCCACTACACCAGAGACAGTCACGTCATTACAACTGTCACTCACAGCTCTTTACAGCGTGCGTGTGTGTGTTTGCATGTGAGAAAGAGTCTCAGGGTTACTAATGCAGGCCACATGTATAAGTGGTGCTGATGTCTCGGGCTAATAAAACAGCTGCGCTCTCATTGGCCCTTGAAACGGAAAGCTGAGAGGGGGGAAAACTAGAAATCAGAAACAACAAACAGTCACATCCAACCCAAAAACACTTTAACATGCCCACAAACCGCAAGAGGAGAGGAACGGAAGAGACGGGGGGAAAATGCAACAGGCCCAAATTGAACATTTGCCAGACATGATGGGGAAAAAACGACGATGTTTTCTGTTCTGTTTTCACATCCACGCTACCATGTTCCTCCCTGCGGACTCTGAACTGCATTTATGAATTATCTGACACTTTTTCTGACAACAAGAGCTCGGTGGAAATTTCAAGGCCTCTTTTTCTGACAAACACGACTATCAATATTTGAATACGTTGCCGATTTTTCAAAAACTTCTCTTTCTTGTTCTCGGATGCACTGGAGCAGGGTTGAGTGCTTTCTTTTTGCAATTCCCTCGAGGGAGGAATTCAATGCGTGTTGCATTTTATTCTGCTCAGAATGGCATCTGAAACTCGCTTCTGATGAAGTTTACTTCCTTCGACTGCGAACGCAGACCCGTCCTAGTAAATAATGATAAAAACACGAGCGCGTCGATTCATAAATTGACACGGCAAAGTAACACACTTTTTAGAGATGGTCGTAAGATATGCACGTCTTTGCACGCACTCGCATTTATTCTCCGTTTCGGAGGCAGAACTGGTTTATTTTGCAGTACAATCTTTCGTTTCTCTGACAACGTGAGATTCTGAAGCTGATTAGAAAGAACTTGTTAGGACAGGATCTGAAAAGCGCTGACTCCTCCTGCTAACAAGCAGGTGAAAAAAAGCAATATAAAGACAACAAAACACAGTCATTAACATTTATGAGTGTTGCAGGTGTCAGTCAAGACGTGATATTAGAATAAAGTAATTTAATTTGAATGCAGAAGGTGTGCGTGCACGCGTGTGTGTGTGTGTGTAAGCCGTCGTTTTTTAATTTGCATGCCGGAGATTGTTTATACGGATCTTTAATAGGGACGTCAGCTCGCTGGCAAACGTTCTTGAGCGCAACAAAGACAAATGTCACCGTATTTTCTATGAGCGATCATGTTTAATAACATGCATCATTAGCGATGGGATCAATACGGATGTAGCAGGCCTGTTCAAGCAAAACAAATATGACGAGCTGTAACTCCTCCTTCCTCTCTCAATTTATACCAGCAGAATTATGGGATACATTCAGCTGCTGATTTATGTGTGAACGAAACCTGGGTTACAGAATGTATTTTTTAGGACACGTAAGCAGATTAATTCCCTCACACTTTTTGGGTTTAATCAGCGACAATATACAGTGGCCGCAAGTCTAGTAAGCCCATTTGTTCGGGTGCTCCTCGTACTCTTGTTTCTCTTCTCCTCCTCCTCCTCTTCTCCCCCCAATGTGTGTGTGTGTGTTGGGGAGGGAGAATCTCTTAAGCTTCTCACAGGCCGCTACCCTGTCTGATTCGGTCACTAATGATAGATTGCCCTGCCCTCCCCCTCTCTTCCCCTTTCACTTTCTCTCAGCGCTGGTGGAGGACTAAACCTCGACCCCTCTCTCCCGCCCCGTCACCCCCGCGAGCTGCCTGTCTGCTCTCTGCTTAGACATCAGCCCTCCGTCAGCCTGTGGCCATCTCGTTTTTCTCCAGTCAAACACTGGGGCTTCAACAGCAGCAGCACTGCGGGGCGGCCCTACACATCCTGAAACAACATCGCATTTGTTTTGCCTCACTTTCTGTCTGATTTTTAGTGCCCAAAACTTGTGGTTGAACAAAACGGGGTTTTCAGTAATCAATGCTGATGTCGATAAAGCATGGCGGCTGATGCAATGCCAAAACCTGTGTTTCAAACGCATGCTAAATTATAAATAAACACTTATTTTATACACAAACTGTTTATCAGTCCAATTAAAACAACAAAAAGAGATACTTTCAGACTTATTTGTGTAAGAAAATATCAAAACAGTCTAATGAATATTTACTATAAGAAACTAAACAGTTACAAAAATATTCGGAATTACTGATTAATAAATATTCTCAAAATGGCTAAATTTAGTCAATAATGATTTCTAGCACACTAAAATCTTAAACCATTATTTAAAGTATCAATATTAACATTTTTCCCCAAACTCCTGAAAACAGAAAATGCATTTATATTTTGGAAATGTTTTAAAATCTGAAAATCATAACTACTAATTGATTAACCATTGTTTCAAAACAGCCAATTTACAACTGCTAGTGCACTAAAATCTCAGACCATTAATTAAATTCTCAATATTAACCAATTTTTAAAAACTCATGAAGGCAGAAAATGTTTATATACTTTGGAAATGTTTTTAAATATGAAAATCGCAACTTAATTTATTTATCGTTAGCGTCTGACATCTCAAAATGGCCAAATTTTGTCCAGATATCACTGATAGCACAATAAAATGTGACCTTGGACCACAAAACCAGTTATAAGTGTATTTGTAAGGGTGTATTTGTAGCTATAGCCAAAAATACATTATCGATTTTTCTTTTATGCCAAAAATCGTTAGGATATTAAGTAAAGATCATGTTCCACGAAGATATTTTGTAAATTTCCTACCGTAAATATATCAAAACTTGATTCGATTAGTAATATGCATTGCTAAGAACTCCATTTGGACAACTTCGAAGGTGATTTTCTCAACATTTTGATTGTTTTTACAGCCTCTGATTGTAGATTTTGAAATATTGACCTATCCTAACAAACCACACATCAATGAAAAGCTTATTTATTCAGATTTTAGATGAAGTATAAATCTCATTTTCAAAAAACATACCCTTATGAATGGCTTTGTGGTTCTGGGTCACAAATCTCGAACTATTATTTAAATATTTATGTTTAAAACTGAATATAATAATATAAATTACATTTACTTGTTTTTTTTTCCAATACCCTGAAGACAAAAAATCCATCAGTTTATCCATCAGCAGTGATATAAAATCCATTATCAGTTTTAAATCTTCAATAATTATTTATTAGACAAATGTAAAAATCCCAAAAAAGCCACATATATTGATCAAATACAGCTTTTTTTCAATTGCTTACACACTCAAGCTGATTATATTAGCACACAATCACTAACCATTACTTATGCATCCCTAAAAATTGACTGAAAGCAGTATGTTATCCAGTGCCAATGACTGAAAACACATGAACAAGAAGCACCAGTGACAAGCGGTGACATTTAATCAAAAAAATGGCAAATATCGGCCGATTAATCAGTTTAGATGATAAATCGGTTGATCGCTTGTGTAAACTGACAAAAAAAAGTCTACTTAATTCCACACACCGTTCTGATTGCGTTTGCAACGTAAGCACATACTCGCCGTGTACACTGCTTAATTCGAGGTAGTGCGTGTGTCCTCTAATAACAGAGCAGGAATTGGTTTGGCGGGGTTGATATCCGGGTGTCTATCTGGAGTGACGAATCCATGAAGCATTTCAGACCATCTCCCCTTTTCAATTTCACTCGGTGCCTGTGAACCAACATGGTTCTGATGCCTTTCACCCTTCAATGGACACACAGCCACCGCTAATCAGGATTACATCCTTCAGTCAACAGTGATTTCAATAAAAGAAAAGAGAGAGAGGCGGGAGAGAGAGACAGAAGGAAAGAAAAACAACAAAAATTATCATAAATATAGGAAGCTTGAGCTGGACTGGCGGCCCGGTTGTTGTCGAGATAGCAGAAGGTGATTAAAATCTCATTCGACGGGAATCCGACTGAGGCACGCTGGTCAAATTGTGGAGGAACACACACACACACACGCACGCACGCACGCGTGCGTACGCACGCGCGCAAACACACACTCCCGGTACGAGCGAGTAAAGTGAAGATGATGGAACTCGCCCCCGAGTCGCATCTGATTGCACATGCACACACAAATTGGCACAAAGTAGATTCATGAACAACAAATCATTGCAGGGGGAGCCTGACCTCTTCAAAATGAGCCTTTGTTACAATCATTTCAGTCAGCGCAGCCGCCACGAGGTGCCTCATACTAATTTGCTGTCTCTGTGAGAGAAAATGTGAAAAAACGGCATTGCCCCCCAACAGGTTAACACGCTAACACGCTCACCTTTAAATGGATGTGACGTGTGACCTTATTCTGGGTTTAGATATCGAGCTAATAACTTCCTTCGTGAAACAAATTACCCAGTCTTGGCCTAACATTATTATTTTCTGTATGTTTAAAGAGACGATATTTAACAACAGCGCCGGCTGTGAGCGAGAGAGAGTGTGTGCGCGTGCTGCCTGACTGTGTGTACGGTTTAATTACCACATCGACACATGTGTAACTGATGCAATACCGCTGCTCGCCGGTGAAACCCCTGTACAAACACGCGTCACTTGGAAAACTCTTCCAAGATGTGTGCTCCAAAATCGGGGAATTGCTAACACGCAGGAAAACGAATGTAGACTTGAAGCTAATAAACCGTTTCGAACTGGCGGGTTAATGGCGAGACCGCAAAATTTGGACTTGGGGGCCGTGGTTGTTTTAGCTGAGCGTCATTATCGATCCCCGGAGAGACCGTAAGGTGTAAAAGTGCAAGTCAATGTGTTCATTGTCCCTTCCGTCAAACGCCGGTTTGGTGCCGGCAGGATCGGAAGAACTGTGAGAGCCGACTTGTTTTCTGAGCAATTAAAGCATTGGGCTCAACAGGAGAGAAGGTGAAGTGGTCTGCCATTAAGCCTAGTTAGAGGGGTCGTAAAGCTAACCTGTTGAGGGACGTGAGTATGTGTGTGTGTGTTGAGGAGCTGTCTGGATTGTGTCAGGTTGTCAGGGTTGGCCACTTTAACAGAAGGAAGTTAAGGCGGTGACCCACGAGGCCAGACACTTTGAGGAGATAATGTCCAAGTCTTTCTTTCGCTGCCTTTCCCTCTTTCCCTCTCTCTCTCTACCTCCCACAGGCCAATTAAAGCCTTGACTCACGGGAAAACTTGCCCAGGACTTCCTCTCCCTCCTCTTCCCCCTGTTTCTGCTTAGCAACGTCTTGTCAACACACACGGATCCTTGGCATTCTCCTCACTATCACTGGCATGTTGGCTGGAATTATTATGGTATTAAAAACCTAGAAACTAGTTTTGAACATGTTTGTATGTCGTGAGCCTAGTTATGCTGTGCTCCATTTAAATCATAAAGGCAGCAACTTTCAATTGGAATATGACAACCGAGTTGGGATTTTCAACTCATAGGGGCAATCTAGAAAATTGGTGATTTAAAGGAAGATGTACCCTAACCCTAATGATTAACATTCACTTTTTAGCAAATAAAATGCATCAATTAGTCAGTAATATTAAGCTGGTTTGGCAAATAATTTACAGATCTTTTTTCCCAAAACTTAAAAATAAATAAATGGGTCAAAATTTTCAAAGTTTCTTTTATGCCAAAAATCATTATGATATTATGTAAAGATCATGTTCCATGAAGATATTTTGTAAATTTCCTACCGCAAATATCTCACAATATATATTAGTAATATGCATTGCTAAGAACTTCATTTGGACAACTTTAAAGGCAATTTTCTCAATATTTAGATTTTTTTGCACCCTCAGATTCTAGATTTCCAAATAGTCGTCAAAACCAAATATGGTCCTATCCTAATAAACCATAAAAAAAACCTCAAAAAATTGACCCTTATGACTGGTTTTGCGGTCCAGAGTCACATATTAGAATAATTTCTGAAGGATCATGTGACACTGAAGACTGTTGTAATGATGATGAAAATTCAGCTTTGCATCACAGGAATAAATTACATTTTACAATATATTCAAATAGAAAACAGGTATTTTAAATTGTAATAATATTTCATAATTTTATTGTATTTTTTATTTGAAAAACATTAAAAAATGTTGCCAACCCCAAACTTTCGAGCAGTGGTTTATATTGTGCAGGTACAAAAATGGAACACAGCATTAGCTTATCCTACCTGACTTAGCTTGTGTGGATAAAACTGGCTAAATCTGTTTACATTGTTGTTTTTTCTGGCGAGGCGCTCGTTTCAAAAGCGTACTCTGCCCATCGTGTTGGCCAGATGGAGAAGCGAAGACAGAGGCATCCATCGCAGCTGGCTCTGATTACCGAGTGTCTATCCGTCCTCCAGCATCTTAAGTCACGCTTTGAGATATTACCCGAAACCAGGAAGATCCAGTGAAGCCCAAACAGATATAAAGTTCCAGATGAACTCGATCAATACTTGTCATTTTGGCAGCCAATGCTTTGAGCGCCGCAACCCTGATTCTTTTTGATAACGTAAACGATACACAATGTAACGTGAATGAGCTAATTCTCGCTTCTCAGCACAAGCATCCTGGTCTTTACTCAATGATCTCCATCTAAAGCCCTCACAAAAGAGCTAAAGGCTCTGTGACACTCTCACATTACACACATGTGAATATCTGAAGTGGTTTCGCCACCCACCCTCCAAGAGAACGATTTTCTTTCCCTGTTCTCCCTCTGGTCTCACTCTTTGGACAAGCAAGTTTACGCCTGGAGGATTCTAACACAAACCAAGTGTCATTTGTCCTTCAGTTCTACCCACCCAAGTGGTGATTAGTTTGGTTTAGCTGCTGGCTAAGAAAGCAAACCAATACAGTAGACCAAACAAGAGACCCGGCGCTGGAGGGCAGAGCAACGCTCTGATTGGCTGCTCTTCATTATGTCCAGCTGGAAGGTAAATAATCAACAAACACTCAATGAGGGACAGCCTGTTTCAGCCCACCACCTTAATCAACACTTAAGGAATCAAATTGGATTTGCACTATCAGAGACAAATAGACTCCAGATTGTGTGTGTGCGGCTCTCTCTTTCATTGCAAGGGTGACAGATATTTATCATTGCTAAAACTACAGCGATACAGTACTTCTAGCCTGTTACAATATGCTTGCAATTTATACTTAAAGGTAATTTGACATAATATAAAGTAATACAATAAATATAATATAATATAATATAATAATATATCTAATTTAGCAAAAAAAGCTAAATTTTGTACAAAAAAGCATATAATTATAATAACATAATTATATTATAATCAATTATATTATATGATACATTAGATGTTATTTGCACTAAATTAAAATAATATAATATCATATAATATAATATAATGATTTTTGCACTAAATTAGATATGCAATACAATATGATACAATATAATAATATAGCTAATTTAGTGCAAAAAAGCAAAATGTTGTACAAAAAAGCATATAATATAATAACATAATAATATTATAATCAATTATATTATATTATATTATATTATTTGTTACATGCTTTTTGCACTAAATTAGATATATAATATACTATACCATAATATAACATAACATAACATAATATAATATAATATAATATAATATACGATTTTTGCACTAAATTAGATATATAATACGATACAATATAATATAATATATATTAATATATCAAATTCAATACAAAAAAGCAAAATTTAGTACAAAAAAGCATATAATATAATAACAATTATATTATATTATATGCTTTTTTTGCATTAAATAATATAATATAATAATATGTAAACATATTGTTTATGTTATATATACATACATACATACAAGTATATAATTTGCAGATGTAATATGATTTTCCCCATGTATATAGACAGATAGACTTGCAGTATCACTCCATTTTGGCATGGTTTGTAATAAAAACAAACATTATAAATAAATAAAATTTAATTAAATAAAAAACAATAATAACCTTACACTTGTCTCTTTCAAAACATGTTTTGTGTTACATTCAAAATGTTTTGGGGTCAAAGATCATTGCAAAATGCTAAGAACAGCCTTGGCTAGCAAAAATCGTTGCACGACACCACATTATTTACAGCCAGCATTCAGTGCGCTTTGTGCCAAGAATGATATTTTTTTCCCGAAAAAACAATTGATCACTATGATTTTTCCCATAACAAAGTGGAACCGCTGAGTTTGAGCAAGCCAATGTAAGTATAAACTAAAATCTGGCTAATATACAGTACACGATGTTCTTGCATCAGTATGCGAGGTGGACACGGAGCCTGTGTGTGTGTGTGTGTGAGTGAGTGTGTGTTGGGACCGTTCCACTGAGTAATCCTGTAGGTCTGGCAGAAGAATGCCATTTTTAAAGACATCCCTTAAAATCTGCACCCTACTGAGGCCAGTGGTTTCCTCTGTCATTACAGAAGTGTAAACTCCTGGATGTGGGAGATTGAGGGTAATTTCTTACAGATGCAGAGCCTCCTCTGGCTCTCGACAGGGAGATTTAGGGAGAGAGGAGATCCAGCCAGGACTCGGACGAGCTGGTCCCAATTCAGGATAGACGAACGAGCTCTGACGAGTGAGTCACCGCATACACGTGCAAGCACGAATCTGTGACTGAACGCAGGTGTATATTACTCATCACGGGCTTATCTGGAAATTATATTATTGTTATTATACACAAATGTCCATGACATACTATACCTATGCAGTCATTGGGTTTGGTGCTGGAATTTGCACACACACCCAGACAAGAGGCCCAAAAGTGATGTCTGTGGTCATCTTTTATATTTTTTAGTGCCTTTACTGCTTTTTAATGGCAGAGAAGAGGGGATATAATTGAGAAGCAATTAATAACCCTTGACATTTCACTTTCAAAACATGTTTTACGCCAGCCCTGGTATATTCAGGACCATTTGGGGGTACATATCAAATATCAGAGCAAAAATAACAGCCTTGGCCAGTAAATATCTTCGTACCACATCACATCAATTATTCTTGTCCGTATTTTCTCATCCTTTGTGGCAAGAGCTATACATAAAATAATAACAATACAAATATTTTTAAAATATTAAATGTGACCCTGGAACACAAAAACTGTCATAAGTAGCATGGGTATATTTGTAGCAATTGCCAGCAATACATTATATGGGTCAAAATGATCTATTTTTCTTTTGTGCCAAAAATTATTAGGGTATTAAGTAAAGATCATGTTCCATGAAGATATTTTGTAAACTTCCTACCGTAAATATATCAAAACGTAATTTCTGATTAGTAATATGAATTGCTAAGAACTTTTTTTTTTTCAAAACTACATTTTTTTGCACCCTCAGATTGCAGGTTTTCAAATTGTATCTCTGCCAATTATTGTCCTATCCTAACAAACCATACGTCAATGGAAAAATTGACCCTTATGACTGGTTTTGTGGTCCTGGGTCACAAATCATCATCATTTTTATTATTATTACTTAAGGAAATGGTAAAAACGGAATGGCCTGCCACGTCTGCCAGCTCCTATAGGCCAAGCTCTGCTGTTGTTTTACATGTGCTACTGTTCCTTTTCTCGTTCATTGAAGGGCAGAGGTACGATACTTTTTCATTCAGCATATTGAGCAGGTCTCTGGACAAGCCAGCCAGCGGTTTTATAGTTAATCAATACCAATCCATTCCCAGCCTTGATGTTAAATAGGGATCAATACAGGCAAGCTGTGACTGGATCTGATTTCAATTGGTTGGCCAAGCAGTGGGTTTTAATCTGAAGCTAAATCAGACAGGAGAACATAAGTCAGGTGAATTACAACACTCCTTTCCCAGCACCAGGAAACGCCTGTCATATTTTATTATCACAGTCTGGGCAGGTTTATTCACCACCTACGTTTTTTATTTATTTATTATTTCGTTTCATTTCGACGAGAGTAAGAGATACAAGGTGTCGTTAAAGACTAGCATACAAAAAAGATGAGAAAATCCTATTTCTCAACTCTGGCAGAGTGGGAACCGGAGCGAATGCCTGCTTTTTTGTCTCTTCTTAAATGATTGATTCAGAGAGACCGGACAGATCGATGAAGTTCTTAAGTTCAGAACGCTTCCCGACCAGAAGATCATAAGGATCACATAATTTCTGAATTAGTCCAGCTGATTCGCACGGATCTGACATCTCGTGCTACAAAGAGGCCAGTTATTACAGACAGAGAAGAAGAACTTACCCAGCACTTTTTTCCACTACGCTTTGAGGTGCATAACCCGTAATACTCTCTTCTCATCCTAACCGTTGCCCCTTGTCTTCAAAAAGCTGCCTTATCTATCTACGAGCGCCGAAATGGCAACTGCCATGTATTCCTGTAGATAAGTGTTGTCAGCCACCACACTTTTGCTAAGCCCCCTGAAATCCCACTTTCAGGAGCGAAATCCATAAAACTCATCTGACTCTAGCGGATCTAATGAAACATGCTAGCCCCTATAGCACTGATTGATCAGCCAGCGGTCAAAGCCCTGGCCCGGCCGCCCCGGTGTCCTGCTCCTCTTGTGGTCCATCTATGATGATAAATTAGCATTAGATGGAGCCTAATGAGTTTACTAAACATTTGGGATTTGCACTAATAAACTGGCAAGCTAGCAGGCTAGCAGTGAGAATGAGCAATCCCTGAGCAGCCCCTTATCTGAGGGACATGACAGTTAAACCACGCGTCCAATCTGCCATCGATTCATCATCCTGGCGCCACTGTGCATTCTTCACAAGAGGATAATTATGCAGCCGCTGCTTCGGAAACGCAAGTGTTTTACACAAAGAGCGAGGCCTTGTTGTTGCACGCATACCAAGACGCAAGCAATACCACGGTTTTACCATATCTAGCAGAAGTGCTAAAGAAATGAGTTTATAATGGCCTCCTAATGCACATGCAAATGAAAAATGCTCACGGCATCTGTCAGCAATAAGAGACGAACTCAAAGTTTGATTTATCCCGCATTACAGCGAACGATTGCGCAGCTTGGTGCGTGCAAACAATTTAAGAGTTAAACAAATATTTAGCACGGCTAATGATATTCTATCAAGTCGACCTACAGCAACAACAATCAATCAGCATCGCACCCCATATTTAAAACAATGTAAATTAGCGGCAGCTTTGAGCCGAGTAAACGGCTGATGATGTGTGCTGGATGGCAGACGGGGTTCTGGACGCTGTAATTGCTGGGAATGATTATAATGAGGGTTTGGGAAACTTAAGCAGAGACTCACTTATAATGATAAATAGCCTTGAGCCGGTGCGTGAAACGGGCGGCCTAACCTTTCAACTACACCGCTCGCTTTTCCTCTTCATGTAATTCAGACTTCACACAGGGCAGTAAAAGACAAGCGCATGCGCAGACATACGTCCTCCGGTGCAAGCGCAATCTACCCTCAAATGTTCATGTGAGATTCGAAAACACGCTTGCGTTATCAGCACAACGGATAATCTTTTGACAGAGGGCCCTATATTTAGAGATAACTTGTCAGCTTTAATAAATGATAGTTATTTGCTGCAGTTTTTTTGAAGGTTTCAGAGGCGACCGCCCCTCCCGGGACCCCATGGGACGGGCGACGGCCAAGGCCCAGTGCCTCTCGCGGAGAGATGCTGATGGCGTGTGCCCAATGTCCAGATCGCTGTCCTGCGACCTCAAATTGGCGCGACCAGCACCATGTCCAATACAATCCTCACACTGTTTCCTAACCTAATCTCAGCGGTGTCACACGACAGATTGCCACGTTCGGAAAAATGGGAATGGAGGTTGGGTGGGTGGGTGGGTGGCTGGCTGGGAGGGGGTGGTTTAAAAAGAGACATGGGAGCTTTGTGTTTTTTGAAAAGAGAGAGAGATCGGAGGGACAAGGAACGGATATTTCTTCCAAGAGAGAGACGGCGCGCACTCAACACCCTGATCTGATTTACAAACTGCTCCTAATGGCAAACAAATGTTGTGGGTGTGTATTTGCGAATAAGAGAAAGGGAACCGTACGGAGCCAACATCTACCGCAAACCAAAAGCCGGTTATCATGCTTTTACAGCCTAAAACACACACTGACATAGTGTTGACAGAATCAAACAGGACGCTCCATAAACACGCACATGTAAAATAGACAATGCGGCCGAAAGAAAACCAAACACGTCAATTTAATTTAGCACGAAAACATTCTGCTGCGCCGCAGCGCCCGGGAACTAGAAACAACCACAGAAGTAGTCAAAATACAAATAAACACTTGATTTAAAGCATTGTTAGCTATGCGAGCATAAAGCAGATCTGTTTTGAATCCATCCGTGGTGTGAAGTTGGAACAAAACAGGTTGTGCTGTGGAAACGGGACACGTTGGCCACATTCACAGAGGGAAGCGTCATGAACTTCGGACATGCATTCCAGTCAGTCCTTCGTAAACCACAACTGATTCAATTTTCCCGGTTGTTATTCAAAGGGAACGTGCACCCGCGCCGGGCTATTGTGTGACAGCGCACTCTCTCCAACTGCCTGGGGTGAGTTTTTTCGCATTTTTACATGTCTGACGGTAATCATGCTTTTTGCACGTGAGTATTTGTTGCATGTGAATCCACGCGTGTGTGTGCGTGTGGACACGCTCAGCGGGGGTTTTCATATAGCCCAACAAAAGGGGAGTGTCGTTGCTTTGTGCGCTCAATCAAATAAAAGGGGCTTTTTAAAGCACATATGTCCCCTCCGCGGAGTCCTGATTAGACTCTCAATATCTCCACCAGACACACGCACACACGCTGGTTGTTGTAGTAAAACTATCATTTTCAAATTTCTCCGCTACGATAGCTTTCTCACCGCTAAGAGTGTGTGTGGATTTCGTCTGTCACTATAGACTCCTCGGAGCCGGCGTCTTCCGGTTGCAGGGCCCATGCAACATGTCTTACAACAACACAGCACAGGGTTCCCTCCTGTCTACACATGCTAGAGCCATTTCCCCCCTTCCCTCTTCAGTTCTCACACACAGACCCACAAGGCATGAAAAAGGAACGCACACATTGACATTGGCAGTGCTGTTAGCATACAGCTAAATCAAGACCAATGATGTTTTTACACTAACGTCTAGTGATCTCCTTTCAGACACCAGAGCTGGGTTTTAAAAATCACAAAACTGTGCAATAAATACAATTTTTGCTTGCCTTATGTCAACAAACTTGAATGCAATAGTGCAACATCATAGGAAAAACAGTGAAAAACTCAAAATTAAAATGAAAAGGTTTTTTTTTTTTTTTTATTAATTCTCTATAGGGATTTTTGAGTTGACTTTATGGTTTATAGGACACTTAAAAAACACCAAGATCATGGGTTTTATTATATAAACAAATAAAATCACTTTGGGTAAAAACATCTTCCAAATGTAAATGTAAAAAAGGTTGTAAAACCAGTTGGGATCCTTATTTTTAAAAGTGTACAAGCAACAACGACTATTTTTTAAATATGAGAGTGTTTACCTCTGTCCATAGAGGACATTGTTGTGGAGAAGCCTGCTCTTGAGTTGTGTTCTGTCGGACATCTGCTAGGCCTTGACCCACTTCTACGTGTGAGCAATGTGTGGCAGCGCTAAGGTTTGGCTTTTTGACCGCAGAGGCTGTTTCTCATTTTCTGTGTGAGTGCGAGTTGAGCGCTAGCTGCCAAGGGCAGGTTAAGCTCTCTGCTTCTCCCCTCCTGTAGATCTGGCATCCCTTCAGTTCCTCGCATAAAAGGTGGCAATCTTCATTAAAACCTCTTACAGACAACTGTCAGTTATTCACAGTTAGAAAGAGCCAGCTGTTCTCACTCGCTCGCTCCCTCTCTTGATCCCTCTAGTGAGACAGAAGTCACTAGTTCATAACAGAGGAGTTTAGAAGCGTAGTCGGTTCTGAAGAGTTTCAAGGTGACAGTGTCATCTACGCTGCACGCAAAGGCATTTTTGTATATCATTATGTCGAGGAGACAAAAGAGCAATTAACAAATAATTACAAAAGATTTTTGGTCTACATTTCAAACAAGCCGGCATAAGGAAAACCTTAAGTATGCTAATGATAAATCATTTGCATACTAGAAAACACTTGCCTTTTTTCTTTCCAGGTATTTTTTTAACAAAATCCTTAATTTATTAATATCTAAATGATTAACCATTTATGTACTGAAAGAATAAACGGTGCCAGACTCAAATTGTAATCAGTTTGTTCAAGTAGGCCAGACTTGACCACAATAGGTCAACCAATCACATGAGTGTTTTTCCATCGGTGGCAGATAGGGGGAGTCTTTAAAACTTGTTTGAATACAGTCATTATTTTTGCAATTCACTCCACTGCCTCTAGTGGCACAAAAATGACACTGCGCCTTAATGTCCTAAAGGACAAAGCAACTCCAGCAATTATGCACTTAAAACTTGTGCCAGACACCTTTTACGCAACCTACACCAAAGCAATACACTTGCAAACATTCTAGTGTAGCACTGTGACAGCATGAACACTATTCCCATCTTATTTTGTACTCTACTTTCACTTTGACCACTGCTGGACTTGCTCATTGAAGGAAAAAGCACTCTCTCTCTCTCTCTGATGCTAGCAGAGGGTTTGCTGACTGTCTCATAAATAAGGAGTTGCTGCGCACACCTGTGTACCTGCAGCAGCGAGGCTGTTACCTGGCCAGAGATATATCTGCTGTCTGCAACCTCATTAATCAGGTCTAATGGAGCTCCGGCACTCTCCTCCTCTCACACGTGTGTCTCTGTGAACATAAACACACATATGCGTGCATACGCATCCTCCAAGACTGCTGTGGCCCTACTGGAGACACAAGGACTTTTCGAATAAAACATTCATACACATACACGGTCTGTTGAATGTCACCTGGACAAGGTAAGATATAAATAAATAAAAATATTACTCTGGTGGCTGGAGGCAAAAGCAGCAGTTCAAGTGCCCTCTACCGTACCGCTCTGTTTCACACATCCTGGATGTTTTATTTCCTATTAAACAGGAAGTTTGGGTGGGACATACCAGGAGGATTGCTCCTTAATTTATGTCACAGCGTGATTTGCTCCTTGCTATGCCAGTCAGAGTCATGTGACATTCTCAGTCTAGAGAGCATTTGATTGGGCAACAATTTGGGCAGCTTGTCACTGGGGGAGTACCCTTAAAAAGACAACTTAGTACCTTTATCTACCTCTCAAAGGTGCATAGGACCTAAAAGTACTACTATGAACCTTCTAGTTGTAAATAAGATGCTCTTTAAGAGTACTTTGTCTACGTTTAGGAGTGCATAGAACGTCTCAAAGCTAATAAAGCCACAGAAATCCGCACACGGTAGGTAAAACGGAAAAAGGAAAAAGACAGGCCGAGGAATTAACACTTAACACGGGCTTAATTACGGCACGCACGCGCCTGTGAAAACCTGCCATTCAAGTGCATTGGTAAATAAACCTCTCTTTACAGGTGATCCAAATGTGTCTCGCTCCAGACAGCCCTCTGTTCCAGCGCTGATATGTAATTAAAATCATCTCCAAAATTCTCCTCGACAGGACGGGCCCGAGCCAAAAATGTAAATGACATTAAGGGAGACAATGAATTGAATTTTGTTTAATGTCCCTTTTGCTGGTGCTAATTTACATAGCGCTTTTCCAACAAAAGCTCTGACCTTCTAAATGCTGGCATTTGCTCAGCTCTGAGAGCGGGCCTGTGCGCGGATGAGAGGGAGGAGGTCTTTTTAAGTAGCCTGGTCGGAGAAGATACAAACAAAAGGGCAAAAAAAACGAGGAACGATCTGTGTTGGTTTTTAAAGATTAAAAAAAACCTGCAACAGGCGGAGCACGAGCACGAATTTTTCCCCGGCATATGGCTCCAGGAAGACCTAGCTAATAACCAAGCGTAATCCCTTCTGGAAAGGTCCTCTGGTACGAAAAATTAATGAATGTTTAGCTAAATCAGCATCGGGACCCAAATACCACGCGGTCCGAACAGGTGCAGAAGCCTCAGCGAAATGAGCTACATAAACCGTCCTGCTACACAACTGTGTACTCTGACAAAAAAAAGTCAATCTCATGAATTATTCAGTTGAGGGAGGGGGTTTGGCTGTCAGAGGTCAGCACGTCTTGACCTTTCTGACAGGAAGTGAAAGGGAGATCGGTTGGCTAGGAAAACCCTGATCGCTCTCGAGACGGAGGGGTATTATTAGTTCTCGGGCCAATACGGGGGTGGTAAATGATCCAACGGCTCGCGCTTGACATGTGCGTTCAAGACATCACCTACAAGAGTTCGAGTCTAGCCGTAGAACTCCTCATTTCTGAGGCTCAATCTATCTTTCAAAAATACCAATGAATAATCTATGGCGAAGCAGGGTCGGGTTGTGAAATATTTAAAGATCCGTCGAGGTTGAAATTTTGTAACAGCTGTGAAATACAACCAAGTTTTTCTCGTTGTTTTTTTTTCCTTCTTCTCCTCGTGAAGAACCTAAAGCTGCACCAAAGTCCAAGAGAAATAGTATAAACAGATGTCTGGCTTGACTACAGGAAAATAGGACACATTTGGAATGATAAGTCTCCTAAACTCCATTGAAAATGCCAGAAGCGAGCGGGTGCCAGTTATTGTCCAAGCCCGTGCCAACGAGCAGTATGCCTGGCCCATGTGCCATCTGGGAGAATGTGGCTGAAAACGTTATTGATAATGGATCACCAGATCTTCTGGTCACCATAGCCCTGTTTAGCAGAACATTCTCTTCCTGTATCTGTCTGTCTGTCTGAACCCAGTAAAATGTTTTGACTGCAATGCAATCGACCCTCACGCAGTTGCACTTTGGAGCTACTTCCTGTGCGCGCAAATGCTTGAATGAGCATGCATGTATCTTAGCTATGCGCAAAACTCCCTGGTGTACTGTAATGTTCCACTTTTTCCCTCAGAGACCAGAAAAAAAGACGGACCTAACAAGACATTACCCCACAGGATTGGTTTTGTGATTACAAATTAGCTTTATATCATACACCCCACCTGCGTGAACGCTTCAGTCATTTGAGGTTCGTGTTTCCGTGCGTTTCGGGCTCTCCCGGCCGCCTTGTTCTCTGAGCGTTGGATAAAATCATCTGTTCGCAGTTGTGATATGCAGACAATGCAGTCGGCTAATGAAGCACATCTGCTTTTGTGATCCGACAGAACGGATCGCCCCTCTATGAAAACGATCCTCTCGAGTCTTTCAGACGCCTCACAATCAAAATGTGAGCTTTTTTATCCGCCGTTTCAACCTACCACAATATCCCTCCTTTTTGCCGAGTATCAGAGCTTCTTTGCGCTGTTCTCCTTTTCCTCTTTTACTAGTGTTACACATATTGTTCACCAGATTGAAGCACAAAGCGCCAAGACATCCGATCCATCCACCTCTATTTAGCCACAACACAAAGCCCAGCAATTTATGGGAAGAGTCAATGCGGTAAATATCAGCGAAACCCTGTTGCAAAGTGTTCATGTTTTTTTTTCTTTTAAAGGTAAACACATTGTATAAGCCACGGCCGGTGGGGAGAATCGACTCTTGACTGCCTGAGACTCTTTTCAGGATCTGCTAAGAGGAAGTGATATGTGTTTTATCTTCTGTTCAGAAAACCAAAACAAATCCTCCTCCTCCTCCTCCTCCTCCTCGCCGGGACTCCTCTTTTCTTTTTTTTTTCCTCTCGCCCCACTAGCTTTTCTTTCTCCTGCGGTTGAGTTACAGTGAGTGCATGAATGTCGGTCCTGTAACTAATTACTGTTCGCACACTGTCAGAGCTCTTCAGCACGTCTGTTTAAACAAGCTAGTCATTTAATGCAAAGATAACCAAGGTTACTGGGATTGATTCACACTCTTTGAGAGTGTTTACAGAAGAAGATGTAAGGAATTCACATTCCCCTCTAAAAGGTTAAATAAGGGCTCTGTTCTAAAATCTAGTATTTAGCATTTCTGGTGCCATATTTTGGCCTAACTGCGTATTCATGGACAAGAAAATCACAGAAGTCCTTATTAGAACATTGTGGAATTAGCTTAGCAACATGTTAATGTTAAACTCTAGTCAGCTGTCTGTTGTTGACTATGCACAGCATATAGTGGAAGCAGAAAACAAGACAGCTTCATTTAAATCAAATATTGATTATGGATAAGCTGTGTGAAAAAAATAAACCAAACAAACTTATGTCTGCTCCAAAAGAGAGAAATCAAACTGCTTCTCCTCACATGATCCAATTCACTCACATTATTGTGTAGTACAACAGGGTTTCCACATTACGACCACATGATGTGAGAGCAGGAAACGCTCAGACACCTCCAAACACGCAAGCACGGCCATGATTTGGACACGCGGGGCATGAGTCCTTTTTTCCGACGCTTCACACACACTTCGTGCACGGTGAGTGACAGCGACAACTGGTCACTGCTATTTGATTACTAATAAGAGAGATGTTCCCTCTGTCAGATACCAAACATTCCCCGCTAAGCAAACAGCTATTTCAGCAAGTCAAACATTAGCATTGCTATCCACTGGTGGCGCGTATTTCGTTCCCGGCTTTACCCATCATCTCACCCTCCAATCTAATTTACCACTCAGTGGACAGGCAAGTTCGTGATCGGGAGATAACTTTGCAACAGCTACGGCGAGAAACCAAGAGAGAGAGACACTCTCGCTGCTGGCACTGCTTGCTGGTTATTCATGGCTCTTTACAGCAGATGGAAACAGAGAGACTCCTGGCTTTATGGAGCAAGGTAGGCTTGTTCAAGCTCACTAATCTCCAAGAGGCCCGGACTCCAGCAGCCAGCGCTCCCTGTCACATTTACCGTTTCAGCCGCGAGTCCAAGACCTGCCCTGGCGTAATCCACGAACGTGCTGCCACCACAGGGATAATTGGACAAAAAGGAAGAAGTGTAAGTCTCGCCGAGTAAGTGTAACCTTGAGCCAGACTCACAAAGAGAAACATAAGCTGCAGAAAAAAAAAGAAAGAACGTCAATTACCCACTCGGCGGGAGCCGGTGTGTTTGAACACGCTTTCCCTAATGTGATCAACATGCAACCGCCAACAGCCAGCCCAGAAACATTACTCATTTCCCACCGGCAGCACTACAGAGCGCAACGTAAAGACGCCTTTTTGCCTCGAACACGCACGTTTGGAGATGCAACGTTACTGCTCTGCTGCGGCACACGCAGTCGTGCCATGAAGCCGGCGAGAGGCAGCGCGCTGTTTACAGAGAAGATAAGCAGAGCAGTTGTTAACAAATTACGATGAAAGAGTTGTGAATTTAAAGCCAAACGCTCTCGAGATGCTTGCAAGTCTGGAGGAAAGCACTTCCCTGACAACTCACCAGCAATTACACGGTCCCTAAAGACACCCCACGTCAACCCACCTGCGCGGCACGCCGCGCAGCAACACGGGGGCCAACCCGGGCGAGGACGCTGGGCCGCAGCGCCCTGCGCTCACAGACCAGAGACGGGAAGCAGACAGATAGTCTTACCTGTCGATGATCACGGGGTCCGAGGGCGTTTCGTTCCTGTTCCCGCAGCTTTTTTTGTCACAACACCGACTTGGAAAGAAGAGCACAGGGAGAGAGAAAACGAGACATGAGATGAGACATGAGAGAATCAGCAAACAGCTTGCATGTGTCTTTCGTCTCCGAGCACCGTGTGTTTAGATTTATTCATCTGACACGCTCTCTCTCGTCCTCTTTTCTAGCTAACCACCGAGGTGTTTGGCGTAGGTTCTGGCTGAGCCGGATGGTGTTGGTGGCTGCGGTTCTCGCAGATGCGGGCGGCGGGTAAACACGGAGCCCGGCGCTGTGGCTGAAGGAGGGAAAACAGCATGTTTTTGGTGTTTGTCTTAGTGCTGAGAGGAGGAGAGGGGGTGCCAGGAGGCTGGGAGGGGGGAAAGCTCTCTCTCAGCCCCAGCTTTTGTTTACCTCTAATTGTCAAGCTGTTGTGTCTGGAGAGGATGCAAGATGCCACCTTCAACCAGGATTTCTGTGGGGCACTTATTAATTACCAGCTCAAAAAGCCTCCATCAGTCTCCTACAATGTGCCAATGCCTCCATTTTGAGGCCCTGAAGATGCTTCCATTATGCTTTCTTTAATTAATGTTGAAATTACAGAGGAAAAAAATGTTATGCCTCTTGAATTTAAAGAAGCCCACTTGTATAATGGTTACATGTCTAAGTGAGCTAAATTAACACCATATGGTATGGAAAACACGTAAAGCTCCTTAAAGCTGACAGCTAAAGTGATTAAGGTATGCCTATGGACCTCTGCTTGGGACTCGGAAACGCATCTGTGAGGTTTTGACGCAAGCAACAGAGTGCGATGCGTAAGCTCTTAAAAGTTTGAAGCGATATTAGCTTGCGCGCAGAAGGACGTGGCGTGACCTTTGCGCACTGTTCTGACTCCTTTCCCATTTGCTGGAAAATTGAGTGCTTGCTTCCATAAGCGTCGGGTTCTCGGTTTGTGCAGTTATTTTATTTATCCTCGTTTTTCTACTTTTAAAAATAACCATAGGATAAGGATTTCTCCGTGGCGAGTGCGTAAAAATTTAGAACAGACAGAGTGGCGCACGATTAAAATGCTGAGGATGAAAAGCCACTTTCCAAAAAAAGGCCCGAGTGCGCACACACGCGTCTGCATTTGAGCCGACTGCTGTGTGTGTGTGTGTGTGTGTGTGAGAATTTCAATTCATCCTCCTCAGTGCTAAAAGTCCAGTGAAATCATTCATAAGTCCGATGTCACCAAATGATCCGGTCAAATTTGCGCTTTTGAAGTAGAACTTCTGAAACTCGCAGAGCTGGGCGCAAAGCGAAGCGTAAATCATTACGCATAAGCCGCCTGACAATTCTGAACATTTGGATTCTTTTCAGCGTATCCAGGCAGATCTATTCAGGGATTCATTGATTTTCTGTAAGGCTGATGCTCGGAGGCCTGGATAGGCCTACATCATGTGCGTTACGCATTTATGAAAACATGACAAGACATTATGGCTGATAAAATTCAATTACGCAGTCAAATGTGATAGTTTGTAATTATCTGAAAATGAAAATCAAGATTTTTTTTTTCTTACCTGCACATAATTTCGTGTGTGAGAAGAACTCGGCACATTTCTGGGTTTTTGTCTTGCCCTTCATAAATAATAGCCTTGAAATAAAAGTCACAGTTTAGACATTTTAAACAAGTGGATAACACATAAAATAAAACATTTTAAATATTAAATATAAATCCGCAAAAAAATTTAATTTAAAGCTAAAATAATAAAACGTGGTTTTAAAGTTCAAGTTCATCAATTAAAAATCGACAAGAGAAGGTGCGTGAATAAAATCCATTTAGCCCACATACATTGTTAAACAATGTTTTATCTGTAAACCAACACACATGCCCACATTCTAGATAGAGATAACCTTTGTGTTATTAATTTGCATAAATAAATATGATGTTTGAAATGAATATCAACACTTGGCCGGTCATTGCGATGACAAATTATACCACATGCATATCACTTTAGAAATGAAGAGTCGCATATGCTTCTGTTTAGATCTTCGCGCTATTTATTTGGGGAATGGTAATAGAAATCACATAGATGTCGCTTTTCCGACGCAGATGGCCGCGGTAAATAATACCCATAACCGTACACATCAACGCGGTTATAATCTGCAGATATTTAGGGGTAGAGTGCTAATGGGCAATCTGTTGTTTATTTTGAGCCGCTAACAATGATTTTTCTTTAGATAAAAAGCGGTGTCGGGGGGTACGCTTGAGTAATTTTTGAGCATTGGCTTTAACAGATGGCGTTTGGAGCTGTAGGTGCGCACGGGCCTTGGTGCTTTTTGCGCGTTCTGTCTGTCTCACTCTGTCTTTCTCTCTCTCTTTCTCTCTCTCCCTCCCTCCCTGTTTGCCCTGCTCCCGTTATGATGTACTGTGCAAGAGCGCACTCCAACGCGTCCTTCCGTGGGATCCGTGGGGCGCGTTGGAGTGCGCTTTTGCACAATACATCATTGCAAAAAAACAGTCACTTTTATATAAATACACAGTAGGCCTATTATTGGTACATATAAATGTATGAAAATCCAAGCATTGTGGTATACACACAAAACTGGAAAGAAAAAAACGCATGCGTAATGTGCGTAAATAAACACACGGTGCAAAAAATAAATTGCTTTAAATATATGAGCTTCTAATAAAGTATAGTACCAATTAGGTCACTTTAGATTTTAATTTGCCAGTTGCATGCTGAATGCAAGCGTTGGTTTGTAATTATGATTAAATTAATTCTATTAATCAATTCTGTTAAGAATTACCTAACAAAGATCAAATTAAAACGGTTATCCCAAATCTACAATTTGCAAAATTATCACTAGATGGAATTATTATCAGGCATTATTTTGTGTGTCCTTATTTATTTTCCTGCCTCTCACTGAAAATATACGGAAAACCATAAAGTGGCTGTTCAGCGCCATTGACTCTTTGATCATGTTCAGCTCCATTCAGAGGCGCCTCAGATAAAACCTTCATATTTTCTCTCCTGTGAAGCCAAACGATGGATAAACGACAGATAACAAGAGCCTCAAAATCAAGCTAAAGATCCGCCCTGTTCTTTACTATGAGAGGCAGAAATGGACAATGGAAATGAACAGAGAGTGATTTCAGAGAACATCAGAGTACAATATGAACTCAAGTGTCTGTCTCACGCCTGGAGCTTTATTTTTATGCCTTTAACCAGATCTGATTACAGCACAACAAAAGTGAGTTTTCACGTGCCGGCAGTGCGATAGAAATGACATACTAAAATATGTAAACCGAATGCCTGTTAAAAAAATATTGCACTGCCAAATAATAATAAAAAAAGCTATTTAATTTTTACAAAAAATGTATATAACATACGAAGCAACTATAATATTCTTTTAATAAAATAATACTCATACATTATAAAATGGTATTTTTTTGTGATTCACAAGTACAGCTATATAATGTCTCAGATTAAAAAACAAGATTAACTAAAAAACAAAAAACAGCCTAATTGAGCGCAATACAGAAATATTAGGTTTGAACATTATGCTCTATATGCGAGAGTAAGGCTATAATGTGGCTCTTAAGAAACTAATCCGCGTAAAATATAAAGAAAATTATCATCACCTTAGGTTATTTTCCCTTTATCCTCAGTAAATGTTTTATTTTAAATGCGCGATTTAAAAGTGTCTATACACATCTTTTGTGCCCTCCACCATTTCATTAATTCGCAATAAATTATCAAGCAGCTACACGAGAAGAAAAACGTGGTAATGTGATTCATATTAAATTAAATCTGCCAAATAACCTCCCCCATTAATCAGAGCAACCCAAAATACAGCCACGGCTTTACATTACAGTGTTCACAGTACACGTGAACATAACAGCAGCAATAGTAATAAAATATTCTGCCTCTCCAATAATTTAATACATGTATTTGTTTATTCTGTATTTACTTATGGTAACTGTAATGTAAAGTGTGACCGAAACACGTGCAACAAAATATTACAGAGATTATAAATACAAACACACACACGCGCAAGAAAAAAGAAGGAAAAGTTCTTACCTGTTTTGTCATGGAATCGATTAACCGAACATAAAGATCCTGTTCTGTTCTGACGCCTGTGGGAAATTATTTTTGTTTTTCAATGTGGAAAAAAAGTCTGGTGTAAAAAAAAACTATATAAAGTTTCCACGGGAGAAAAAAAAAATCAGAAAGTATTCTTCAAATTCACTAATAAAAAAAGAAAAACATCATCGATGGTTTTCCATCTACTAGAATTACATTTGTGGAATAAACTGAACTACATTTTAGGAAACTAAACGTAAGTTAATACGGCTCCATTGAGCGAATAAAACACTTGTAAATCTATCCTTGCTGAATAGAGAAATTTACACTTACCGTTGCTGTACAATAGTTGTAGTTTGTAATGTATCCCATTGTTAGTTTTTTCACTGTTTGGTTCCTGAAAATAAGCATTTGTTTGGGGTCAGATTGGCATTATTGGGTTGTCGAGAATTTTATTTTAGTATATTTCTGAAACGCATGCATTTTTTGTTTTTGCTTTTTGTCTGTATGCATGTTCTCTCATATTTAAGCCTTTATCCAGCAACTCTATTTCAAGGTTGTATTTTGGTAACTTCCTGGCAATAATGTGTATAATGCAAATCTATTTTTTGTTTTTCTGTGATATCCGTCAAAACGGTTTAATGGCGCACACGTGTTTCCAAAGATCTAGAAGTGTGGAAGTTTTAAGGTGAAAATTCAAAGCAGTATTCCAGAGTGGCGCTTACTTTCTCCTTTTCCACAAAGTCCACAAAAGCTGTCCTTTCGATCTCCACTGGCTGTCCCTGTCTGTCATAAAGCGCCAGGACGAAGTGGAAAAAATTGGATTTTCTGAGGTTGGATGGCGGTTGTTTCTCATAGTGCGCCCGTGCCAGACCAACTCCACTGCGGGGAAAAAACAAGACACCAGTGTGGGTTAAAACAACAGGCGTACCACTTGAGATATAGATAGATGTAGATAGAATGAAAACATGGGAGAATTCTTGATTTGTCACTTAAACTGTAATATGATGTAATGAACAGGGGAAAGCGGCGAAGAGGTGCATGGGGAGAGTGTAATTGATACATGGCATATTGGGGATTTAGGGGTCGATCTGAGAAATGCATTAAAAAATCGGATGATTTGGCAAACGTACCTCTGGGCGGCCGTGTTCGCATCCACCACCCCAGCCGTGTGCATCCACGATCGGACCGGATTCATGCCACTGCCCAGCGGTTCCTCTTTCATAGTGGTCCCCCCTCTCGGTATATTTTCCTGAATCCCAAACATTAAAACAGTTCGCGTGCAACCCACTTCCAGCCAAAGAGATGAAATGAGAGTGTGAGCGAGGGCGCGTCGTCTCTCCAAGAGCCCCTTCGGATAGCCGCAAGAGTTTGTTTGGGATTTGTCGAAAAGAGAAGAAGAAGAAAAGAAAAAGCAGTCCCGACTCCTTCTTCAGTCCGTCCTGCGTTGGCACCACATGAACGATTCAGTGCGTAAAGAGATTCTCAAGCCTCTCCAAGCAGCTTGTTTGGATAGATGGAGATCCTCCCGTGGAAGAAGAAGCGAAGCAAGTCGCGCAAATAGCGGGGATATTAAGACTTGTTTTAATTCAGTTAAACATTTCTTGCAACTTTCTGTTGTTGTTGTTGTTGTTGATGATGATGATGATGATGGTGATGATGCTCTTAGCTTGGTGGCATCCTATAACAACGGCATCAAAAAAGGCTTCGGGACACTGCTGAATCCACCACTTCTGGCTCCAAAAGACAAATAAACGCGTAAATGATCACCGTGGAGGTGTTCCCGGACACGGGAGAGGATGATGAGGGGCCTTTAGCGCGTCTTTGCAGAATGGATGGAAGCATACAAAACTCAACCCTCTATCCCCCAGGACTGGAACCTTTCCCGGGAGCCAAAAACTCCAGACCCACGGGATCCACGCTGTCAGAGGATGACGCGCACGGGGGCGTGGCTTTGCCCATACATGGAGAGGATTGACGCTTCCTGTCGCTGGGCTTTAAGCTTGGACCGTGAGTACATACGCGACTAGAGTCGCTGCCGCTACTGCTTTTCCAGCGAACATCTCGTGTCAAGTAATCATCAGAGAGGAACAAAAATGAATGATAATGAAAGCCCGCGAATAAAGCGCGGCGCGCGGGAACTATATATCCTCAAAAACTGCCGTGCAAGTTTATAGAGTGCAAAAGAGCACTGACTGACCAACCACCCATCCGCTTGCGATTGGGTTCCAGATTTTTTTTGTTTTGTTTCGTTTTTACAAAAAAATAAAAATTCTTACTCCGCCATCATCACAATGACAGCAGTGCCAAACGTCCCGGACGCGAGCCTGTCCAAATCGATTCACTTTGATTACTCTCAAGTCAGGAAGGCGCACTAGCATTTTAAGACTACTAGATGCTCCTTATTATAAACACCCTGGGCATCTGCATAATGGCGTAATGCGCGTCTTAAATTATGGCAACGTTGACACTGCTCGAATCTAAAAAGCCAGTTTGCTCGTGTGCGTGCGTGGAGCGAGCCGAGGCGATGTCAAACTCCTAGTCCTAGCGCGTACACGCTTAATTTTGTAAATTATTGCAGAATTACATCTGAAACTGTGAAAGGACTCGGGGGAAACATTGCGTCCACCCTCTCCTTCTATGCGCAAGAAGTAGGATGTCTTTTGTAATAAAAATATAATCATTTATCAGGACAATAAGGGTCATTTTTTGCCTTTCATTTCGTAAGGTGCTCATGCCTCCGATATTGGCAGACTCTGCATGTATGTTAATATTTGAATTAATGGGCGAAAATGGAAGTCCGATGTTGGTTATCTGGGGACCCTGTGCGCTGGAGGGAGGGATGGATGGATGGACGGAGAGAGGAGAAGAGAGATGTGTTTTACACAGCAATCTATTCTGCTAGTGTTGGGGGTTAATGACTATTGCCAAAGATAAGTGAATTATCAAAGCTGTTGCTCTTGCCTCGACTCAAAATCCATCACATTGCATCGTCGTCTAATTAAATACGTAAGTAATAAAATTATATTTTACGACAATTTAAGATTGATATGTTTTTTGCCTTTAATTCGCAGTGACTTTGATCCATGCATACACTGTGTGAACTTTAATGTTAAATGGCACTCTAGGCAGCAAATGATGATTAATATTATTTGTCTTCATCACGAAACGGTTGTTCTGTGTTTCACGTGAAATGTTCTTATAATTACTGTTGTCAGAAATTCTAATAAAATTACGTGTGTGCTAACAAATAAACCTAAAGTTTCCGAAGACCTATTTGGCATGTGCTACCTTTTGAGTTGAGTTTTTTAAATTAGAATTATTTTATTTTAATTTACCACGATAAATATTTCAGGTTTGCTAACTCTAGGCCTAATCTACAGTATCTCTAATACAGATTACACACCAAAGCGATTTCAATCTGATTACCAAATTAGGGTTTTAGTCTAAATCCCTTTAAATCTGATACTGTTGACTAGAGAAGTTCAACAATCCCATCGCGTAGGTAACGATCCCGTCCTAAAAAGGAGTTTTAAACCTTATTTGACAACAAATGCAGCTGCCCCTCTATTTTGGAAGATATTAGGCGAAAATGAATGCAAATCTGTGTTCAGAAGCCATCTGGCCGGAGACTGGAGAATCAGCTGCTCGCCTGAATCCATCTCGGCTCATTTCTGAGGCTCATCTGGAGCCCGGAGCCAAAGCGTGCAAAATGCGCTCTTTAATTCACCAACTTTCACTTTCGCTCCTCGACGTTTGAAAATAAAGTGCGGGACAAATTTATGACACAACAAAATCCGGCGTGTTTACTGTGATAACCGCTTTAATTGCGTTTTACATTTCGAGAGTGTCAGATGTGTCAGTTTTTGTTATGCAAAAAAAAAAAAATAAATAAAATTAAAGGCGCAGCTAAAATATCTACTGCATGCAAAATTTTCAAAAAGGCTTATACATTTGCAAACATAATAATAATAATAATAATAATAATACTTTGAAAAAAATAATTGATTTAGACATTTATCTTTAATTATTGATGATAATAAAACCTTGCTAAATTATAGGTTATTCAGATCAGTGTTTTGGTTGATGGCTTCTTCTTTAGTAAACCACATTTCCTACTATGACACGTAAAAGCTTTCTGCTTTAACTGGACGTTTATATATATATTTTTTTTTTTAAAAAGTGAACGCCGCGGATTGAGCTCTATTCTGTCTGGCCATGTTAGATCTTATTTGGGGAGATGTACTAACCGAGAGCGCAGGACAAAGGAAAAGTTAGTCATGCAGAAGGTGTGTGTGGGTTTGAATAAGATTTGTTCGGCGTTGCCAAGACCTCCCGAAGAAACGACCCTCCTCCTTATTGTGTGTGAAGTGTTCCTTTTGTGTGAATTTACGGGGTGAGGCTCCAATGATCCCCAACAAATTTGCATTTAAATAGCGACATCAACCGATTCGCGTGCCACACACCAGTGGCTTTCCCAGATGTCAAGGCAAAGTCAGTCAGATGGCCAGTGCCCAGATGTCCCCTCCACGCATCATACCAGCGCACCACGACTTTCCTATTTGCATCTTTGCGCACGGCCAGATCATCCAAAGCCCACTTTTAATCTTAAAGGTCCGGAGCAGAAATGACACCTGCAAAACTCTAGAGAAGCTCTATAGGTGAGGCATGGCACTAATAAAATTGCTTGGAGAGAGTGAGGGCCTGTCTGTCTCTAACATCACAGAAAAGCGTTGACGTGCGTTCGGGCTGGTATTGGCATTGAGACATGAAATTAAATTAGCAGTGCTGAGATTCAGGGTGCGTAAAATCGGACAACTGACCACTCAGAGAGAACGTCATGCAGTGAAAGGCGTGAACCAGCTCATCATAACTCATGTAGAGATGCTGAAAGATGATTTACCTTCGGAATATCAATCCAAGCGTTCAAGTTCCTATGTTTAAAGCGGATCTGCCAGCTCCAAACGTCACAGTTCTTTACACTATGGCGTTTTCGGAACATCAAAAATATCTGGAAACGAACGAGAATCAAAATTTCAACTGTTAAATTTCATATTTGCATGCTTTAAAAATCAACTCCTCTTATATTAAGACTCGAAAATAATTTTTACATTTGTAGTGGGTTTATCTAAAAGAGAATCCGAGAGAGAAGGAGAGAGGGAGAGAGATGGAAATCAAAGATGCGTAAACGTCAGTGCATGACAAACAGGGTGAATCAATCATTCGTCTTTGCATTTTTAAACTGTTGCATATGTTCTCTTCGCCTTAATCATGACAACTAATTACATCGTTAATGATCAGAAAAGGGAAAAATGAGGGCAAATAAAATCTTGATGAATTATGTGCGCTGCCATTACAGTCAAGTCATCGTTTTTCTAACAGTTTATTGTTGTTTCTGGCGCTATTATATAAAGTTGCGCTTAGAACAAGCGCAGATATTGCATAAAATTATACTGGCCGTTTTATTAAATATGCTTTATAAAGAAACAAGTTAAAATTAATATATTTTTCAATTGTGGATTTGTAGCGGGCTGAAATAAAGCTTAAAAACAAATAGCGTTAAATAATAAAATACATAAATAATAAAACATGTAAATAAATAATACATTAACAGCAGAAAAATAGACAAACAATATGCTTAATTATTTACCTCGTCTAAAATATCATTAACAATATGACAAATCTCAATCTCATTCTCTCCCTCAAAGATGAATTTGAGCATCAGCCTAAATGAATAAAACGTGAAAATATATTAATTCATTTTCCGGAGGAAACTGCGGGAGCTTTTGGCGGAGCAGCTTTTAATCTTTAAGAGAAATTTGATGAAGAGCGCCTCCTTTCGACGCATATGCGGAACAGCGTTTGAGATCACAGCACAATTAAACGAGGAAGAGCTCTCTAATCAATAGTTTAATATCGATTAAGCATGAGCCAATCAGTTTTTGATTTTCTTTTAAAGAACGTAAGAATTTATCACTTCACAGCTGTCGTGCATTGGATATGCCTGCAAACATCAAACAGTTTAAATAAAAAAAAGATAACAGTAAAGACTTAAAAAACAAAAGGCGAACTCTGTGATCATCAAATGTTAAGGAACAAATTATAAATCTTATTTTGCAGTTTAAAGTGTCCAACATAAATTAAATAGGCTACACATAAATACACGCATTTAACAAACACATACAAGGTGTTGCTGCAGAAAACAATAAAAACTCCAATAAAAGTATTGTATCGTGTGACGCGCCGTCGTGTCCAATATCTGCTGATGCTTTTATTTGCAGACAAAAAAATTTCCATATCCAGCAGCATCTGTATCGTGCAGAAGCACAAAGTGCATGTGCTGCAAAATGCATGTGTTATTTCTGTGTGAAACAGATCGTGCTGAGGGCACCTTCACTGTGAAAACAGGTTTCGATTAGGTAATTTTAGATATTGTAATTGGCTTTAATTAAACATGTATCGCGCTAATTAACTCAGATTTTTGCTCAGCCGCTGGGACTCTCGTGTCGGCTTTGATACAGTCGAGCAGATGTCCCAATACAACTCCAGTGACAATTACAAACTTCAGCTCTATAGTTGGCTGGAAATAACTTCAAACCTTATATGCTGCCTGACGACATTAAACGGGTCACCATATATCTGTATGTTCCATACACATTTACTTAGTTCAGTCATAAGTAATATTTATTTTAAACTAGTTACGTATGTATTTAACATATATCTTTATTCGATACAGATATTAAAATGTCTTGTTTTGAACGATACATTTAAAATACACACTGCATGAGACCAATTTGTCTATAATTTGCCTAATATTTTCATGTATAAATAACGCATTATTATTAGCTTTGTTTATATTACATTTGTTATTAAAATAAAAATGAAATGTATTAAAAAGCATTAACAATACATTTAACGTTAAAATTATGATATAAAGCATATAATTTATAAATCTATAAAACAATTATGTTAATGATTCAACAACAACGACAACTAATAATAATACTAATAATAGTTGTCGTTTTTTACCCCTGAAGTTCTTTCTTTGTGTGTCAGTGTAACAAAGATCGTGATTCACAGCTGATTTTAAATGAAAACAGCAGAACATGTGAAATGGGCTGGTTATGTCGAGGTTGCCATATAATAATTAGCATTTTCATTCTGCTGCTGAAATGAAGAGGGAGAGAGAGAAAGAGCCCGAGGCGCAGCTCCAGGCAGCACCTATAGAAAGAAAGGAGCGAAGAGCCATTCTACACAATTAACATGTAAAATATCCAGTGGAAATGGGCTCTGAAAAGAGACGGAGCGGGTCAGCTACACCTCATTTCGGCAGATCCCGTAAACTCTCGTGATTACAAAGTTTACCGGAGTAATTAACGGCGCGGGGCCGTCAGCTGCACCTGCGCTCGGGGCCCCTACGCGCACACGCAGACATACACCACCAGTGACAGAGACACAGATCTCAAGTCTCGGTTTTAAGCAGCTCACCCTGCGATGAGTTTGTCACCAGCAGCACGTCCTTCATGAGACGTGATTGACCTACTTTCTCCCAGTTATTTTCACAAATCAGACGCTCGTTGGGAGCTCGAACATCTGGTAACCGAGAGGAAGAGCCACCGGTCTGTCTATTCAGGCCTTTCTATAGGCGTTCAGTCACTTCTGCCCCTGTAGGTGAGACGATCTCAGGCTTTTCTGGCACGGAAAGGACCATTATGTGGTGCCATTGCCCCACCTACAGGCCTGAGGGGTAAAAAAAAAAAGACCCTGTAGTCGGAGCCTGAGGTTAGGGCAAGAATAGAATAAAATAGAATAGAATATGATTAAAATATTTAAACGACAGAACAAAACAGAACATAATAAATTCATTATTTGTGCTTGCTGCATGTGTAATTTTATTTTCTCTAAAATAAGTTATTTACATTACAGCCATTGTGGCTCAGAAATGGCTAAGCAATTTCACGAATAATTACAAAGAATTAGCACGTAGCACCTTGAATTAAATGTAAAATTCTTAGGTAGAAAGACTGACTGTTTTCTTGTTTTATTTACAACTTTGAAACAATAACTATTATTCAAATCCCTTTCAATAATGCAATCACACTAAATATTACTTTCTGCCATGCAAACATTTAAGTGTAGAAATGGTAAATGTGTACACATTGTTTAAAGCCATTACAATCTTTCTATTTTTCACTTAAATAATTTGCCATTTACTAATCTTTTTGTTTTATTTACCTATTCGTTAAACTATTTAGGAAGGGCTTTCCTATCTAGGTAAAATGTGGTAACTACACCAAAAACGTCATCCAGATTTTTATTTCTGTATAATTTTTTAACATACCTAAACAAAGCATGTCTCTCAAAAGACATATCATAGTTAAAAAACTGTGTTTTAGTCATAATCCAGTTGACAAAATGTGCATATATACTCAGTTTCATCTTTGCATGGCAGAATGGTTCAGAGACAAAAGTCACGTTTAAAATTGTGCGTTGGGTCAAAAACATTTACAACGCTGTCATTATGGAAAGGTGGTGCTGATAGTTAAAGCCTTCTTTGGGAAACATAAAATTTTACTTTCAGATTAACCTGCCAAACAAAACTAATTCTCACTCAATTGCACATTATTGTGATGCAGCGAGACTACTAAATGTAGTCCACAATTTATCATTCGGAACTTCCTGCTATTTCCTGAGAGCACATCACCCAAACACTCCACATGACAGAGTCAAAAAGGTCAACGCTATGAAATGAAAACTACGGAGGAAAGAAATTGAAAATGTGAGAAATGACAACTCGTAGCACGAAGCGGGACTGTTAGTGACTGCCTTGCTGTATCAAAATGAAATTCCCCAGCTGCCAGCTCTAATAGGGAGGGTCAACAGGTCAAAGTTCACACAGCCCCTTATTGCTGTGTTACGCTGCAGTTTAAATTCCCAGTGGCACCGGCGTAAGAGTGGAGGCACACACTCACTTAGAGACGTGTCTTACATCCACATAATGGCAGGTCAGATTGTATCCAGGTGCATTATTAGCCCATAAATTTTTAATTGAGTAGCCTTAATATTGATAGTTAATTCTTTCTTGTCCTCTGTTGTTTTGATGTCATATCAAGCCTGAATTGTTTCAATACCGTTGCTTTGAAAAACAATTTCACACCCAAAAGGGCCACTTTTAATCTCACAAATGACTTCAGAATTAAAAATCTAAGAAATCAGTCTGGATGGTGAACGAATGGCTTTGTCTAGAAACAGACTAAAGTAGTGACAAGTCCCACGGCTGGAAAGCCAGTCTAAATGTATGTGTGTGTGTGTGTTTTACACCATGTGGGGATGACGGCGTCTTCTGTGGTTTCTACTGTATCTCTGCCCTGAACAGATTCACACAGTTTCATTCTAAAGATGCTCGACGCCGCCCACGTGCATAACTGAACCTTTAATCACACAGAGGAAGCAAACAAACAGCCTCTTTAATGATATTCCTCAAAAGATGGAGATGAAAACAGCTGCTGGAATTATTTATTTCCTAAAAGCAGCATTTTATGCATTTTTAAGTGCAACACAAAACATCAGATGTGGATTCCTCGAAATTACCAGGCGACTGCTTTTGGGATGCATTACTCTCACGTATCTAAGAGGAACTTTAGTGGAACAGTGCCACTCCAAACTGTGAAAGATATTGGGCAAGATATACAGTGGGGTTCAAAAGGCTGGGGATTTGCTAATTTAGTGCAAAATTTTAAAGAGTGGAATAACAATTTTATGAATTTCAGAATGTCTTAGTATTTAGTGTCATCCATTTGCTTTAATCATGACAGCACACATGCTGACAAAAACGCAAAACAAAACCTGATGATTATGATCTCCAGCACAATTCGTGTCGCATGGCATTTTAACAGCATGCCAGATTTCTTGGCTATTTTGATGGCTAGTAACAAGCTGAAATAGTATAAAAGAGCAAACCCATATCAAGTTCTTTATAGCAGTTTGCTTTACATAAAAACTCTGAAAAGCATTCAGGTTGGCTTTGTTAAAAATTTCTTCAAAGGTGTTTGAGTACTAATATAGTTTCTTAAATTAACTTAAGCCAGCACAATTTAATAAAATATGTGACCTTGGACCACAAAACCTTAAGTAGCTCTGGTATTTTATACAAAAATAATTAGAATATTAAGTAAAGATCATGTTCCATGAAGATATTTTAAAGTAAAGTAAATGTCCTACTGTAAATATATCGAAACCTAATTTTTGATTAGTAATATGCATAACTAAGAACTTAATTTGGACAACTTTAAAGGTGTTTTTCTCAATATTTCGATTTTTGCTTTTTTTTTTGTTTGTTTTTTGCACCGTCAGATTCCAGATTTTCAAATAGTTGTATCTCGGCCAAATCAGTGGAAAGCTTATTTATTCAGCTTTCAGACGATGTATAAATCTCAATTTTGAAAAACTGACCCTTATGACTCGTTTTGTGGTCCACAGTCACAAATATGTTTAAGAGACACTTGACTACTGTATGAAGAGCATAGCGGCGGATCTTCATTTAATATTAAAAAGTGTGTGACATAAAATGTTCTAAAGAATCTTCTAAGAAAAATCTGACCATTTTCTAGAGTCTCTAATTCGATTAGTGACCTAGAAACAGCGCCAAATTTCAATGTTAATGTATCTTTGTTTCAAATTGTTCTAGAACTTAAATTAAAAAAGAGTTTTGGATCCCACTAAACAGTAGCACAATCAAAACAATTTCCAAACTTATAGTTGAATTCCTATAATGGAATACAAAATGGCTTAACCATCAAATTCACTTGTGTGGTTTTCAAATTAAAGGTTTTTTACTAGATGTTTGTGTTTTTTTAAAGCCGTGTGCAGTAGGTTTTGACAGATGCTGTCAGGGAATCTAAGAGCTGCAAAGAGAAAGAAAAAGGCAGAGAAAGTAAGAAAGGAAACCTGCTCAGATGGAGAACGTGAAGATCATTCTGATGTGTGAACTCTACATTATTAACAGACAGAAAGATGAAGATGCAGCCGTGAAAAAAAAAAAAAACACCAAGTAAATGCTTAAAATAAGTGCTGTCAGCTCGGCACTGTGTACCGGGACCACAGAGGTGAAAAAAACTGTGAAAAAATTCACAGAGCTTTAAATTAAACAGTGAAATGCAACATCTGCGTTCAAAAACCTTTTACCCCCAATTTCACATGTATTGTTTTCTCTTTTTTATGTGTGTGTGTGTGTGTCTATGTACGTGCAGAAGTTTTAAAAGATTGTAGGTATTGAAATGCTCAACTCATTTCCACTGATTTAAAAATCTAAGGGAACGAACAACGACGTGATTGTGGTGAACACATCGCCTTGCTGAAGAGCCGCCCTAGTTTCCTGAGCTGCTCTGCGAGGAAGAGGGTGTGTTGGAAACAGCATATGGAGGGCATGTTTGTTAGCGCGCCGCTGATAAATGGATTAATTGGTTAGATTAGGCTGCCAAAGCTTTGATCACAGAGACCGTGCAAAGAAATGTGTTTATTGTTTATGATGATTTTGTTCATTGAGCTGTAGCATGAGCTAAATATGCAATAAATAAAAATGATGCACTCGTGTGTACTTGTTATTTCCTGTTTGGAGCAGAAAATAAACTCATAACTCAGTGTGAAATGGTTTTGAATGTGAAATACGGGCAGTAAAAGACTTCTGTTCTCAGAATGTGCTTCATTTTAAGGACTTTTTACAGAACAGTCAACTAGAATGAATATTTCAAACACTGAAACCTCATTTCACACAACAATTTGGATTATAAACAAACTAAACTGCTCAGTTCATTTAACATTTGCCAACTTCAACTTGAGCAGAAACACAATTTCAACTCTGCAGCTACGCAGATTAAATAAATATACCTTCACAAAAAATATTTCTCTTAAAGGATCCCACAGACTTTCAGTGGTCAGACTTGGACAACTTGTCAGCTTATCCACCTTTTTCCTGAGTAACCAATGAGCGGCGCCATGAAGGATTCTAACTTCCATTCAGGTTCTTTTGTGTTCTGGTCTCCATAAGAAATCAATGTTAAAACAAAACTTTTTCAGTATAACTAAACATGAAAATGTGCGCAGATTTAACGTTATATTATCGGCTTGGAAAATTTGTTACACCAGAGACCGAAAATGTAAAGCATCGCTCCAATCAGATGAGACTTCCACGGTTAGAAAAAGGTGGATACTTGTATAATTTAACCGTAATTTATACAACCAAACAAATTTTAGTCACCAAACATTTTTCATCAAACAGAACGGTATGTTCTAGAGTGAGACAAACCATCTAATGCGCCAAAACAACACAGAATTCAACAAATCCATCACTTTTACTCACTAATATTTCTACTGTTGTTTTCCCTCCAAAGTGATGTCACTTCCTGCCCTGGATGATGATGATATTCATAGGGAGTCTGTAATTTAACAAAGATTTTACAGAAGACATTTTAGAAGGAAAGTGATATAAAGGACACAAGAAATACCTATAAATTGATTATCACTTGAAATATTCCTAAGAAAACATGTTTAGCTTAGACTCAAATTTTGAGAAAAACAACTGAATTGATTCATAATAGTTTCTTAACAAATTAAAAGTTAGTACACGAAACCAGTCTTAAGTAGCACAGGTTTTTGTAGCAAAAATAGCCAACAATACATCGTATGGGTCAAAATTATCGATCTTTCTTTTATGCCAAAAATCATTAGGATATTAAGATCATTTTCCATTAAGATATTTTGTACATTTCCTACTGTAAATATATCAAAACCTAATTTTTGATTAGCAACATGCATTGCATTACTCATTAATCACTTTAAAAGTGATTTTCTCAATATTTAGATTTTTTTGCATCCCCAGATTCCAGATTTTTAAAATCAGCTTTCAGCTGATGTATAAATCTCACTTTCAAAAAACTGACCCTTGAGACTGGTTTTGTGATCCTGGGTCACATATATAAATGTATAAATACAAAATTTGGGTGGGAAAAATACATTTAAATTTTAAGTATACTTAAAAAATATAACATGCTAAAAACACCACACCTATAGGGCATTCTGCACATCTGACTTCCTGTCTCTTTGTTTTGCACTGTATTTATATATTCATTCATTCAGACAGGCAGACAGACAAAAATCATTACAAAAACTCAACGCAGCAGATATTTTGAAAGAAGCTAAACGCTATCACTTTCAGGTGTTTACCAGCATTGTACGCTGGCTCAGATTTATATTTCAAGCTAATCAGCGAACAGCCAGCAGCATGTTTATCCTATTTGGCTGCCGGAGGTGAGTAGAAAGATCTGAATTGAATCTGCGCGAGTGTGAATCGACAGACCTGTCATTGCCAGGAACCGCAAAGTTTCCTCCCCAGCAGAACAGCATGCGTCTTAATTCTCTTTACCTTTGTGCGCTTCCTCAGGGGACAGGCTGCAAGTTCGCCCCTCTTTGACTCGGATTTGATTTAACCTTTAAAGCCAGGTGCGCGGCTTGCTCTGTAAACATCTTCCGATGTATTTACCACGACTGCTGCGTAGATACAAACAAGACAGGGGGGCTGTGAACTCGGCATGCATTATTAATCTAGATTATGCTTTATTTTCTTTATCAGGAGGGTGTGAGGAGATAAAACGCGCGCATTAGCTGCTTTTGCTCCCTTCCTGCATGACACACGTGGGCTTCGCATCCTTTTGTTCACTTCAGTCTCTTCTGACACGCAGCCTGGCGTTAAACAGAGCGAGAGAGGCCTGTTTTTATGTGTGTGTGTGTGCGCGTGCTCGAACACTTCCAGCATTTCAACTGTTAGCGGCGTCTGACTCCTGACTGACAGGTCGACACGGCAGCGCTACTCTACATGCTTTCATGGCATCATGTATGTTGTGTGGGTCTGTGGGGAATGCTTTGAGCGCCTAGAGAGCTTCGAGCACTGTCAAGGCTCACTAAGAGCCACAGAGGTGATCGAGGCTAAGTAAAAAACCTTAAAATACACCAGCATCAGTTGTGCTATTGTTTTTTTCACTGAAGGGAAAGGGGTCTGCAGAGGTCTTCACTCCCAGGAGAGCGAGGGATGCTAAGAGATGTGGCTTCCGCAAAATAAAAGCACATTTTTACATGACTTGATGTGTGTTTCTTTCAAAGCACAAGCTACAAATTTGCACATGGTTGGTGACAAATCATCACACACAGTAGATAGTTCAGTAAATCCAAAACAAATATGATGGCGTTGTTTCGAAACCTGTCACTTGTGGGAAAAAATACAAAGAAAATAAAAATACACACACAATCCTGATTATGATCTGTATGAATTCACATGTATGACTATAAAGATAATTCTTTTAAGAACATAAGCCATCATTTTCCTTAAGCAACATTTCAAAATATGACCAGAAGTGTGTTTTTGTGAGATCCACAATAATAACCCTTCATCTCTAGCTGTTTTATCATCCAGCGACCTTGACATCATACTATGAGGCATTAATATTTGATAAAGATGTCCTAGACACCTTTATATGATTATGTTCAGTTCCCAATGTGGAACAAAAGAAAACCTTGTTAATAGTTTCTCACATCATTTTAAAACATTGCAACGATTCTTGTTATTTAATTTCATGATAGTTAAGAGGTTTCAATACTGTTTGCCCCCGGACTAATTTGTGTTGTTTGATTATTACGTTTCGGCGACGTTCAGGCCTCTGCATCCCACGTTTTCCTCTGAAGATGAATAAAACATATTGGGTAAAGGTTACACATTACAATATCTCTCTGCAATGGGATATTGATTCTATAAAAATGAAATAAATAAACAATCCAGCCAATCTCTTCCAAATCATCCATTTATAAAAGCAATTTAACAAAAGCCACCCCACCAGTCCACAAATGCATATTAACCGTCTATGAGAGCACTGTAAGATGTGATTTTAAATGGACGGATCTTAAGGTTTAGGACAAAAGGCTTCCACGAAAGTCTGCATGAGGCAACCGTGAGGACACAATGAATCAGTGCCCCACATTCATGTCTCTGAGACTCTCTTTAACAGATATAATGCAGACACCTCCACCGGTCTTTATTCTTTCCCACAATGCGCAGCTTTCAGTCCATTCATAAACAGGAAACATCAAAAGATTAGGCCGAAAGATGTAGATATCTCTACAGTGCAAAATGGTCATATATACACAGGTCACCCGCGTGGTGCATTTACACTTTTCGCTCCCTTTAAGCGCATTCAACGAGTTACGCCCTTTATTGACGAGGGTTTTGATAATGCGCCGTTATCTAGCAAAGTATCTTTAAGTGAGTGCAGAGGTAGCAAATTTGACTCATTAAAGGAGCATAAAATTGTGTCTTTGTGCATGACCTTTTGTTCAGCATCTTTGGAGAATTCTGTTACTAAAGAGAGCAGTTTTTTGAGAGGAGAGAGGAAAGACTCCACGAGTATTGGGTTCCCGTTGGGAACAATGCCGACAGGTTCACCTTGCAGAGCATGGGTGTAACTTAGCCTAGAATATTGTGGATCAAAGCCTCATAAACAAAGTAGGTGGAAATGGTGTAAGAGTATATGAGATCCAGAAAAGAACACAGCCATGAAAGAGACGGGCCTAAACTTCAGGAAGAGGCAGAGGAAAGACGGAAATTTTGTCACTGCTGCCTTTCGGCCTTTAGACTCTTTAACTGAGATCTCCCACTGAGCAATAGAGAAAAATCCAGCTTTTACGAGAATCTTGAGTCTAAAGAAGGGCCTGCGTACAACAAAAGCTCCTTTTTATTCAGTTTTAATGACCAGATAATAGCTGTGTTTGGAGAAACTATACAAGTATTTTACTCTTACTATTTCTAGAGTAAATAAAAGGTGTAATTTGCACAACGTGCACATTTTCAATGCATAAAGCAGTGCTTCTCAACCAGTGGGTTGCAGCCAAAAATTGGTAGAGCAGGGAAATAATAAAATCCAACTAGGACAGCAAAATAACAGTCTTTTTATTATTTAAAAGGGAGGAGAAAATGCTTCCCTCCTTTGTTTTTGATATCAAAGGCCATGTCTTAATTTTTGGGATCTCTCTTCTTTTTTAATTATTTGAATGAAATGACAAAAAGTCACTTTTTTACACAAATTACACTGAAAATGTATGCATATAACATATATTATTTTTATTTTTAAACTGGTAATTAAACAGCATTTTTACACAACATGACAAAGTCATGTGACAGCAATGTAGCATACTACTGCTTGAAGTTCCACTGTGTGGAATAATGTATCCCACAGTGCAATGTGCCTAAATTGACCTTTCAATTCCAATGTAATGGATGAATGGGGAATTAATAATTGCCATTATTTTTAACATCTCTTTTTTACACAAGCTGCCACCACTCACATTGACTTTTTAGCATTTTAGATTTTTAAAAAAGGAAGTAGTACACTACACTAAAAATAAAGGTTCCAAAAGAGAATTTTTTGCAGTGATGCAATAGCAGAACCATTTTTTACTACTCCAAAGAACCTTTCAGTAAACATTTTTTAAATTTTTTAAATCAATTTTTTATTTATTGTGACGAACATTAGTGACCCTGGACTGCAAAACCAGTCATAAGGGTCATTTTTCTGAAACTGAGATTTATACACCATCTGAAAGCTGAATAAATAAGTTTTCCATTGATGTATGGTTTGTTAGGATAAGATAATATTTGGCTGAGAGGGTGCAAAAAAATCATCTTTAAAGTTGTCCAAATGAAGTTCTTAGCAATGCATATTACTAAACAAAAATTACATTTTGATATATTTATGGTAGGAAATTTACTAAATATCTTCATGGAACATGATCTTTACTTAATATCCTAATGATTTAGGGCATAAAAGAAAAATCGATCATTTTGACCCATACCATGTATTGTTGGCTATATTGGTTTTAAGACTGGTTTTGCGGTCCAGGGTCACATTTTAATAATCTAAAGAACATTATTAACCATAAAGAACCTTTTATGCAATGGAAAGGTTTCATGGATGTTAAAAGTTATTAATGGAACACCTATGAAAAACCTTTATTTTTAATAGTGAAAGGTTCTTTGTGGAACCAAAAATGGTTCTTCAATGGCATTGTTGTGAAAACCCATTTTTGAAGATTTATTTTAAAGGTGTACATTGCGAACATACACTCTTTAAAAGAAAGTTTCCAAAAGGATGAAACCTTGAAAGATCCATGTTGGGTTCAGAGAGCCTTTCAATTATCATTTTTTCCCTTAGAGTGTCAACCACTAAAGAACCTTTTTCCATTATTAAGAATATTTGGAATGTTTCCATTTGTTGTTAAAGGTTCTTCATGGAAGCATCAATGCCAATAAAGAACCTTTGTTTGTAAGAGTGTAGCTGACATTACTTTCATCATTAACACGCATATATAATCAAGAAAGCAACTAGTCAGCACGTTAGAACGCTCGATTGGTTTTCCTCCTCCCTGCTGACAACGAAAGCGAACCAGAAATTTCCTCTGCATGTGCACACGGTGTACCCTGACCCCGCTGATCTGTACAATAAACCCATAATAGCCCTTTGTCTCCCCAAGGAGAACACACCGGCAACCTGGGCCACTTACGGGAAACCAGGAGCAGGTCCACGCAGCGTCAGGTCACGGCGAGAGCGGAGGGGGCTGGAGAGGAAAATAATAACTCATCTATGAGGCCGAAAGCACCAACATCTAAACAAACATATATGTGCACCTGTCACAAGTGCTCGGAGGGACTAGCGTGTTCATATCCACTGTGTCAGATAGCAGTTGTCAGGCTTGACCGGTCTGATCTCCTCGTCTTCCATCCTCAGCATCTCATTACTGTCCTTATGAAAAGCTCTTATGGGCCGCACTTGATCTCCAAATATGAGTTCTGAAGATGAGTTGTTGTTTTCCCTTTTTTTCCCGCTTGCGCTCTCACTCCTCGGCCTCCTTTATTAGCAGCTAAGCTCTTTACACTTGTAGCATATTGCAGTAGGTTATAGGACTAAGCTTTATTGTCCTACATTATTGAAAATCTAGGCTCTGAGAGCCGGCCCCAAGAGGTCAAGCTTTGTCTGAACGCTGCCTCTCATTTCTCCACCGACAAAAGCTAACACTGAGGGAGGGTGAGGAAGATTGAGCTGGTAATATACTTAAATCCATCTTGGTTGACTTAGCACAAACTTCGACCCGTCCCCACGGCTCCTCCTGAGCTGAGGTAATTCCTTTATAACTTACAGGAGCAGAAACTATGACTTATGAATACACGGCCACTCTTATAAGTCTCTTGTAGGAGAAGCTTGTTTTATGAGCTGTGCCACAGCTTGAGGAAGTCATATCTGCGAGAAGACTCGCTCATGTCAAAATGAGTATTAAAACTTGCTGTCTGAAGGGAATAGCTGATACAAGTCTTTGCTCCTCATGGAAAAAGCATCAATATGTGGTGCAGGTGTTCTTCATATTAATCGGAGTCATTATTGAGAAGATAAAACTTCATTACAAGCATGTTGAAGGCGGGTTACATATGCATGCGGTGTGGAATGATGAAGTGGACCAATAAAAACAGAGCGTGTATTGTAAAACGTAATGTTTTGATTTTAATAAAACGCCAGGGGTTGTTTCAAATGAATTCAATGCAAAAGCAGATGTACGGTGGTATCAAATATTTAAAATCTGAATTTTAAACACTAGTGACTTCTTAAGTCCCTCTGGAAGAGAAACAGAATGGGACACTGCCATCTTGTGTGCACTTTTGGGAAGAGCATGTATTGATTTTTAAGAACACACAAAACACAAAAGCTTTAATCAAATTAGACTTTATGCAAAATATTCTGGATTGGTTTAAAAAGGATACAAATAGGTTAAATCAAGGAAAACTAAAAACAAATCTACTGAGATAAGAACAACAGTGACAACATTTAAACAAAAATTCCCTTCAAATTAAGCTGACATACATTTCCAGACATTCACTGACCAGATTAAACGAAACTGACATGTTAAACAATGAACATACTTTAAAAATTAAAAAAAAGTACAAGTGAAATAATATTTAATTGTGAAAAATTCTTCAATTTCAATTTTTAGAAAAATAGTCTAAAAAAATACTAAGTATGCATTTAGTTTCATCTACTTTGCTTACATTGCATTTCCAGCATTTATTCCTGCTTGAAAATCAAGACCATGCAACACTAAAAAATGTACAGTGCAAAAATCTCAACACACTTCACTAAAGGTGTGATCTATACCATCATTCATCGCCTCACCGGAGTGGTCTTGGTAATGTAAATCTCACTGCTACAAAACAATATTAGGTACTACTGTAGGTAAAACAGTACTAGGTGAGTTGGAAAATGCATGGAAGGCACAAAATATGCAGGAAAAACCCACATGGTATGGATAAACTGCAGATTGCTTCTCTGCACTGGCCGTTTATTCAGTCGATTCATTTTCTCCAGGAGTCATCGGCAATGCTGATCAATATCTCATGATGTGGCTTATATGGCCCTGTCGGAGACACAGAGAGAAACATTGATGTGACACAGGTCAACTTCACTCAACACTCAATGCATTGTATGTATAACGTTCATTAACCCTACGCAAATTGATATTCATATATGCTGACTGTTCCCGTGTCGTAGTGGTTAGATTAGCTGCTAGGTACTCTGGCCTGCGGGAAAACCGTTCAAAATGTGCATTTCTTTTTCGTCATGAATAAATATTGATTTGCAGGAAGTACAACATTTCCAAAGGCAATCATATTGCTTCTATCAATGCCTCTCCGTTGAGAGTGTGTGTGTGTGTGTAAAAAATGATGAATGTGTCATATTATGAAAAGTGGCATGTTATCCACACACATTTTTGACATAAAAGAAGACTTATTTGTAAGTTGTAACCCACACAGAAGAATACCAAATATTACTCACAGGTTCACCCGCCATACACCTGGGGCAATGCTGTCCTGCACCACGTCCTGGGGCTGGTAACACCTGCTGACAAACCCAAACACATCAGAGATTTAAATAATGATTTGTAAATAGATATCATTACATGAACATGCTAGAACATGATGACTATAAACTGTACTTTCAGTAGGGATCAGTACTAAACAAAACAGTGTTACTTTAAGGGTTTCTGCAGGTTTTATGATGGTAAATGTAAGACCAAAGAAAATGAATAAACTGGATAGAGCATAATACATCAGTATAGTCACAAAATGTAAGTATTAGCAATGCTTAAAAGTTTGAAAATACAACTTCAAGCATGTCTGCATTACTTGAATTCATTTAACTAACTAAATAAATAAAAATATTATTTTTTGTCATTCCAGTTTCAAAATTTAGTGAGATAATGATTAAAACATAATCAAATATTTGCCAATGGGGTCAAAAAAATCTACTTAATTCAACAAGAAAAAAGTTTTAATTCCACATTGACAGATATTTGTTCTTGTTTTAACGATAAACTCACTTAATTTTGTTAATTATTAAACTTAGATATGTTTAGACATTTGTATCGGAATACAAAAAAATACTGAGGAAGATGTTAATTTTTTTGCAGCGTGTGGAACATTTACTGCTATGACTTTATGAATTTAAGATTTTCCGCTCCGGTTTAAGACCTTTTAAGACCTTAATTTGTGAAAAGGTGGATTTTAAGCACTTTTGAGATTTACAGAATCCCTGAAAATGACACTTAATAGCTAATAGCTTAATAGCTTAAGGACTTCAAAGGACTTTAAAAGTTTGTTCAATGCCAGTATTTTGGGTCCCACAAGATAACATTTATTTGTGACCCTGGACTACAAAACCAGTCATAAGGGTCACATTTTTGAAATCGAGATTTATACATATAAACAAATAAATAAATAAGCTTTCCATTGACGTATGGTTTGTTATGATAGGACAATATTTGGCCCGAGATACAACCTTTTGAAAATCTGGAATATGAGGGTACAAAAAAAAATAAAAATAAAAAAATAAAAATAAAAATAAAAATAAAAATAAAAATAAAAATACTCAGAAAATTGCCTTTAAAGTTGTCCAAATTAAGTCCTTAGAGATGCATATTACTAACTAATAAATTAAGTTTTGATATATTTACGATAGGTAAAGGAATATGATCTTTACTTATCCATAATTTTGACTTATACAATGCATTTTTGGCTATTGCTACAAATATACCTGTTATACTTATATATATACCTGTTATACTTAAGACTGGTTTTATAGTCAAGGGCCAAATTTTATTTCTTTTGCCTTTTTTGTTACTTTCTTTTTTTTTTGTACACCTAGCGAATTAAACATAACTGTGTTATTTGCATTATATGCATATATATTTTAGTAACCTACATTATATATGTATCTTCCATGTATATATATCTTCTTGTTATTGCTATTTGATTGTCCTGACATGGCTTCTTGAAATGTTTTTAATCAGTTCAATAAAAGCAAAAAACTATGGGCAGAGGCAGTGCAATAAAACAGACTGCCTAATAGACCGTGACCTTTAACCCCTGCATTCCTCATGCACCATAAACACAAAAACATCAGATAAGAGCAATATACATGTTCACTACAACACTTTAAACTAGAGAGACAAAAAGAAGAGAGACAGAGTAAGCCTTTGTCAAATAAATAAATCATAAATTGAAACCAATCCTAAAGTTTGGTGGTGGCTCTGTAAGTTTCTAGAAGTTCCTTGACATATCCATATCCAGTTGAGAAATATGTCAGAAACATTCTTTAAAGAACCTTTTTATGTGCATTTGGAATTCTATAAGAAAAAATAAATTTCCATTAGGATTCTTTAGGATTTTGGACTAGGCAGAGATCAGGCATATGCAAGATCGTATACCATGCCGGGGACACTGGTGTTGTGTCCATTTTGAGGGCTGTGATTTTGGGCATCCCACGTGTCCATTGGAGTGTCCATCACCTGGCCACAGCCTCCCAGTCCATTACACTGTCTTTTCTGTGAAGTTCAAAAAGATTAACATGCATTAATCTATTTCTAGCTTGATTATGCAAGAAGATGCCAATGGAAGCAAATGTGGCTGTCATGACATGGTGCACTATTTCTATAAATCATAACAGCTATTTTCAGTGATGATCAGCTGGGTTTATATATATATATATACACTAATAATAACTCCTAACTCTTTTTGTAAAGGTCAACATACTGTACAAATGCCACTGAAGGTCAAACAAACACTATCAAAAACAAGTACATTGATGTATATTTAACATGTTTAAAGCATGAATCAAGATTTAGCAAATAAGATTAAGTCAATTTACCGTCTGGTTTTGCCAGTGTTCCAGCTCTCCACTATGTCTTCTCTTATTCTGCATAGTACGTATGCAGTCCATTGATTGTTTTACAGTACTAAAGCCCGCAGAGTTTAGCTTTAATTCAAACACTTGATGAATTAATACAATCCGCCCCAAAAACCCATAAGGATCAATATGCAAAGTCAAAAAGTCATTGTATTAAGCAATCAAAGTCTAGCACTTTTACTCGTAGACCATTGAGGAATCTGTAGAAGTATTATAAAAATAAAATAAAAGGACAGTAATTCTAAATATGCACGTTTTAAAAAGCAAAACAAAGCCGTAGTATTCCCGTGCGACTCTTCATTCCCTGCTATTATTCTGTATTAGAGGTTCCTGTATCGTTCAAGATGAGTGACATACAGTTGCGCAAACCTATCAGTAAACAGTACGGGGTAACGGAGGCGGGCCTACGTCAAATAATGCATTGTTATTCGACGAGAAAGCACTGAGCGCGAATGAGCCAGCCAATGTAATTTAAAGGAATAGCACCTCAAAATAGAAATGTATAATCTGCTCAGTCTCACCCTTATTGTACTTTTTTCCCCACGTGAAATTGTTAACCCAGCGTCATTCATAACTCTTCTGTTATCTTGTTGCATATTTCACATTCTTAATGCTTTTACAATGTACATTTGTAAACCTTCGGTTAACATTCATCTTTAATTAAAGTGAAACAAAGTTACAAAATTATACAAAACTGTCATAAGAATAGTCCGTATTTAATTAATGCTCTGTATCACGTCTGAATCTTTTGAGAAATAATTAGAATAATATTCAAATGGAAGACACAGTGGGATAGCCACACACTGTAAATTTCACCTCTGAAAGATGGAAGAAAGCAGAAAATGTGACTTAAAACGTAATTTGTTGTGTATATCATTCAAATGCTTATATATTTAACCAACGTATTAATATTCAACTTAATCTTTCTCCCATAACTGTATGTGTTCGAAGTTAGTGATATCGTAAATTGTTTAGTAATGTCTTACGTCAGTGCCGCATCCTGATGGCGTGTTCGATGATCGCTTAGTATTGTCTGGCAGCATGGCGAACTTCACGGACGCGACATCCCTGCAGCAGTTTGGGGAATTATTAAAAAATAACAGCAAGTAAGTGAATATTTCATCCTTTGTCAAGTCTGTCATGATATATATTTAATTTCAAACGGGTATTTAGCTGATTTAACACATGTGGACGGGGATAAAACGTTCATAGTGGCCGTTTTGGTCGAACAGAATGAAATAACCGTTGGCCTGTTCAGATAAACTCAAATAAATGTGATGTAAATCTGTATTAATGGATTAATATGGTCTTTGGACGGATTGTTTTAATATTGCATTTATTTTCAGCTGTCTTTAATATGTGTTTATTTGTTTTTTTATGAGCATTTTAGAAATTCGGGATGTTTACATATCTTCGTTGCACTCGAAGTCTGCTATTATTATTATTATAAACAGAAGTCAATGTGCCTGTGTCAAAACTGAATTGTTATATGTATTTGACCTTTTTTACAGCAATGGATTAATACTAACAGACCTTGTTATGCATTTAACTGGTTTGCATCAACAAACGTCCCCAGTCTGCTTCCATACTTTCAGTTTGGTTGTTCATTGAATACTGACAGATCCTGTTTATCTGGTGTCATTGCTGGGGAGCATTATAAACAGATAATTAATAATCAATTGATTGAGTGTTTGAGGTAGTGCAGCCTAGTATTCATGATCTGGGCTGATATCAGCGTTCACGAACTTGTGTGCTCCTAATAATCCTGCTTTAAGGCACTTTGGATATAAGCATAAGCTAAAAGATAATTTATAAGTTGTTATGTAAGTACACATGATTTCTTTGATTGGTCATTGCTTCTGTCGTATTTTTTTTGTTCATGGATCTGCTTTAAATCTCATAGTCTGTAATCCAGGTTTCTTGAAAGCACATCTTCATTCCTAGTCTGTCCCTTTCAGGTCCCTCACTGTTGTCCATTTCCATGCGCCATGGGCTCCGCAGTGTTCGCAGATGAACGATGTGATGGCAGAATTAGCCAAAGAGCACAAACACACCATGTTTGTGAAGGTAAGAGAACCACTGATTTTCACAGCAATACTGGAAATCATGTCACCAATAACATTCATGCTTAATTTTTGCAAAATACAGTTATGCACCAATGTGAAGTGTAGTTTCTATATCATTAGGAGAACTGGTTTAAAAGAAATTGTTTTCAGACAAGTTCCCAAAGACAAAATGATATCCAGCCCCAAATCACACTAGTGGCTGTCCAGAAATGTAGAAATCTGGGCAGAAATCTGGCTGCTAAAACCAACATAGCATGTTTATATATATATATATATATATATATATATAGCTTAATAAATGTAAGCAACAAATAGAATTAATTCGAACAAAAAAAATATGCTCAGATAACAATATTTGAAGTCTATTTTTTATGGTCACCTATGACTTAGTGCATGGATAAATTATTATAATTAAATAATAATGAAAAAATAAACTGCATTGGATTTACATTTAAAATTTTGAAAATTCCAGATTTTTTACGATTTTTATTTAAAGCCACCTTTTTATGAAATATTGCAGTGTTTATTATAAATTATTTCCAATCTAATGATCCAATCAATTATAGATGGACAAAATCAAGTCTCACCCTACATTTTTTTTTTTTTTTTTCCTGTTTCAGAAACTGTTTTTCTGGCATATACGTCACAAATTTGTAAAAAGCCTTTGCCGTTGCCTTTTTGTTTGTTTGTTTGTTTTCCAGAAATTTGTGGTTGTTTGTCTATGGTTATTTGGTATTTCATTCTTATATGATTTTAAAAATGTGATTTAATTTTTTTTATTACATGCATTCTCTTATCCCGATTTAATGTAGTGAAATAACTCTGTAAACCATTCCTAAAAAGTGTACAATACTGTGGCACAGTCAAAATTTTGTTGTTTGTTTGAGCATCTAAACCAACTGACATACCAGTAATGACTTAACCAGTGGTATGAAACTCTGTTTGTTTGACCATTTCCAGATGGCATGTTGTGTTTGAGATACCTGTTTGAAAATGGCCATTATTCTTGCAAATGTTTCAGTGTTCACTGGTCTCTAAATGGTGAAATGGCTCTAGCTCCAGTAACACAGATCCAGCTGCTCTCCTCCCTCTGCTCTCCAACTCCCAGTGGAGTGCATTGAAATGCCTCAGGCTCTGAATGACTTTACCTTCCTCATGGCCTTAAACTGGCAGAGAGACATTTTTCCTTCTGTTAAGGGTTAATACTGCCTTTCATCACGCAGTCAGCAGAGCAGAAGAGTTCTTCAAGCAAAAACTGCCCTTTTATAATGTATGTAGAATAAATTATGTTGAATTGCTTAGAATAGGTTCAGAATTGGATCATTCAGATTTTTTTTTTGATTGGATCAAAAAAAAAAAAAATTAGGTACAGTGTCCACAAAAGTAATTTTAATCATTCAGTCAGCATCAGTAGCAAATTTAACATGAATTGTGTTGAAACGTTTAACTATCAGCATTGGCTGTCATCATCATTTTGCATGTTATAGCTGAGGCAGTGGAGTTTAGATTTGTTAGTTTTCAATTTGTGAAATGTTTTTTAGTGTTTTTCTGTCTTAAATGGGGTTTTTACAGCCAGATAAACTGACAGCGTGTGTGTTGTGTTTGACATGTTGATGTGTGTGATGTTTTATTAATGTGAATTATAAAGAGTCATTAGTACAGTAGTTCTCTCTCTCTCTCTCTTTAGCTGGAGGCAGAGGCAGTCCCGGAGGTTTCTGAGAAGTATGAGATCGCTTCAGTTCCCACCTTCCTCTTCTTCAAGGTAAAACTTCTACGTTTGACTTAAGCTGTGCTCAAATTTTCTTGAAATTATTATTTTTTATTTGTTTATTTATTTATTTTTGTTTGTTTTTTAGAGAGTAGGAGTAGGTTAGTTCAGCCACAAATAGGAAAAAAATAATCCTATATGATTTAAACATTATAAAAGACTGCATTTATTTGCTCAGAAATACAGTGAAACTGTAATATTGTGAAATATTACTACAGTTTAAAAGAACAATTTTCTATATAATTACATGTTGAAATGTAATTTATTCATTTGATGCAAAAGCATCATTACTTCAGTGTCACATGATCCTTCAGAAATCATTCTAATATGCTGATTTTCTGCTCAGAAACATTTCTTAATATTATCAGTGTTGAAAACAGCAGGATTTTTTTGTCGAGTTGAAAGTTCCAAATAACAGCTCTGAAGTTTAAGTCTTTTGATCAATTTAATGCATGTTTCCTGAATAAAACTGTTAATTTGAATGACAGTGTATATTTTTCCTTGGGTAATTTCATTTTCTTGCTCTGATTTCCTTGCAGAATGTTACATTCAATCAATGTTAAACTGTCTACTGCATAAGTGGCATAATTTTAATTACCACAAAAAATTATTTGACTCTCTGAGGTTTTATGAACAGAAATGTGAAGCATATTTTAGCTGAAGCACTTGCATGAATTATTCAGTTAAACTTTTATTTGTTCATCTATGTTTTTTTTATTTTAACTTTTTACTGTTTTGCTATTACTCAGAAATACACCAGGTTACAGAAGTAAAACTGCTAATAGCATTTTATACCAACTTGAAACATGCAGTGGCTTTCACAAAACATCCAAAGTGACTTATTTACAAATGAAAAAATTTGTATGAAAAATTCATTTATTATCATTTGAATTTGATTGGATGTTAGGCTGTGATGTTATTGGTTAATATTGGTTTCCCCGCCCACACAACCTTAATTACATCAGCAGAAAAGTTGTTTCAGAGGCAGAGAAAGTTAAAACATTTGGATAAAAGATATTAGAAACAAACACTTATTTTATGTTAGAAAAACATGCACTTAAGAACCATGCAGAATAAATTTAAGAAAGTCCATTTTAAGTTTTTCTTTCGATTTTCATGCAGCAAGAAGTTCACTACTACACTGTGTTCTTTATGTTTCATAAAGCATGCTGATCTATGCCAGATTGCGTTTTTCTGTACACACAGCTTTTATTTATGTTAGGTGTGCTGCGATAGTGTTTTGTGTTTATTTAGCAGAGGGAGACGAGGTTAGAAAAACGGAGCCTGTTGGGAAGGTTGAGTTTAACGATCAAGTAATGTGAGCTGCAAAATCTCCGCGTGTTAGAATCAAGCAACTGAGAAATAATCGGAGGTTAAACAAACACACGGCTTGGCAAGACTTTCCCTCTCTTGGCGTAACATGTCAAAGAACCAGGAGAGCCTGCGGCCTGTTTTCTCTCTCCCCCTGCAAACAATCTAAACAAACTGGCAAGCATCCTAAAAAATTAATGCTGTTTTTTTTCCTCCCTCTCAATCTATCACTACTCACTCTTGAGTGTTTTTTATTTATTTATTTGTTTACCGACAACCCTTAGGGCGGTGAGAAGATTGACAGGTTGGATGGTGCGCATGCCCCTGAGCTGACCAATAAGGTGCAGCGGCTGGGGTCCGGTGGGGGCGGGGCTGCCAGGGCGGGGGACGTCCCTAAAGAGGATCTCAACGAGAGACTGAAGAGGCTGATCAACGCCGCACCCTGCATGCTCTTCATGAAGGGATCGCCCCAGGAGCCTCGCTGTGGTAAGCAAACACGTATACGCTCGCTCGCATAAATTAACACCGGGTCAGTGGGTTAGTTAGAGCAACCGTTGGCGATGAAGCGAGACAAATCAAGGTTGCATGAACGGGATGGTGAGAGAAGTGCATTACGTCCTTCTTAAGTGCGAAGGACGTCTGTATGGAGTGCCACTGTAATCCGGGTACATTTTTCCACCAAAAGCCAGTCTGGCTCAGTTTGACCCAAAGTTCTTACTGATTAAAAAAAACACCTGTTGACAAAGAGCTCCCATTACAGTCGACAAAGATGGTGCAGCACAATGCGCTGTGCGTTCAGTTACATTGTTGACATGTTGCATAGCTATTTTCATGACTTTATGCATTTTACTCACTCTCGTGTCAGCCAAGATGTTTGTGTCTTTCTTTCTTTAGTAAAAAGAGATTAAGGTTTTTGAAGATTTTTCTTCATATAGTGGACTTCAGTGGGGATCAATGGGTTGAATGGGTCCGCAGTTTCAATGCAGCTTCAAAGGGCCCTACACGATCCCAGCCGAGGACTAAGGGTCTTACCTAGTGAAACGATCATTTTCTAAAAATAAAAAAAATATTATTTACTTTTTAACCACAAATGCTCGTCTTGCTCTGTGTCCACGATTTCATGCATTACATAATATTTTAATAGTTTGACAACACATTTGAATGTCCATGGTTTTTTTAATGGTCATTTAATGGTCAAATGACATGCAGGGGAACAAATAAAATATTTAATTTACATTAATGCTTTCTATCCAAAGTGACTTTCATTGCATTCAGGGTATACATTTGATGAGTTCATTCATTCCCTGGGATTTTTTTTTAATCCTTTTTTTATATATATAATTTAATTATTAGCTTTTAAGCAACTAAACTTCTATAGTGGTGAATGGAAACTACAACAAATTTAATTGCTACCATTCACTTTAATAGCAAAAGAAAAAATCCAGCCGTTGCATTAGAAACACTCACACTATGCCTCATTTTTTTTTGTTTTTTTGGAGCACAGTTAAAATTTTAGGAGCACCTTCTAATCAATATTCAAAAAATCTGATAAAAAAATTAGCCTTCCCATTATGAGGTGATATTTGACTCCTCAAAGTGATTTACAGAGTAATTTTGTTTTTATCTTTGTAATTGCATTTTTATAACTTTATTAAAAGTCATCTTTTATGTAACATTTTAAAAAATATATGTTATAAGCCTTTAAAATTCTAATTAAAACAACAGAATAAGAACAAGTAGAATAAGAAGTTACCAATCAAATTAATCAGTATTAACAAAATTAATTTGTACTACAGAGGTGGCACAGAAGAACACAAAAGTGGCTTGTAGGTGTATTTTCATGTTTACTGTGTCTCAGAGGTGGCATGAGTGCAATCAAATTAATAAATTCATGTTGAGATTAATGTTTTAAATATAACCTTTTGAATATAGAAATATTAAATGATTTAAATAACTGAAAAGATACTTTAAAAATGAAATTAAAACTGCCAGTAGGTGGTGGCAAGTCACTGATTTAATTACTGAGTCATTCATTCATTTAATTCGTTCGAACGGCTGATTCATTTAGGAATAAAGCAAGTGACTCTTTATGAATGGGAAATTGAATCGTTGACTCACTAGATTTGTTTAAAAATGCATGTTCATTCATAAATGAAACAACGCTGTGTTTAAATGGAGATGCACAGCGGATCAGTGACTTGTTTCAAACTCTTTTTTACGACAAAATAGAGCAAAATCAGGCAATAGTGTTATAGTCAGACAATGTAAGTCACTTAATATTAACTTCTTGTTTAACTATTGTATTAACTCAATATCTCATTTATAAACTCCCTTAAAAATCATTAAAAGCCGTCAATCATTTTACTTCATCGCAATCTTACAAAGCTCTGCACGCTGCACAATGAATCTCTTATTTACGCTCTCTCTACGCTGTTTATGAAAGGATTCGTGAGATATGTCTGTGATACATTACTCAACATTGCAGAAGCGATTGGGTCAGTCGCACTGGCGCTTCTAAATATTTTTTAATAGTCGCATGCAGTAGTTTGTTTTTAAATGGTCACACTGTAGAGCTCTGAGTGTAGTGTTATAAATGTGCATTCATTTATTTTTAAATGAAAATATACAAAACTTTGCTTGATTTATGATGTTAATAACTGGAAACGCATCATCACAGTCTGTAAAAAGGGTGTTTATGTACTTAAAATTCACTGAAATTGAAAAGAGACATTCTGTTGACTGGTAGATTTCAAAGCGGACACAAGGGTGAACAACCACTTTTGTTAATCAAACATTTGTCGACATGCAGTCACTCTAAAAAGGAACATGTTCTGCTTTTGTAAGTCAAAGTAATACTTAATAAATCCTCACAGTGACAGCTTAATCGCTTAATAGCTTTTCGGTCTTTAGTTTGTTTAACTTAAGGCTGTCAACTTGATCTTGTTTATTTCTGTTTGATCCGCTGATTTTCTGGCATGCTTTTTTCTTCCGACTAACACTTCCTCCTCATGTCAAATATGTGCGGTTCAGCATTGGAAAGCATCCTCGTATTAATTTCACCCATTGAAAACAAAATACTTTTGATAGTTCAAAGTGCATATTTCGTCATGGACTAAGGCGCAGTTTAGCGCTTGACGTTTTGGCTGTGTAAAGAGGAAGGTCTGGGGGAAGGCTGGCGTTTGCCATCCTGAGATCAAAATAAAAAACGATATTGAACTCTAATCTCAAACGTGATGTTGGGCTTTCAACGGCTGCCAGCTCCTCCAGCTCTGCTTTATTAATAGAAGATCCTCAGAGTTTACGCCGCTTCGTCTCTGAGCCCGAAACCTGTTGCTCGGCGCCGTTGATGTTATTTGAAGCCGCGCTAGGTGTCAGTGGGTCGGTCCGGCTTGGAGATATTATAATGCTGAAATATATTGATGTTCTCATTCGCTTGGCTGATGTCCAAATCGAGAAATAATGCACAGAGAGCGAGCCTTGCCTGTCGGTGGCGTGCATTGGGTTCTGAACATAAACACGCTCTTTCGTTCCAATATGAGCGTAGAGCCAAATGATCAAGTGCTTGGCTAACGCTAACTCTAAAGCAGTTATGCATGTCAAATTAAAAGGTTAAGGGTCTGTGTGTCAATTCAGATCTCTCAGCCTTTCTCGCTCTGAGTGGGTTGTCCTTCAAAAGAGGAGCGAGGCTGTACCATCGCCCCTCTCCTGGAGCGGAGTCGGCCAAAGCGAACGGTCTTCGGCCCCTGTAGGTGCAGGCATAGAGGGGGAAAGAACTCGGCAATCAATGCAGCATGTCTGGTGGAGTTCGCCCGGAGCCAGAGAAAGCAGCTGCCCGCCTGTTTGCCCGCTCTGATAGAGTCGAGCTAATATACCAGCAAATGCATAAGCACAAGTGAGGCGCCTGGAGCTGTTTTATAATGAATTCCCTCATGAGCCACACAAGATGAAAATGGGTGTTTTACTGCAGGGGCTACACAGACTCTACACATCACCTTGCACATCTTTCTCTCTCTTTCTCTCCTGATCTTGTTCCTTTCTCTCGCTCACTCCTCCTCCTTGTGCGCCGTTTCTCTTGCTTCTTGTTCTCTTTGTCTCCTCCCATCTAATATCATGCTCTCTCTCTTTTATCCTCTCTCATTTTTGGCTTGTAGTCATTTCGTATGTACAGAACTGCTATTTAAAATTTAGAAATCAGAAATTTTTTTTCACCAACTCTGTGCTCCCACTTTCATTTGTGTTGCCCAATATTGCGTAGTATCTAAAAACGGACAAATGAGTAATTATGATTGCAGCTTTTACATGTAATTTTTACTCATTGTGTGATTAAAAATTTACAAAAAAAAACAACTTTTGTTGTCAGTGCAGCAGTTATTAAACTAAAACTAAACCATCAAAAAATGTTACTTAAAAAAAAAAAAAAAACATTGACTGAAAAAAAAATATAAAAACATCTAAGCCCTAATTTCAACTAGTTGCAAAAGTAAAATTTCCCGGAGTAATTTAGTTTACCATGATGTACTATTAAAATAATAATAATAATAATGATGATAATAATAAATAAAAACTATATAATTAAAATTAAATGAATAAAAATAATATAATAAATAATATAATAATAATAATATAATAATATAATATAATATAATATAATAATATAATAAAATTAATAAAATCTAAACAGAAAAACAAACTAATAAAAACTCAGTAAACTAATAAAATGGACAAAAAGCAACAGCAGAATTGCCTAAACTTTAACCGATATTAAAATAAAAAAATGGAAAATATACACATTTACTAAGTGCATTGTAGTGACATAAAAATATTTATATTAATAAATTTGTTTCTTTGCTTAAAAAAAAAAAAAAAAAAAAAAAAGTTTAGTTCCTACAGACTTAAAAAAAAGTGCAAACCAGTAAAATGTACATGGACAAACCAAAGTAGACTTAAAAAAAAGAAAAAAGAATTGCAATCATAAATGACAACTTTTGGTATTGTAGTGACATTTAAAAATATGAATAATATAAAATGAAAATATTTCTCATTGTAGTGACATTAATTTATTATTTGAATAGTTTACTTTTATAAACTAATTTTTTACATCTTCAAAGCCTTAAAGTAAGTGCAGTCTAGTAAAACACACACAAACTAAACAGTAAATGTAATAAATTTAATAATAGTTTAACAATAAAATAAATTAATTTTAAATCAATTATAATGAAAACATTTATCATTGTAGTGACATAAATTATTTGAATAGCTTAGTTTTATAAAGTATGTTTTAATATTTCCAAAGCCTTTAAATAAGTGCATTATTAAAACACACAAGCAAGCTAAACAGTGAACTTAATAAATAATTAAGTTTAACAGTTTAATAGTTTAATAATGAAATAAGTTAATTTTAAATAAATTTAAATGAAAACATTTCTCATTGTAGTGACATTCAGTTATTATATAAATAGTTTACTTTTATAAACTAATTTTTAATATCTTTAAAGCATTTAAGTAAGTGCAGGCTAGTAAAAAAACACACAAGCAGACTAAACAGTGAACTTAATAAATAATTTAATGATAGTTTAACAATAAAATAAATTAATTTTAAACAAATTAAAATAAAAACATTTAGCATTGTAGTGATATTAAATTATTTTATAAAAAGTTTACTTTTATAAAATAATTTTTAATATCTTCAAAGCCTTTAAATACGTGCAGGCTAGTAAAAAGCACCCAAGCGAACTAAACACTGAACATAATAAATAATTGTAATAATTTGGTCATTTAATAATAAAATAAAATATATTTATTAAAAAAAAAGAAAAGAAAATGAAAACATTTCTTATCATTGTATGACATTAAATTATGATATAAATAGTTTATAAACTAATTTTAATATCTTTAAAGCCTTTAAGTAAGTGCAGGCTCGTAAAAACGCACAAGCAAACTAAACAGTGAACTTAATAAATAATTTAATGACAGTTTAACAATAAAATAAATTAATTTTAAATAAATTAAAATGAAAACATTTAACATTGTAGTGATGTTAAATTATTATATAAATGGTTTGCTTTTATAAAATATTTTTTAATATCTTCAAAGCCTTTAAATAAGTGCAGGCTAGTAAAAAGTACACAAGCAAACTAAACAGTGAACTTAATAAATAATTTTAATAATTTAATAGTTTAATAATAAAATAAATTAATTTTAAATAAATTAAAACGGTGAACTTAATAATTTAAATAATTTAATAATAGTTTAACAATAAAATAAATTAAAATGAAAACATTTATCATCGTAGTGACATTAAATTATTATGTGAATAGTTTACTTTTATAAAATAATTTTGAATATTTCCAAATTCTTTAAATAAGTGCAGGCTATTAAAAAAGCACATAAGCAACTTAATAAATGATTTTAATAATTTAATAGTTTAATAATACAATAAATTAATTTGAAATAAATTAAAATGAAAACATTTATCTTTGTACTGACATTAAATTATATGAATAGTTTAATTTTCTAAAATAATTTGTAATATTTCCAAAGCTTTTAAATAAGTGCAGGCTAGTAAAAAGCACACAAGCAAACTAAACAGTGTCAACTGCTGTAATAATATTCTTTTTAACCTTTAATGCATTTTTGTTTATTTGTTGCATTGATTGCAGGTTTTAGTCGTCAAATTGTTCAGATTTTGAAGGACCACAATGTTCAGTACAGCAGTTTTGACATCCTCTCGGATGAAGAGGTCAGACAGGGACTCAAGACCTACTCCAACTGGCCCACTTATCCGCAAGTCTACGTCAACGGAGAACTCATCGGAGGACTGGACATCATAAAGGTACGGGAAAAACTTTTAACAATGCTGATTGCTTTCAATGAAAAGCAGTGCATAGCAGTGTATTTTAGATATTTCTCTGTTTTTCCCAAAATGGATTTCTTCATCGCTTGATGTTGTGCGTTTTATCCCATGCATATTATCTTAAGTGTTCGAGTTTCAGGACTTTTGACGGCGTGTGTGTTCTCGGCTAGCTGTTATTAGCTGTATGTTGCTCTACATTCCCAGCGAGCTCATACTGCTTAAAGCAAGCAGAGCGCTCCTGCTGAGAGAGGAGGGCTAGATTAGCCAGCATCCATCCTCTTTCCCCTCTCTCTCTTCTCTCAAGAGTCCTAAAGGCCCTTCCTCATTAAGATAGTGAATTTACCTTTACAGAGGTAAAATATCTCAGCAGGGAGCTGTTAGTTATGAAAGGAGAGTGCGTATGTGCGTCGAGTTGAAAGGGAGTTTGGATTCAGAGATATTTTATATCCTCCACAGGAGCTGATCGAGTCTGGTGAACTTGAGAATACTTTCCCCAAGACCGTCTCACTGGAAAACAGGTAAAGACAGATACACGCTCGCTCAAACGCCCTCCCTCTCTACGACTGGACTTGTTTAAACATTCTCTCTTCTGACAGGCTGAAATCTCTAATCAATAAATCACCTGTCATGCTCTTCATGAAAGGCAATAAAGAGGTAAGTGAACTTAAATACTCTTTTTCTCTCACGTCTTTTCTTTTTCCTGAAACAGTTTGAAAGAGTGAGGAGAAAGTAGGGGCTGTTAAAGGGATAAGTCATCCGAAAAATTCTGTCTTATTTATGCAAACTTATGTTATTACAAATCCATATGCTTTTATTTTTTCTAACGGAGCACGTCTTCATACATCAACTTCACAGTGACCATGTCTCTTATGCTCCAAACATACAGAAATAACAATATTTCAAGTCAGCTTTGTGTGAAGAACAGACCCACTTTTAAGGACTTGATTTTTTGTTTCCGTTAATCGAAGTAGTTCATCTTTTAGGATTCACCAATGGATGGTTAGTATGGGCCAACTAGCTGGTAGTTGACTTAACTACACCTTTCAGCAGCCAAAAAGCTTTCTTTCCTTGAAAGGCGTCCAAAAATAACAGTATTTTAAACTAAACTAAACTAAACATTTATTTTTTTTGCATTTATTTCGCAAATAGCATATACATTATTATTGTTATTATTATTGTTCAGTGTTATTTTAATTTCATGTACTTATTTTATGTATCGTTTTTATTAATGTTTTGGATTATTTTTTATGTTCAATTTCATTTAATTTTTGTTTATATTAGTTTGTTTTATTGTATTTAGTGATTTTCAGTAATTTACCTATTTGCCAAGGTTTATTAATATATATTCATATTTATATTTCAGCTTTATTTCATTTAACAAAGGTGTTTTACTAGTTTGTTTTAGCCCACAATAACAACAGTTATTATTAGAATAATTTCCATTTTTAATTTTAATTTAAAATTATTAATAAAATTTAATTAAAATTATAAAGTAAGACTGCATGAACATTCTGCTAAATTTATTCCTTTGTGTTAGTAGATGTGTTAATAAATTATTATTATTGTTATTATAATTATTAGGACTTAAAATACACTTTAAAATAAGTAATTATTTTATAATATTATTTTAGAACATTATAAAGTAATATTGCTGTGAAAAATTCTGCTAAATTTCTTCCTTTGTGTTCCAGTGGAGAAGAAAATTACATAAATGCACTAATCATTTATTTTATTTGCTTTTATTGAGCAAATATTATGTCCGTTATTATTATTATTATTATTATTATTATTATTCAGTGTTGTTTTAGTCTTATGTATGTTTATATTTTTCTTTAATTAATCTTTTGGATTAGCTTTTATTTCTTATCTTTAGCTTTAATTTTAATTTTAGGTCAATTTTGGATTCGTTTTTTTTTTTGTATTTTAATTTTTAGTTTTATTGTAGTTACTGATTTTTAGTACTTCACCTTAATTTTTATAAATGTGTATATATATAATTTTATTTCAGCTTTATTTCATTTAACATAGGTGTGTATTGTTATTAGAATAATTTACAAATACTTTTAATAATTGATATCAAACTTTTTAAACCATTATAAAGTAACTGCATTGATATTCTGCAAATTTCTTCCTTTGAAAAAATCTAATAATAATATTTTCATTGTATAATAATAATTGTAATTTAATTATAAATTAAAACATTTTAAAATAATAAAAGTGAAATAATTTTATAATATTATTTTAGAACATTATTATTGCTGCAAAAAATTCTGCTATTATATATTATTTTAGTTTTATATACTTTTATAGTTTTTATTCATTTTTTTGGATTAGCTTTGATTTTTATGTCCAGTTTTCATTTTATTTTTAGTTACTTTTTTTTTTTATTAGTTTTTAGAAGAAAAAGTCATGTGAGTTTGAAATGACATAAAGGTGAGTAAATAATTACAGAAAGATTTTTTTTGGTTGAATTTTTCCTTTAACGTACAGTAAAAGAAACCATGCGCTGGAAATCGATGTCAGGCGGCTCCGGCACTGATAGAGCTGCGTTCTCTTTCTTTAATGGAGGAGAAAGACCCCTCACCTCTCTCCTCATAACCGTATTGATCTTTAACACTCACACATGAAAGACATTCTTTGCAGTAGTTTAAAGTCTTTCCCCATGAGACCTCTCTCTTCTCTCGTCTGACTGGCTTCTCTCTCTGTCTCTCTTGTTCTATTACCTCCTCTTTCTCCCCTAGTTATTGAGACGCACTTCAGAATATCTTTTGTAGGTGGTTGTAGTTGTAAGTTTCTAAATGAAAGTTTGGTTCTGTGGCTGGTTTGGGCCCAGAGGAGCCACTCGTATCTTATGTACTCTGTTCTTTGAGCTTCTGCGTGTGTTTTGGTGGAGTTAAAAACTCGCTTCCTCTGATTGGCTTTCAAGCGCAGGGTTTCGCTTCACTGCAGCCTTTCATGATGTGAAAGATGTTCTAGCGTTTTCACCCTCTTAACTCGTGTCTTTGTGAATACTCAGGCAGCCAAATGTGGATTCAGCCGTCAGATACTTGAAATAATGAACAGCACGGGGTGAGACACTTTTTTCCAATTCCACAATCTACACATATAGTGTCATTTAACTAAGACTGGAAGCTCTTTTTAGATAATGTTCTTAACATGAATAATTACTGAAAGACTAAATGTATGTTATTAAAGTAAAAAATGTTCAACATTTCAGGGTCGAATACGATACGTTTGACATATTACAAGATGAAGAGGTGAGAGTTCCTTCAGTTTTAAGTTTGTTTCTGTTCTTGGCAAATGTTCACATGCCAAAGCAACTACAAGAAAGACTGTGTTCCTAAACCTAGTTAGCTCCTTATGTACTGAGAACTGAACAGTGAATTAATAATTAAAAAGTTATGTTTAGAATATGATTTTATGTGTACTATATAAATATCCCTAAATTAAATGTCTGTTTATTGTGTTTTTAGCCAAAACATGCACTTTTGATTGTTTCCACAGGTTAGACAAGGACTCAAGACGTACTCCAATTGGCCGACGTACCCACAGCTGTATGTCAAAGGGGACTTGATTGGAGGAGTGGACATAGTCAAGGTGAAATGCAAATAAGTGTTTAACATGAATCCACAAAATGCTGGGTTAAAACAACCCAACTTGGGTTAATTGGCAACCCAGCGCTGGGTAAACATTGGACAGAACACATGCTGGGTTATTTTTACCCAGCAGGTTGGGTTAAATGGTTTTACCAAACATGCTAGGTTATTTTATTTAAGTCAACTATTGTTTAAAAATTATTATATTGCTGGTTTAAAATGGACTGGAACTTATAAAAACACAGTATTACTAGAGGCAACAGCAATAATCAAAAGATAAACATTTATTATTAAGCAAGAACACATGGACAAAATACAAGACAAATTGAATTGATTTGGGTGAATACAGCATAGTTTACAAAATTACATGCAATTAAACTCGTTTAACAAGCATTTTAGACATAAAAAAACATAACATTTAAAAGCAGAAATGTAATTTTAGTGTTTTCAACCGCAATCTCTTTTTACCGAAATAGCGCTAATTCTCATGCCGGTGTGTCGCTGAAATCTGATCCGGTGATGGGCAGTTGTTTGCCGGGTTAACTGCGAACTTCAGACTTGCGTTTCACTCGTAGCTGAAAGATGACTGACTCCAAAACCTGCCCGTAAACAAACAGTACTGACATTAGAGAACATATTTTAAGATTAAACTCAGTACAATAACGAATAAAATCCATAAAATCCAAGGCAAAAGACATATCCATCCTGCAAAACAACCGCTGATTGACATCTCGTCCTTATGTTTCTTTGGGTAAAAAATAATACAATTTAGAGCATAGTAAAGACTTTATAAATGTTAAAATAAAATGTATATAAACCTTTATTGCACTGAAGAAGTGCAAATCGGCCGCACTGAGAACCACTCTCTCCTGTAGAGGACTTAAAAAGCCAGCGCTCTGACTGACTGTAACTCAGCAGCTGGGTTGTTTCGTCAGAGACAGGCTTAATCCAGCGGTTGGGTAGAAAAAAAACAACCATTGTTAAAAATGACCCAGCAACTTAGTTACAGAAAAACTGCCCCGCATCTGGGTAAAAAAAATATGAAAAATAATCCAATAAAATGACCCGAAAAGTTGGGTTAAAAAAAAAAAAAATAACCCAGCATTTTTTTTTTTTTTTTTTTTAGAGTGTACCTACTGAGATGATAAAGAGTGATAAAAGTTTTTTTCAGATTGCTATAAACAGGTATACAGGTTTGAAGAGAAAAACTAAATCTGATATATTACTGGCTGTTCCATTTTTTATGTTTTTGAAAGAAATTCACAAGATTGCATTTATTTGATCATAAATACATATTGGGAAATATTATTGCAATTAAAAATAACTGTTTTCTATTTGAATATTTATTAAAATGTAAATTTATTCCTGTGATGGCAAAGCCATATTTTCAGCAGCCAGGGTTTAAAAATGTTAAAAACTGCTTAATATTTCATGCTTAAAGGAGAAGTCCACTTCCAAATCAAAAATTCACATATAAAGTACTCACCCCCTTGTCATCTAAGATGTTCATGTCTTTCTTTCTTCAGTCGTAAAGAAATTATGTTTTTGGAGGAGAACATTTCTGCATTTTTCTCCATATAATGGACTACATTGGTGCCCTGATTTTGAACTTCCAAAATGCAGTTTAAATGTGGCTTCAAACGATCCCAGTCGAGGAAGAAGGGTCTTATCTAGCGAAACGATCTGTAATTTTCATTAAAAAAAAAAAAAACAATTTAAATACTTTTTAGTCTTGCCTTTCTGTCCCTGAACTCTGTGTATTCTGACTCAAGACAGTTAGGGTATGTCGAAAATCTCCAGTCGTATTTTCTCTCTCAACTTCAAAAATAATCTCAAAATCATCCTACATCGCTGCAGAAGTACCGGCAGAAGTCTTTGCAAAGTGAACATGCAAAGAAGATCAAACACCCTCAACAAAAAAGGTAAAACAGCGATATAGAACGATTTCGAAGTTGAGGGAGAACATGAGATGTAAAATAACAAATCGTTTCGCTAGATAAGACCCTTCTTCCTCGGCTGGGATCGTTTACAACCGCATTTGGGATCGTTTGCAGCTGCATCTAAACTGCTGTTTGGAAGTTCAAAATCGGGGCACCATATTAGTCCATTATATGAAGAAAAATGCTGAAATAATTTCTTTATGACTGAAGAAAGAAAGATATGAACATCTTGGATGACAAGGGGGTGAGTAAATGATTTGTAAATTGTTATGGAAGTGGAGTTCTCCTTTAATATTGTGTGAACTGTGAAACAAGATTCTTTGATAAATGTAAAGTTCAATAGAACATCATTTATTTGAAATAGAAAACTTTTGTAACATCTCTTTACTATCACTTTTGATCAATCTAATGCATCCTTCCTGAGTAAAAGTAATAATGTCCTTCCAAAAAAATCAGAGCTCACACTTTTAAATAGTAGTGTAAAGGTAGAGATATCCTGTGTCCTGCAGTATGTGTTTTTCTCCAGCAGAGGGCAGATGAAGCTCTAGCAGGCAGTATGACAAGAACCAATGCCAGATGAACTGTGGTTGATAAACTGTGTAGGTGTTTTATAACAAATGGGAAATGTTTATATTGTTAAACAGGAGCTGAAAGAGAACGGTGAGCTGGTATCTGTGTTGAAAGGAGAAAACTAAACTACTCCAGCACTGAAGAACATGTGGATCACATTGCTGATATGCCTGTAACCTGCACAGTTAACCTCAGGAATGGAGGACCTGGATTACACTTATTCCATCCAATTTAGCATTTTATTAGAAAACTACTAATTTTCAAAAAACAGTGTTGATCCTCTGCTGTAAATCCAATAAAGCCTATTCTGTAATCTGTTTTTGTTGCACTGACATATTTTAGATCTTGTTTATACCTGGTATTTACGTTTACATCTCTGGTGATCTGATTACAAGTGGTTAACAGAGATTTAAAATGTACACCGCCAGGTGTTGACATGTTTTAAATGTGTCTGCTGTGACCACAAATTTTTGCCCAATCAAATACTTTTAGAATGAGAATGTCCATCCAATTGCAACCAGTTTCAATAAAAGAGGCATTGGGCAAAATCCACGACTTATGGATGTATATATATATATGGGCATTTTCTTTTTACTGTTTGTTGGGTAGGCGATCCTTTACTGTTTTCTGGGATGCTTCCATATGCATTTATCTTTATTTAAAATGGCTTTTTGACTATATTTCAATGTGGTTTGAGTCAACTTTTTTTTAAACCAATATTTAGCGCCGTCCACATGTGATTGGATATCCCAGGTCAGATCATGTAAACTTGGCCTTAATGTAAGTCCTGTTTTTCTTTAATATCTCCATCAGTCAAAACCAGTGATTTGGCATGTAAAACCATTCTGTGTGAATCTCTGCCCTCATTAAAGAGCTCATCCAATTGCTTTTAATGGCAGGTTGTTAGATTAGGCCAATTTTGCCGCCTTTATTTGAGTTTTTATCCTGGATATGCGACCTCTTTAATGAGCACTGGAATGATGGATGTACCATTCACGCTCACATCCACTCACTTTAATTAATGTGATCCTCAAGCTTTTCAGACAGAGTGACTCTGCCAAACTCTTGGGGACAGGAAGAACTCTCTTATTGTGATTAAAGATCCATAAATATTAATCAGCAGACGTTGGTTGGAGGGAAGTCGACCCACACCTCATCTGGCTTTGAGCCGAAAGTGTAGAGTGGCCATTATGTTCCTCTCTCTCACACACACTCACACCTGTGGTTCTGGGTAATTGCAGCACTCCCATGATAACCTGATGGTTATACTGAGGAAACCTTTTAAACATTTCAACACATCCCCACAATAGCACACTCAAATATTTATTGATGCATGAACTGAAACATATGGCAACCACTGTTCATAGTCATGCATTATCACTGCAGGTAAACAAACACACTGCCTTAAAGAGCAGGAACACATTGTGAAGGTTCACTTTAGCATAGCATTAGGGTTGATTAATAACAGTAGTAAGTCTCCAGTGGTGTTAAAACTAGTGGTGTTACACATAGTAAGTCCATTTTAGTTTTTAAGTGTTTAAAATGAAGTCAGACACTTCATATTGTAGAATAAATAATTAGATACCACTGTATATACTGTAGTTTGTATAAAAGTTAGCTTTTTCTTTTATGTACTGTGGGTTATGCATTTATTTTCTTAAACCTTCATACAATGTATAGATATGTAAGCTCTGTTAAAATGCCTTCAAGGAATCTTCTGAGAAAGCTGCACCCCTGCTTTTAAGTATTTGCATTGTCTGAGTATAAAGGGCAATATTTTAAAGACCCCATGAAACATGCAATTTTGTGTACAAATGTACATTTCAAATCTATCTGCTAGGGTGGTCTAAATAAATAATGTATATCATTAGAAGTAGTGCAAGTATATGAAGCTGTTACATAAAATAGCCCTAGTCTTGAGTGTGGGTAGACTTAGTCTGGTGACCTAATTAGCATGTTTTCTGCAAAGAGTGCAATTTTTTGCACTAATGCCTGTCAAAACATTATATATATATATATATATACATTTTCAGGTAGCTACAAAAATGTGTTGTAGTGCAGGCCTTATGGGGTGTGTAATGGATGATACAGGTGATTGTATTTACTTATTGGCAAATTTAGTCATCAAATATCCAGCTAAGTGTTCACAGGTGAACAGTATTTTATGTAATTAGACATGTCAGCTGATTGGACAATCAGGCTTATAAAAGACGAATGCCTGCTTTTGTTTGTATACATGGATTTGTAGCTCTTTTGGTTGTAGCAGGTCTGGTTTGGTGTAACAGAGGCACTTCTCAACAAAGCTGCTTTGTTAATGTCTTTTTCTGCCATGGATCTGGGGTGGAAAAGGTTAGTTAAAATTTAAGATCTTTGTTCTGTGTTTTCAGTTACATGTTTTAAGCAGAGTTTTATTTAATTTTCTTTCTCTTTCTTTCTTTAGGATCCACCTCTTAGTTATCGTCTTGATTTTCTTGAAACATGCTGTTGGACATGAAGGTGAGTGTCATGTAAACAAAACAACTTAAATATTTCTTTACTTCTATGAAGATGTTCCTACAGTCTCATTTGTATTTGTTTAGGTTGGCGTTCTCCGAATGTTCAGCCTCAACAGAACTGGCCCCTTAGGCGAGTCCGGTCTTCTATGCTGGAGGCTCCAGTGAGTGGAAGCCTGAATCCCAGCAGGTCTCGGTTTTCCCTTTCAAGTCAATCTGTGAAAGGAGGCTTTTCCAGCAGTTATGAACCTGTGTCTCCTATTCAAAGTGCGCCAAGTGTTTCGGACAGCGATTCATCATTGCTACGTCTCCAGGGTTCCTCTAGTCAAAATGCCCAGAATGTAGTCAGCCAGTCTGCTAGTAGACCGGGTTCCTACAGCTGGTCTGCTCTCTTTTCTCAGGATGTCTCTGGACTGCAAGGAGTTTCTGCTCAACTTGCTTCCACACCAGCACAAGGTGGTAGTTCCAGTGGCTTCCCCATCCTGTCTCAAAGCACCCCTAGTGTGTTTACTCCTGGCTCTTTGTCAAAGCTTAGTGTCTCACCTCTTGCTATTTCTGGCCTGCCCACCAGTGATCAAAGCTCTTTGAACATGTTTACAGCAAGCTCTCAGAGGAACTCTGGCCTTCAGTTGGGGGGAACCTCTAGTCTGCTTTCTACACAAAGTAGCTCTTCAGCAGGATCCTCAGAAAGTTCCCGCCGTCTGTTTTCTTCTCAGGGCAGCTCTGGGTCACAACTAGCAGGAGGTTCCAGCCAGCTCACTTCTACAAGTGGATTGCTCACGCTGTCTCCAAGTACTGAAAGTCAACGTACCTCTGGATCCTCGTATGCCAAGCTTGCTGCCTCACCCCTTGGTTTTAGCCAGTCTAGTAGTGGTCAAAGCTCTTACAGCCAGTATACATCAAGCTCCCAGAGCAGGGTTGGCACTCGGGTAGCAGCTTCCCCTCAATATCAACCTGGGCAGGGTAGTGGTTATGGTTCGTCTGTCCAGCCTCAAGGTACAACTAGCCAGTACGCTCCCAGTAGGTTCTCATCACTGTCCTCTGCAGGAGGTTCTTTCAGCTCTACTGATGGCTCTTCTGTACAGTCTCAAGGTACCTCCAACCAGAATGCCCTATCTCCTTTTGGTCCAAAAGTGCCTGTGTACAGTCAAGCTGCTCCAAGTGGACCCTCTTTGTCTCTGAGCCAGCCATCTCAATGGCAGTCTTCTGTCTCTAGCTCACAAAGTTTCCAGACTTCTGGTGCAGTGGCATCACCGAGTAGCTCTCCATCTCAAGGAATTAAGGCTCCCAGTAGGTTCTCTACCTCACTAGGAAGTCCTAGTCAGTTTGCCTCCCCACAGGAAGGTAGTGGTAGATATAGTGGATTGTCTGTACAGTCTCAAAGTACCTCAAGTCAGTACAGTCCTGGACCCTCTGCATATGCCAAGCTTGCTGCCTCACCCCAGGGTGTTGGTCAGTCGACCAGTGGACAAAGCTCTTACAGCCAGTATACATCAAGCTCCCAGAGCAGAGCTGGCACTCCGCTTGCAGGCATTAGTCGCTTTGCACCCATGCAAACAGGAAGTACGTTTACTGATGGCTCCTCTCTCCAGCTTCAAGGTACCTCTAGCCGATATGCACTTGCTGCTTTGGATGCAAAAGTGCCTGTGTATAGCCAAGCTGCCTCAAGTGGGTCTTCTGCTCTGAGCCAGACATCTACTTCTAGGTGGTCCCAAGGAACTGGAACCTCTGGCACTGTGGCATCTCAAAGTAGCTCTCCCTCTCAAGGTTCTAAGGCTCCCAGTAGGTTTTCTGCCCTTGCCTCAGTAGCAAGTCCGAGCCAGTTTGCCTCCACACAGGAAGGAAGTGCTAGATATAGTGGCTTGTCCATACAAGGTACCTCAAGTCAGTATAGTCCTTTGTCATCTGGCTATGCCAAGCCTGCTCCCTCACCCCTAGGTGTTAGTCAGTCAACCAGTGGGCTGAGCTCTTACAGCCAGTATACATCAAGTTCCCAGAGCAGAGCTGACCCTCAGCTGGCAGGCTCTAGTCCCTATGCACCCATCCAGAGGGGAGGCACCTCTACTGATGGCTCATCTCTGCAGATGCAAGGTACCTTTAGCCAGTATGCCCCTTCGCTTTCAAGTGCAAAAGTATACAGTCCGGCTGCTCCAAGTGGACTTGCGTTGTCTCCAAGCCAACCAGCTCAATGGCAGACTTCCTCTAGGTGGTCACAAGGTGTTCAGACCTCTGATACAGTCGCATCACAGAGTGGCTCTCTATCTCAAGCCTCGAAGACTCCCAGTAGGTTCCCTACCCTTAGCTCTGCACCAAGTCCTGGTCAACTTGCCCCCACACAGGAAGGAACTGTTAGATACAGTGACTTGTCCATACAGTCTCAAAGTACCTCAAGTCAGTATAGTCCTTGGTCATCTGGATATGCCAAGCCTGCTCCCTCACCCCTAGGTGTTAGTCAGTCAACCAGTGGGCCGACCTCTTACAGCCAGTATACATCAAGTTCCCAGAGCAGAGCTGTCCCTCAGCTGGCAGGCTCTAGTCCCTATGCACCCATCCAGAGGGGAGGCACCTCTACTGATGGCTCATCTCTGCAGATGCAAGGTACCTCTAGCCAGTATGCCCCTTCACTTTCAAGTGCAAAAGTGTACAGTCCAGCTGCTCCAAGTGGACCCTCATTGTCTCCAAGCCAACCAGCTCAATGGCAGACTTCCTCTAGGTGGTCACAAGGTTTTCAGACCTCTGATACAGTTGCATCACAGAGTGGCTCTCTATCTCAAGCCTCCAAGACTCCCAGTAGGTTCCCTACCCTTAGCTCTGCACCAAGTCCTGGGCAATTTGCCTCCACACAAGAAGGAAGTGGTAGATATGGTGGCCTGTCTCAAGGTACCTCAAGTCAGTATGGCTCTGGTTCTCTTGCATATGCCAAGCGTGGTTCTTCCCTTACTGTTTCTAGCCAATCTACAAGTGATCAACGCTCCTCTGGCCTGTATGCATCTGGAACTCAGCTGGCAGGTTCTAGTCGTTATGTGCCTCTTCAGACAGGAAGCAAGCTTACTGGGGGATCACCTTTCCAGTTTCAAGGTACCTCTAACCAATATTCCCCTTCTGTGTCCAGTCAATACACTCAGGCTTCTCCAAGTGGATCCTCCTTGACTGGCTCATCTGGAAAATGGCAGACTTCAGCCTCTACTTGGAGCCAAGGATTTCAGGCCTCTGGTGCAGCCGTACCCCCTCAAAGCTCTCAGACTTCCAGTGGGTCTTCCTTCCTGGCAGCCCTGAGCCCTTCTGTGGATTCTCTGGCACAGAGTTCTAGCTCTAGTTCTTGGAAGACCACCAGCTTGTTTGGTGTAGGACTCAGACCTTCTAAGCTCATGGCTCAGGCTGCTTCAGGCTCCACAATCAGTCGCCAACTGTCTCCTGCTCTGTCTGCTGACTCCATGACTTCATCTCTAGGCTCAAGTGTCCAGGGAGCTTCACAAGGTACATTCTCTGGTCAGTCCAGTGACTCAACATCAGTTATGTCGAGTAGCTATGGTTCCGACTATGGCCAGAGCGCTTCAGGCTCCTCCAGATCTTCTCAGGGCTCCTCTGCTACAGGACGATACTCATCTGTCAAGGGCTAAGGCACTGCCATGTACATTTGTAGTGTGAGCTAACATCAGTGCTGAGTTGTATAAATCGGTGCTTTTTTTTTTTATAATATGACTTTGAAGCAATAAATTGCATTTAACGGAAATGCTGTTTCTTTGGTGTGTGTGTGTGGGTTGTGTGGGTTTTTTAAAAACCTCCTAGTCTAAAAAGGTTGACTATCAATATGTAGGGATTCCTAGTGTTTGCTTAACATGCTGGGTAACTTCAGTGGTTTAAACATTAGTTATACCTATTTGCTTAAATGTGTATTGCTGCAGTAGGTGCAAGTAACCTGACTTATCACAGGTTAGTCAATGTATGACTGGTTTTGGTGTGGCCTGTTTGAAGTTATACACTTGCTACCTATTTAAAATGACTACAGTACATCTTGAGTGGATCCAAAAACAAAAGTTCAAAGCTGCCCTAAGACAGTGGCTGTTGTTTTGGTCTTAGGACGACTCTGAAAGGTTTTGATCCACTTCAGATGTTGATTACTATATTTAAATCATGGAATTTGAAGGGGTTTTTATTGTGTGGCGTCAATTTATTTAAACTGCCTCCAGCATTTAAAATTTATACTGTCATTTTGTTTTAGAGGATTCTGAAATTGAATGCTTAAGGGATCTGGAGGGCAGGTCTTTAGGCCAGGGGGTCTTTATGCTGATAGAGGAGAGATAAGTGGGTTTTTGTTGAAGAGCAAGCATTTCGGGTGGCTATGACCTTGCCCTGTCTTTGCTCTGAGCATCTTTAGTGAGCCTCATTAAAGCCATGAGAAGATGGACTGCAGTTTAATATTCTTCTGTTAGAGAGGCCAAAAGAGGGCAGTCAGTCCGCAAATGAGCACCAAGCCCTTTTTCCTTTGCTGTTGTCTTTCTTTCTCACACAAATTCAGTTTCAGTTTAGTGTTTTTTTTTTTTTTTTACTGTCTGTAAAATTTTGCAAAAATAAGAAAAAATGCTTTAAGATAATTGTGCATACAGCCCCATAAGCTGTGATTTTAAATGAGCAGATATTTAGCATCATAGCCTTTTCCTGTCTTGTATTTTATCTGTATTGATCATCTAGGATTGTAAAAGTGTTATCCAAATAGTATGAATGTTATTACTGTGGCAAGGTCGTACGGTCACTAGTCTCCGATTCAGACATCTGTTCACCTAACAACTGGATTTGCCAAGGTTAGCTGCAAAAAAAATATTCAGAGTTTTATTTGAGGAACTCGAGTAACAGAACTATAAATTCTGCTTAGTTTTTAAGTCATGCTTGTAAACTAATCTGTATTTACTTTGGGTGGACAGTTCTGACTAAGTTTTTTAGGATGCGGACCAACACTTTCTTTCAGATTACAAATCGCATACTTTTTGGGGGAGAAAATTTGATACTTTTCTCCAGAATTATTGACCTTTTAGGGTCAGGCAGGCCTACTAATTCAGCAGTAGTTGGCCAGAATAAGCTGCAGTCGGAACAATTTATGCTGCATCTTTTTCTTTTTTCATTCTCTCTCCAACCTTGCACAGCTAGTGGGTCTTTGGGACCACCTGCATAAATATCACTGTTCAAACACTCAACAGCAGAAATCACAGGGGCAGAACAGATCAATACTTCCATTTTCTACTTGTTAAAGAAGGCACTAAAATGCATTTTTATCTCCTCGCCGGAGATGCTTGGTCCCCTTTCATTATCTCAAATAACAGCAACAAATTCCACTCAAGGTGTACCATCTCATTTTGATTGGATTACCTTGAAGCAATACAATTCAGCGTTTAGTTCCATGACCGTGGAGAGACTAGCAGCCCCTGGGTCTGACAGAGCAGATTCGAGTGACTAGAATGCGATCAGGTGATTGACTTATATTCATGGATCCATGGAGTGAAGCATGTAATGAGCTCCACAAACCCATCAGCAATGCAGTGACTTTGATCTTTAGAGGAAGTAAAGATGTGACCAATGTTGGACACACGACTACAGTGATACCTGACTCCCTGAAGATCCTTTCATGTGTTTCATGGCGAAAGGAAACGACTCTATGAATTTTGTTGCTCAATTTGTAGCATCATTTGAGATGAGAGACAGCCTTGGAGGTCTGGATTGCTGAATGTGGGTCCATGGTTTATTATAATCATGGAAAATGGGACAGAACCCGACATCATTTCTCAAAGTGAAGTTAATCTGCTCTGAACATAATGGTTTTGATTAATGTCAGTGTTCAGAGGACTAGATATATTACCTGTAATTTTTATGATAGAAGAGATTGCTTGGTTTTGGTGAAATATGATTACGTGCGAAAGTCCAAAAACAGCTATTAGAATGCAAATTGCTGAATGATGTTTACAATGTAAAAATCACCTAACATACCAAGCCTTTATAGTAACAGCTGATATTTTCAGCAGCCTTGTTTCATAAGTAGTTTTCCACATTTATTTTCTTCACAGAGATTTAGGGGTGAAAAACAAAGCTCTGAGATGAATCATAACTTTAATAACTGTCTTTTTTTGTAGTATGCATATAATATTTAGCTTTAAATCGAAGGTAATAAAAACCATTAAGCATTGCCAATGACTTAAACTATTAACAACAGTACAATATAAAAAGTAACTTGTTAATTATCAATATAAACTATATATTTGCTCAAATCTATATAATGAGGCTTGATTATGCAGTCATTGGCTTTATGAGAGAAATATTTCATGATGACATCTAAACTGTCACTTTCTTGTCATAGTATAAAAACTATAATATTTATGTATAAGTATATATTTTGATAAGTAGCTGTGTATTTAATGATGTAATGCAGTAACCCTGTCATTTTTGCAAAATAAACCTCTTCAGACCTGGTTTTTCGATAATAACTATGATTGTGCATTAATATGCACAGACAGATCTGTTTGCTTTAAGCTGATAATCAAAGTTTTATTTAACACTCCAGTGTTTTTTGTAATTTGTTTCATCGGCGGCCCTCAAAACACAGAATAACCTCAATGGAGACTCTCCTCTTAACATTTCAATCATCTTCCTGCTTTTAGTTTTGTCTTTGGAGAATGCTAAAATTGATTTTCAGATGAGAGATGGATTTTTCTCTATAGTGTTAAGCAACCGTTTAGCAGAAATCAAATTGAAAGCGGAGAAACCCGCTGGAGAAAAAAGAGTAAATAAAAACAGCTTTGTTTTCTCTAGGTCCTGAAGTAAAAAGTGAATCATTTACTGTTGTTCCATTTTTTTCTTACCACAGTATGGCGCCAGAGACTGTGCCGCAAGTCATCTGTAGTACCACAGCTGACCTGAAGAGGGCAGTAGAGGCATTGGATTTTTCACTGCATAGGAGCCGTCACTGGTTTTGTTTTTTCGTCACAGTTGGTGATACACAGGTAAGGATGTCGTGCTGTGGTGTCGTCTTTACCTTCTTAAGTTTTGGTCATGGTCTTTAAGCACGTAATGCAACCTCTCCGCGTCCGAATTACCAAGTTAAAGAGTGAAATTGAGACCAAAACATTGTTTAAATACGTGGTCTTTTGAAGTCAACAACAAACGATTTAGTTGAGTGAAATTTGCATTTAGCGTTGTGTCATAATTACATGTCATTTTAAGCTGTGTATCTGATATGTTGTTTATTAACCCTCAAAGAGTCCAACATCATCTGTAATGATCCACCATCATAAAATGTCTTACAAACTTAATATGGGAGAATTTCAATCGTGTTTCCTATTTATTGCTGTTTATAAAAGGTGGGAAAAACCAACAATCTTCTGCATTTGTTTGTATCTAATGATGCTTGCCATTTTGACTATATTTTCCACAGCTAACAAAGTTTTATAAGAGACTTTGTCTTTTTTAATAAGACATCACAATCCTCCACCATAAAAGAAAGTCCTTTCTAAGTCCTTGAAACTGTACAATGCTCACAGCCTTCAAAGCTACATAGCCCTTCCTTGTTCTAATGCAAATAAATCCACATCCTTGATTTTTACTCTACAAAAATCTCTCAGACAACATCATTGAGTTAAAAGCAAACTAATGTACCTTACTTTCAAGAGTGACCCCTCTTCATTATGTATAAGGCATTCTAGGTGCACTTTGTCAAGGAGATCTTGACTAACGTAAAAGTGTACTCTGAATAACCTACGCAGCATAAGAGATTTTGTGGAACAAATGTTCTTGTATCAAGGGTCTTCTGATTCGAAATCTGAATCGTCACTTTAGTATTAAATAAAAACATAGTTTGACAATAGCACATCTTAATAACTGCATAAATGGATGGTGATGTAATAAAAATATTAGAAATATATGGAAAGATTGATATTTGCTCCAGTATATTGGCATGGGGAGTTGTTAGGTAAGTAAGTGGATTTCAGGAGATTGGAGGTTGTATAACAGTAAAAAAGATGTAAAGTGGGACCTTCTATAAATAAAAATAGAGAACGCTATAACTGTTATAAACATCTTGCTTCTCTTGTACTTAAACGTGGCATCTAATAAGCTGGTGTTAAACTCATATATTTGAATCGTACTGTTCGTGAGAGGAGTGTGAAAACGGAGGAAAGGCTTTCCCTGCCTGAGGTGTGTTTGTTTCTCACTGTGTTCTTTTCCCTGTTTGAACATTTAAATGTTTTCATTTGTATCTAATTAGCAGGGTAGTAGTACTGCAGGAAATAAATCCACAATATCAATTACATTTTAAATTTTAAAGTTGAATGGAAGGTTTCCGCAAAAATATTAAGAAGCACAACTATTTCCAGCATTGTTTATAATACAAAATATGTCTTCAGCGCCAAATCATTATATTAGAATGATTTTTGAAAGATCATGTGACAGATAGACAACAGTTATTCTATTGTAATTATATTTTACAACATAATATGCTCATCAAAATTCCTCATGCTCATCAAAGCTCATCAAAGTTCCTTTTATTTGATCAAAAGTACAAAAAAAGTAAAGATCATGTTCCAGTAAGATATTTTGTAAATTTCCTACCGTAAATATCTCAAAACCTAATTTTTGATTTGTAATATACATTGCTCAGAACTTAATTTAGACAACTTTACAGGTGAGTTTCTCAATATTTTGATTTTTTTGCACCCTCAGAATCCAGATTTTCTTGTTGTATCTCGATTTTGATAGTTGTATCTCAAATATTGTCCTATCCTAACAAACCATACATCAATGGAAAGCTTATTTATTCAGCTTTCAGATAATGTATAAATCTCAATTTTGAAAAATTTACCCTTATGACTGGTTTTGTGGTCCATGGTCACATATTATGAAATATTATTGCAATTTAATATAACAGTTTTAAATTTTATTATACTTTAAATATAATTTATTTCTGTGATGCAAAGCTGAATTTTCATCAGCCATTACTCCAGTCAAAAGTGTCACATGATCCTTCAGAAATCATTCTAATATGCTTATTTATTATCAGTGTTGAAAACAGTTGTGCTGCTTAATATTTTTTTTTGGAACCTCTGGTAATTTTTTTCAGGGTTCTTTGCTGAGTAAAAAGTTAAAAATATATATATTTTTTTGTTCAAAATAGAATTTTTGTTTCTGACAATGTGAGTCTTTACTATAACTTTTATATAACAATTAAACACATCCTTGCTGAATAAAAGTATTAATTTATTTCAAAGAAAGAAAGAAAGAAACACCAAACTTTGAACGGTAGTGTATTTCTGTTTTAAATAAGTGCTGTTCTTTTTAATGTTTTACTCATCAAAGAATCCTGAAAAAAGTATCACAGTTTCCAAAAAAAATTGTAAAAAAATAAAATAAATAAAAAATTAAGCAGCACAACTGTTTCTAACTTTGATAATAAATCAGCATATTAAAATGATTTCTGAAAGATCATTTGACACTGATGACTGAAGTAATGTTGCTGCTTTGCATCACAGGAATAAATTATATTTTAAAGTATATTAAAATAGAAAACCACAATTTTAAACTGCAATAATATATCACAGTATTACAGTTTTTTTCTGTATTTTTAATTAAATAAACGCAGCCTTGATGAGCAGAAAAGACTTCTTTAAAAACATTAAAAATCTTGATCTTGTACATGTAGCCTTGGTGAGCAAAAGACAGAATATAACCAATAAAAAAATTACCACAAACTTGAATTTTTTGCTTTTATGATACAATTTTGTACCTCAATAACCTTTTTTCACATCTTTGTTGTATAGAAATAAGCAGCTTGAATAGTTTTCAAAACATTCTCCTTTTTGTGTTGCACAGACGAAGGAAAAACATGGGAACGGCATGAAACGGTGAGTAAATAATGACAGAATTGTAATTTTTGCCTGATCGATGCCTCAATGCATTTTTATCCAGCAATTTATTCTGGGGCTGATATTTGCTGTTTAATGCATTTTCGCTTTTGTATGGGTTGCATTTTCAGAGCATTTCCTGAGAGCTTTACCTCATATTGTTTTTTCAGAGCACGCCGTGCTCACGAGGTTCCACGCCGGCGGTACAGCAGCATGTCATTGAATAGAAAATAACCATAGATCGTGCTCCTCCATTGCCAGTGGGAATTCACCACACATCTTTAGTGTGCAGACACCTACTGAGAATTCAAAGATTTCCAGAGAAGAGTCCGAGTCCCCCTCCTCCTCCACTTGGATTCCTGTACGCCTTCTATGACACATGAGCGGCTGATGGAGAGCACAATGATGTCAACGGGAGAGCTGGGGAAAGAATGTTTAGCCACCAACAAATCAATTAATGTTCTGCTCCCATGCACTTCCTATAGAAGCCTCTTTGAAACGTCTTCTCCTTGAACTAACGTGCTCCCGGCGGGGAAGGGGAGTGGACGGCAAGGTTTCGGGTGCGATGGACCATGGAGATGCAAAAGGGCTTCAAAGAACCGTGTTGTTGCTCAGAATGCAGAAAGTCGAGATCTCAGGAATGCTGGGAAGGAGGCGTGCTGAAGTGAGGGTTGAAAAACTCATCAGTCTGATTGCGCAAGAGAAGATGGAAGTCCTAGATGTGTCAGGGATTGAAGGTGTTGATTAACAGAAGTCATTAATGGTGATTTTATTAGCAGCCACCCTTTTAAAGAGCAATGTTAAAGCTTCTTGAATGCTCAGTAAACAGCTGAGCCATTTTAACACATGCTATGTACTTGATACTTTTCACCACCAATTGCTATTCCTTAAAGGGATAGTTCACCTAAAAATGAAAGCTTGCTGAATATTTACTCACCCTCTGACCATCCAAGAGGTAGATGAGTTTGTTTCTTCATCAGATTTGGAGAAATTGAGCATTACATCACTTGCTCACCAGTCCTCTGCAGTCAATGGGTGCCGTCAGAATGAGAGTCCAAACAGCTGATAAAAACATCACAGTAATCCACAAATAATCCACACCATTCCAGTCCATCAGTTAACATCTTGTGAAGTGAAAAGCTTGGCTTTGTAAGTAACAAATCCACCACTGAGATATAGATACTTTAAACCATCACTTTTGGCCAAAATATGAGTCTATAATGAAGTGAAAAAAGTTCATCACATGTTGTCTTCTCACATTAAAATCCACCAACGTATTTGTTTTAAAATGTTTGGGACTGTTTTTGCTTGTAAATAGTGCTTAATCTGTGCATATTTCTCCCCTGATTCAGACGAGACCACTTTTTTACTGGAAAATTGCAGTCCTTTTTCATTTTTCCACAATATTATGTATTGAAAATATGTATTTTTGCCTGGATGCAACTGATTTAAGTTTGTTTAAGTTGTTTATATCAGCTGTTTAAACTCATTCATGCCATTCATTCTGATGGCACCCATTTACTGCAAATAGTCCTAAAATTTTCAAAGTCTGTTCAAATAAAGAAACAAACTCAGCTAAATGTTGGAAAACCTGAAGGTGAGTAAATTTACAGGGGAAAATGTGTATATTATTATACCCCAAAATGAAATTTCTGTCATCATTCATTGATTCTAAACCTGTTTGAATTTCTTTTTTCTGCAAAACAGAAAAGAGGTTTTGAAAAATGTCTGAGTGTTTTTATTTTATTTAATTTTACAATTTTTTTTTTTAAATTAAATATCTGCTTTCATGTTCTGCAGACTTGAAACAATTAGTCTGAGTAAATGATGACAGATTTTTTTTTCTGAACTGTGGTTTTAATTGAATCAGGTGCTAAAACTACAACAGACAGCGCATGCAAATTAATATCACTGGGCATGATTCATTCTTAGTGAATTTCCCAGTCAACGTAATCGTGACGGACAGGGCTACCTGCAGGACCTACTGTAAAGATGTTTAATTATGGTGCTGTCAGTCTCCTTCTCAGGATTGACGACAGATTTGCATTCAAATTAGCTAAGTGTTCAAAAGCAGGTGAAATACTAGCGAATCCTTGAGATGGCATGGTGAGCTGAGCTCTGGTTCTTTTACTATTTCATGCTGTTCTTCCTCAGTAAAACACCGAGAACTTTTCTCCAGGCTTTTTTGTTTCATCTTCATTTGAAGGTTCAGTGGAAGTTCAGCAGCTACTAAATCCAAGAGCGAGAACCTGCATGAATCATATTTGCAGTGTATGAAAGGAGCAGTAAGCCATTGTTGGCAGCTCATTGTTACCTATTAAATATGAAAAGTGAATAAAAATTTGGCTTTTTAAAGAAAGGAGTTGAAAAGGAATTTAAAAAAACAGACAATCATGTCCACGCACAATGAAATCTAATCACGAGCAGTCCTTTATTGGTGGCCTCCAACAATTTTTGCTTTATTTTGTTCCAGCCTTCGGCCTTCTTAGATTTTGATTCATAAATCATTATTAGGATGTAATTACTGCGTATGCTGCAAGTCGAAGCAACTGTGGCATCTTTGAAAACCCCTGCTGCTTCCCCTGCTGTTTCTGGTGCTTGCATGATTTGAGGGGCTTGTTATCAATTTCGGTTACTTTACAGTAGAGGGTGACACGGGAGTGGATTTTCAAATCTCTCCCGTCCCACTCCCACAAAAAAAAATCCCATCCCATCCCAATCCCACGAAAAAACTGGGAAAAAATCCCGTCCCGTCCCAATCCCGGAAGAATGACTCCCATTCCCTCCCACTCCCGTATTATGTTTTTTTTTTTTGGCTAGAATCTGCCAGTTACAGTAAAGAATACAGTACAGATCACAGTATGCCCGTAACTTTTTTTTTACATTAGTTGAATAAAAATGCAAAATTTTGTTTATTATTATTATTATTATTATTGAACTGAAAGCCATCTTAAACACATGCACAGTGTGCATTGCACACACATTAAATTTCACGTAAATCATTCATGCAGACACACGTTTCCTATTTTAATTGGTCCATTTGAAAGTAGACATTTCACTCTATAGATATATTTTTCATGTCTCTAAAGCAAGTATACACGGAGTTTCGAAGTGACGCGCTCAAGTTCACAGAGACAGGCGGCAGAAAGCTCGTCCTTTTTGCTTTAATTTGTTTACAAAAGCGCAACGTTTCCTTGTTTTTCTGAGTGCACACAAATAAACGTTGAGTCTTTACAAATTCGAAAGACGCCTATCACTCTTTATCTGTATGACCAAAAATGACGGTATTTTAAGAGCAAGTGACCGCACCGGCGCCTCTGTCATGCAGTACCGCGCTACTATTCAGCTTCCACACTCACACAGACACTTCAAAAGCGCACATTTTTCTAGGTTAACATTAGATTGAGCGGCCATGTAAACTTGCTACTACATACATCTTTCAGATGAAAAGCCATATGGTCGATGAATGATAGGTGAGCATTTGGATCGCCTGCTGTATTACCAGTCGTTAACGATCTGTCCGTCATGAACTCACTTGCTTAACCAGCCACACCAAAGCATACAGAAGGAGAGCATAAAGAGACGGGTCAACTAGAATTAAGTTTAAAATTACAATATATATATAAAAGGTATATTTGTCTGTAAAGTTGGGTTTCATAGCGTTACGATTCCCGGTCCCGCCCACTCCCGCTGACATTTTTTCCTGTCCCGTCCCAATCCCGTGATTATTAGTGATTTTGTTTCCCATCCCGCGGGATTCCCGTGGGAATCCCGTGACCCGCGGGATTCCCGAAAAAATGTCAGCCTCTACTTTACAGCGAGAGATTTCAGGATAATAGTAATTCAACGTTTGCAAGCTCTGTTCTAGAACCAGCAGGCTTGGTATCTACTGTTTACATAGGAAGTGACGATTTAGACACTTTTTATTATTAATATTGTTTTGTTTTTCTTTTGTTTGTTTTTGATGTTTTTGAAAGAAGTCACCATACTCACCAAGGTGGTATTTATTTGATAAAAATACAGAAAAAAACAGTAATATAGTGAAATAATATTTCCCTTTAAAATAACTATTTTCTGTTTTAAAATATTTAAAAATGTATTTTCTTTCTGTGATGCAAAGCTGAATTTTTAGAAACATTACTCCAGTAATCCTTCAGAAATTATTCTATTATGCTAAATTTGTTGCTCAAGAAATATTTTTTTATTATTATCAATTCTGAAAGCAGTTTTGCTGCCTAATATTTTTGTGGTAACTTTTATTTATTGATTTATTTATTTATTTTTTAAAGAAAATACAAAATTCAAAGAAAGTTCACCCTCATGTCATTCCAAACCTGTATGACTTTCTTCTTTCTGAAAAACAGAAAAGAGGTTTTGAAAAATGTCTAAGTGTTTTTATTTTATTTTATTATTATTTATTTATTTATTTATTTTTAATTAAATATCTGCTTTCATGTTCTGCAGGCCTCAACAATGAGGCTAAGTAAATGATGACAGATTGTTTGGGACTGTTTTTGCTTATAAATAGTGCTTAATCTGTGCATATTTCTCCCGATTCAGAGGAGACCACTTTTTTTTACTGGAAATTTTTTTTAATTTTTCCGCAATATAATGTATTGAAAATATGTATTTTTGCCTGGATACAACTGCTTAAAAAAAAAAAAAGGAAAGAAAAATATATATATATATATATATATATATTAATGATGGATTATTGTTTTGTTTATATCAGCTGTTTAAACTCATTCATGCCGTACATTCTGACGGCACCCATTCACTCCAAAGGATCCTTTGGTGAGCAAGTAATGCTAAATTTCTCGAAGTCTGTTCAAATAAAGAAGCAAACTCAGCTAAATGTTGGAAAACCTGAAGGTAAATGAATTTTATCTGTTGTTTCGATCAATTAAATGTTGAATAAGTGATAGTGTATGCATACAGTTAAAACATGTTGAAAAGGGCAAAATATTATTTTTTAAACTGTATTTATTAATACGTTTTTAGCACGAAAAAATAAAAAAAAATAAACTTTACTGAACTTTTTGTTGTTGTTGTTAGAAAAGTTTAATAATTATGCCTGAAACCTGTTGCAACATGAATATAAAGATGCATGTTTTTGTCAAAGATGTCTTTTATGTTCTTCTGTTATGTTTGTCTTCTCGCCACAGGAAGTTTACTTTCTGTCAGCAGCTCAGCACACAAGCTGTGCCAGGCGCGACTTTGGTCATGAATATTGATTACATTGTGTGACGTTTCCTTGATTTGCTCAACAGCAGATGTTGGTAGGTGAGTACTAGTCATGGAATTATTATTTAGTGCTTACATGCTTGTTTTATTGAGTCAGCTACAAATGTTTGTGTGCATGTGATCAAGCAAACTTATGCAAAAAATATAATGATTATCTTTTTGATTATTTAAAATGCTTTCTCCTTGATGAATGCATGGAGTGCCACCTTCGTATTTGGACAAAATGAAATATGTTTTCATTTCAGGAGTGCATATAATGCTTCACAAAGCTGTGTAGGAAGGTTTTTGAAAACAGCTACTGTATGTTCAATAGCTGTGAACATGGGAGATGTTTTATTTGTATCCTGTTGGTTTCCACTGCAGTGAAAGGCACATGACATCACAGATCCCATTGAGTTTGTAGGCTTAGTGAAGTAATGGTTTCATTTATGACTCAAAGCTGTCTTACAATAACATTCTAAAACTGGTTTCGCTTATAAGAAACGAGGGCAATGCTGCTGTACGGAGATAAGACACAACCATACATTTGGGAATACAGGAGCACAATGATTTCTTGGACGCTAGTGACAGTAGCAGATTGACTCATATACAGCCTTGACTGAAGAGTAGAGGAGTTCGTCCCTTGTCTTGCAGTGTTACTAAGCCATTAAATATCTCAGGTCATTCAAATGAATTGTGAATGCAAATGCAAAACGCAATCAAGTAAAGATTCAGAAAAAGAAGGGTTTTTTTTGTTGTTGTTTTTTTTAATTCATTTAAATGCTTCACACGGTCAATTTATTTATTTATTTTTATGAATTCATGCAGGTAACCACAATTTTAATTTGTAGAAAAAAATCAGATTTTTATGATGGATTTTCATTTTTAAAAATAAAAGTCAGTGATAAAACATTTACTGTGCAAATTTATAAAAGTCTGAACAGTATAAAAAAATAAAGGCATTTTAAAACATTCACACATCTATTGATTGATACTGTTTTCTGTTGTCTCCTTGGCATTCAAGTACAGATACAAAAAGAAAAAAAACTAAATTAATTTTTCAAATTGATTTAAATGCTTCACATAGTCAATATATTTGTTTTAGTTATTTATTTATTTATTATGAATTCATGGAGGTAGCCACAATTTTAAAATGTATTCATATAAAAATTCGGATTTTTATTTTAAAATTAGCATTTTAAAACATTCACACTTATATTGATTGATACTGTTTTCTGTTGTCTCGTTGGCAATCAAGTACAGCTCCAAAAAAAAAACAAAAAAAACTTTTTTTAATTGATTTAAATGCTTTATACAGTCAATATATATTTTTCTTTCTTTCTTTATTAATTAATTTATTTATTTACTTATTTATTTTTGATGAATTCATGGAAGTAACCGCAGTTTCAAAATGTATTCATATAAAAATTCTGATTTTTATGATGGATTTTCATTTTTAAAAATGAAAGTCAGGGATAAAACATTTATTGTGTAAATTTATAAAATCTGAACAGTATAAAAACAGTATAAAAACATTCACACTTTTATTAATTGATACTGTCTCCTTGGCAATCAAGTACAGATACAAAAATAATAATAATAATAAATATAGCTGCAAGCAGCAATTGCGGGGCCAAGCACAAAAGAGGCAGAATGAGGAGTTAAGCACGGCAAGGAGCAGCAGACCGACTACAACAGTGAGTAACTTAAGCCATTTTAGGACAATATCGGTTGAAATGGCTGAAAAATCATAAATACAACCAATCGTAATAAAATTTAATGGCTTATCACTTTTGACCAACAGGTGGTGTTGTTTTCAAATTGATGTGACGTGTTCTGTGTGAAATGACAATGACACACACAAAGTTTGCCGTCATTATGTCAAAGCTTTGCAGAGATACAGCCTCAGATGTAGTTTGGCATCTTTCCAGCAAATTTGTTGATGCGCTAAACGAACACGGTTTCGTATATCGACACGAAATTCATAACTTTTTGCCAGCATAGTCTGAAGATGATCTGAGTCAAATTTGGTGAAGATCGGACTAACAGTCTGGGAGGAGTTTGAAAAAGTAGGTTTTGTACATTAATCAAAATGGCGGACAGGAAGTTTGGCCAATTTCGGCATAATGGGTATCAATGTTCTCGACTTGACCCAAGGAATCTATTGGCATCACTTTCATTCCAATAGGCTAATGTAAACAGAAGTTATTAGCATTTTTGTAAATTTCATTATTAATGTTTAGTGAATGGCGTATTACTTCTGACCCATAGGTGGCACTGTTACCAAATTGATGTGCCGTGGTCAGTGTGAGGTGACAATGGCACATATAAAATTTGGTGTCAATATGTCAAAGCTTTGCAGAGATACAGCCTCAGATGTAGTTTGGCATCTTTCCAGCAAATTCACTGATGCGCTGTACGAAAACCGTTTCATATATCGACACGAAATTCATAACTTTTTGTCAGCAAGGTCTGAAGATGATCTGAGTCAAATTTGGTGAAGATCGGACTAACGGTCTAGGAGGAGTTCGAAAAAGTAGGTTTTGTACATTAATCAAAATGGCGGACAGGAAGTTTGGCCAATTTTGGCATAATGGATATCAATGTTCTCGGCTTGAACCAAGGAATCTATTGAGATCAGTTTCATTACAATAGGCTAATGTAAGCAGAAGTTATCAGCATTTTTGTAAATTTCTTTATAACTTTTGACCACAAGGTGGCGGTACCCCCAAACTTTTTGAGTACTGTCAGGGCATGGTGCTGAAGACACATACCGAGTTTTGTAACGATAAGTCAATGCGTTTGCAAAATATAGCATTTTTGGACAAAATTCAATATGGCCGACACCCAAATTGGCTGACATGGGAAAATTGGATATGGTTGGACTCGGCATGATGCACCGAATGTATAGAGACCGGTTTCATGATTTTTGGCCTAACTATTCAGAAGTTATAAGCAAAAATACCCATTTTTCATATCTCCTGACCACTAGGTGGCACTGTGCCGAAACACTGCAGGTAGTCTCAGGTCATGCTTGTTATAACCCACACCAAGTTTGGCCTCAATATGCCAAACCATTGCGGAGATATAGCCTCACAACCATTTTTGCGTGCTTTTCGTAGAAATCATTCGCACGTTATTCAAAAACGGTTTGAGTAATCAACTTGAATTCCATAACTTTTTGCCAGGATGGTCTGAAGATGATCTGAGCCAATTTTGGTGAAAATCAGACAAACCGTCTAGGACGAGTTCGAAAAAGTACGTTTTACGAACAAAAATTTATAGAAAAAAAACTAAACCTTACGATTTTTAAATTTTGGACTTCATTCGACTCGGCATGAGCCAAGGATTCAGAGAAAAAAAGAATTTTGATTCTGTGCCTTACGGTTCAAAAGTTATTAGCATAAAATTATTGAAATTTTGGACAGGTGGTGGCGCTAGAGAGTTTGAGTTAGAGACTCCAAATTTGCTATGGTCAATGATGGGACTGTCCTCTATCAGTGTGCCAAATTTCACAACTTTCCCGCAATCGGTTCTATGGGCTGCCATAGACTTCCAGAGCGGAAGAAGAAGAATAATAATAAATATAGCTGCAAGCAGCAATTGCGGGGCCAAGCACAAAAGAGGCAGAATGAGGAGTTAAGCATGGCAAGGAGCAGCAGACCGACTACAACAGTGAGTAACTTAAGCCATTTTAGGATAATATCAGTTGAAATGGCTGAAAAATCATAAATACAACCAATCGTAATAAAATTTAATGGCTTATCACTTTTGACCAACAGGTGGTGCTGTTTTCACATTGATGTGACGTGTTCTGTGTGAAATGACAATGACACACACAAAGTTTGCCGTCATTATGTCAAAGCTTTGCAGAGATACAGCCTCAGATGTAGTTTGGCATCTTTCCAGCAAATTTGTTGATGCGCTAAACGAGGACGGTTTCGTATATCGACACGAAATTCATAACTTTTTGCCAGCATAGTCTGAAGATGATCTGAGTCAAATTTGGTGAAGATCGGACTAACAGTCTGGGAGGAGTTCGAAAAAGTAGGTTTTGTACATTAATCAAAATGGCGGACAGGAAGTTTGGTCAATTTCGGCATAATGGGTATCAATGTTCTCGACTTGACCCAAGGAATCTATTGGCATCAGTTTCATTCCAATAGGCTAATGTAAACAGAAGTTATTAGCATTTTTGTAAATTCCATTATTAATGTTTAGTGAATGGCGTATTACTTCTGACCCATAGGTGGCACTGTTACCAAATTGATGTGGCTTGGTCAGAGTGTGGTGACAATAGCACATATAAAATTTGGTGTCAATATGTCAAAGCTTTGCAGAGATACAGACTCGGAGGCAATTTGGCATCTTTCCAGTAAATTCGTTGATGCGCTAAACGAAAACGGTTTCGTGTATCGACACAAAATCCATAACTTTTTGTCAGCATGGTCTGAAGATGATCCGAGTCAAATTTGGTGAAAATTGGACTAACGGTCTAGGAGGAGTTTGAAAAAGTATGTTTTCAACATGAATCAAAATGGCGGACAGGAAGTTCAGCCAAAATTGGCAAAATTGGTATCGGTGTTCTCAGCATGACCGAAGGAATCTATCAAAATCAGTTTCATTTCAATAGGCTAATGTACGCAAAAGTTATTAGCATTTTTCGAAATTTCGTTATAACTTTTGACCACAAGGTGGCGCTGGCCCCAAAATTTTTATGTACAATCAGGGAATGGTGCCGAACATTTTTGTAATTAATGTCGACACGATGCGCTTATCCGTTCTCAAGATACAGCATTTTAAAGCTAACTTCAAAATGGCCGACACCCAAAATGGCTGACATGGGAAAATTGGATATGGTTCGACTCGGTATGACACACCGAATCTAAAGAGACCAGTTTTGTGATTTTTGGACAAATCATTAAGACGTTATAAAGAAAAATAGCCATTTTTCGTATCTCCTGACCACTAGGGGGCACTGCACCGAAACACTGCAGGTAGGCTCAGGTCATGCTTGTTATAACACACACCAAGTTTGGTGTCAATATGACAAACTATTACGGAGATATAGCCTCACATTGATTTTTGCAAGCTTTTCGTAGAATTCTTTCGCGTGTTATTCGTGAACGGCTGGACGAATCGACTTGAATTCCATAACTTTTTGCCAGCATGGTCTGAAGATGATCTGGATCAATTTTTGTGACAATCGGTGCAACGGCCTAGGACGAGTTCGAAAAAGTAGGTTTTACGAACAATTGAGAATAGCGAAAAACCTAAACCTTACGATTTTTGAATTTTGGTGTCCATTCGACTCGGCATAAGCCAAGGAATCAGAGGAAAAAAGAATTTTTGTTGTGTGGCTTACGGTTCAAAAGTTATTAGCATAAATCTTTTGAAAGTTTGGACAAGTGGTGGCGCTAGAGAGTTTGAGTTAGAGACTCCAAACTTGCTATGGTTAATGTTGGGACTGTCCTCTATCAGTGTGCAAAATTATACAACTTTCCCGCAAGCGGTTCTATGGGCTGCCATAGACTTGCGGCGGAAGAGGAAGAAGAAGCGGAATAATAATAACGCCAACGGATACAATAGGTGCCACCGCACCTCTGGTGCTTGGCCCCTAATAATAATAACGCCAACGGATACAATAGGTGCCACCGCACCTTCGGTGCTTGGCCCCTAAAAAAATCAGAGAGAGGGGTGTCAGGGTGATGCTGGTTATTGCATGATGATTGAAATCACGCAAATGGCCTTAAGCAATTAACTAAATAAACTGTGAAAACGTTATAGTTATATTTTCTATAACATCATGGACACAATGGTCCTGAGAGCACTGTACAAGCTTGTGGTACCACCTGCAGGTTCAAATGGTTCAAAGCGCCAAATGCAAGTAAAATCGGCACTGAAGCGTTACTCGCCCTGTAACTTTTTATAAATGGTGGTGAGAATGTGAGGTTGCTTGATAATGTAATAAAAAGAGAAGTTTCAGTGTCACATAATCCTGCGAAAGAAATCATTGTACTGATTTACTGCTCAAGAAGCATTTACTGCATATTGTTATCAATGTTAAAAACTTTTTTTTTTGCTGCTTAATATTTTTGTGGAAACAATGATACACTCAAACATTTGTAACGAAAAGTGAGTGAAGAAACAACACATTTAAAATGTTTCAATGATTTCTATGTAATAAATGCATTAACAAATTTAAAATATATATATATATATATTTGGTAAATGCAAATAAATGCTGTTTATTTATCTTTCTATTTATTAAAGAGTCCTGAAAATTAAAATTTATCACAATTTCCACACAAAATATGAAGCAGCACAACTGTTTTCAACAATGGTAAAAATCAGAATGGTTTCTTATCCATCAAGTATATTGTAATGATTTCTGAAAGATCATGTGACACTGAAAACTGAAAACTAATGATGTAGAAAATTATGCTTTGCATCACTGAAATAAATTATATTTTATTTTATATTCAAATAGAAAACTTAAAATAAAATAAAATAATATTTAACAATATTACTGTTTTTACTTTATTTTGATCAAATAAATGCAGCCTTGACGAGCAGAAGAGATTGTTTCAAAATCATTTATAATTGCAGTGTTTACAAACTTTTGGCAGGTACTTTAATAATAACAATTCTAGCAGTACCTTTATTATATTATGTATTATTAATTATTATCATAATTAAATTCTGCTTTTATTTTTACAGGACAACAGAATGTCTTATAACAACATAAAATACATCTTATAATTTGCTAAAATATATTTTTTTAATAATAAGTGCTGGGGGTGTGGCGTAGGGCATTAGTTGGGTGCATTACTTGGGTGTGGTCAGATTTTTCTGCTTTTTTGTCTCTAGCATCTCTGTCATGGAGCATCAGACCAACTCTAGCAATGAGTAATTACATTTAAAAATCATAAATACAACCAGTAATAATATAATTTAATATCTTATCACTTTTGACCAATAGGTGGTGCTGTTTTCCAACTGATGTGACGTGTTCTGTGTGAGGTGACAATAACACACACAGTTTGGTGTCATTATGTCAAAGCTTTACAAAGATACAGCCTCAGAGTCATTTTGCCATCATGCCTCAAATGTGTAGTGGCGCTGTACGAAAACGGTTTTGTCTATTGACACAAAATCCATAATTTTGTGTAAGCACAGTCTGAAGATGGCTTGAGTCAAATTTGGTAAAAATCAGACAAATGGTTCAGGAGGAGTTCAAACAAGTAGGTTCTGTACTTTAATCAAAATGGCGGAAAGGAAGTTCAGCCCAGTATGGTATAATTGGTATGTATGTTGTTGGCATGTCCCAAGGAACATTTTGAGACCAGTTTTATTACAATAGGCTAATGCAATCACAAGTTATTAGCATTTTTGGAAATTTCATTATCAATGATGAATTTATTGGTGTATTACTTCTGACCAGTAGGTGGTGCTGTTACCAAATTGATGTGGCGTGGTCAGTGTGAGGTGACAATGACACATATAAAATTTGGTGCCAATATGTCAACGCTTTGCAGAGATACAGCCTCAGATGTAGTTTGGCATCTTTCCAGCAAATTCGTTGATGACCTATACGAAAACCGTTTTGTATATCGACACGAAATTCATAACTTTTTGTCAGCATTGTCTGAAGATGGTCTGAGTCAAATTTGGTAAAGATCAGACTAACGGTCTAGGAGGAGTTCGAAAAAGTATGTTTTGTACATAAATCAAAATGGCGGACAGGAAGTTTGGCCAATATTGGCATAATGGGTATCAGTGTTCTCAGCTTGAGCCAAGGAATCTATTGAGATCACTTTCATTACAATAGGCTAATGTAAGCAGAAGTTATTAGCATTTTTGTAAATTTCTTTATAACTTTTTACCACAAGGTGGCGCTGCCCCCAAACTTTTTAAGTACTGTCAGGGCATGGTGCCGAAGACACATACCGAGTTTCGTAACGATACGTCAATGCGTTTGTAAAATATAGTATTTTTAGACAAAATTCAATATGGCTGACACCTAAAGTGGCTGACATGGGAAAATTGGATATGGTTGGACTCGGCATGATGCACCGGATCTAAAGAGACCAGTTTTGTGATTTTTGACCTAAGCATTCAGAAGTTATAAGCAAAAATATCCATTTTTCATATCTCCTGACCACTAGGTGGCACTGTACCGAAACACTGCAGGTAGCCTCAGATCATGTTTGTGATGACACACACCAAGTTTGGTCTGAATATGCCAAACCGTTGCGGAGATATAGCCTCACAACCATTTTTGCTCGCTTTTCATAGAATTCATTTGCGCGTTATTCGAAAATGGTTTGACTGATCAACTTGAATTCCATAACTTTTTGCCAGCATGGTCTGAAGATGATCTGAGCCAATTTTGGTGAAAATCAGACAAACCGTCTAGGACGAGTTCGAAAAAGTACGTTTTACTAACAAAAATTCATAGAAAAAAAACTAAACCTTACGATTTACGACTTAAATTTTGGACTTCATTCGACTCGGCATGAGCCAAGGATTCAGAGAAAAAAAGAATTTTGATTCTGTGCCTTACGGTTCAAAAGTTATTAGCATAAAATTATTGAAATTTTGGACAGGTGGTGGCGCTAGAGAGTTTGAGTTAGAGACTCCAAATTTGCTATGGTCAATGATGGGACTGTCCTCTATCAGTGTGCCAAATTTCACAACTTTCCCGCAATCGGTTATATGGGCTGCCATAGACTCAAGAGCGGAAGAAACGGAAGAAGAAGAAGAAGCAGAATAATAAGAACGGCAAAGAATACAATAGGTGCCTTCGCACCTTCGGTGCTTGGCCCCTAAATATAGCTGCAAGCAGCAATTACGGGGCCAAGCACAAAAGAGGCAGAATGAGGAGCTAAGCATGGCAAGGAGCAGCAGACCGACTACAAAAATGAGTAATTAAGATAATTTTAGGATAAGATCAATTGAAATGGCTGAAAAATCATAAATAAAAACAATCGTAATAAAATTTAATGGCTTATCACTTTTGACCAACAGGTGGTGCTGTTTTCAAATTGATGTGACGTGTTCTGTGTGAAATGACAATGACACACACAAAGTTTGCCATCATTATGTCAAAGCTTTGCAGAGATACAGCCTCAGATGTAGTTTGGCATCTTTCCAGCAAATTTGTTGATGCGCTAAACGAGAACGGTTTCGTATATCGACACGAAATTCATAACTTTTTGCCAGCATAGTCTGAAGATGATCTGAGTCAAATTTGGTGAAGATCGGACTAACAGTCTGGGAGGAGCTCGAAAAAGTAGGTTTTGTACATTAATCAAAATGGCGGACAGGAAGTTTGGCCAATTTCGGCATAATGGGTATCAATGTTCTCGACTTGACCCAAGGAATCTATTGGCATCAGTTTCATTCCAATAGGCTAATGTAAACAGAAGTTATTAGCATTTTTGTAAATTTCATTATTAATGTTTAGTGAATGGCGTATTACTTCTGACCCATAGGTGGCACTGTTACCAAATTGATGAGGCTTGGTCAGAGTGTGGTGACAATAGCACATATAAAATTTGGTGTCAATATGTCAAAGCTTTGCCGAGATACAGACTCGGATGCAATTTGGCATCTTTCCAGTAAATTCGTTGATGCGCTAAACGAAAACGGTTTCGTGTATCGACACAAAATCCATAACTTTTTGTCAGCATGGTCTGAAGATGATCGGAGTCAAATTTGGTGAAAATTGGACTAACGGTCTAGGAGGAGTTCGAAAAAGTAGGTTTTCAACATGAATCAAAATGGCGGACAGGAAGTTCAGCCAAAATTGGCAAAAATGGTATCGATGTTCTCAGCATGACCGAAGGAATCTATCAAAATCAGTTTCATTTCAATAGGCTAATGTACGCAAAAGTTATTAGCATATTTTTAAATTTCGTTATAACTTTTGACCACAAGGTGGCGCTGGCCCCAAAATTTTTATGTACATTCAGGGCATGGTGCCGAACATTTTTGTAATTAATGTCGAAACGATACTCTAATCCGTTCTCAAGATACAGCATTTTAAAGCTAAATTCAAAATGGCCGACACCCAAAATGGCTGACATGGGAAAATTGGATATGCTTCGACTCGGTATGACACACCGAATCTAAAGAGACCAGTTTTGTGATTTTTGGACAAATCATTCAGACGTTATAAAGAAAAAGAGCCATTTTTCGTATCTCCTGACCACTAGGGGGCACTGCACCGAAACACTGCAGGTAGGCTCAGGTCATGCTTGTTATAACACACACCAAGTTTGGTGTCAATATGACAAACTGTTACGGAGATATAGCCTCACATTGATTTTTGCTAGCTTTTTGTAGAATTCTTTCGCGTGTTATTCGTGAACGGCTGGACGAATCGACTTGAATTCCATAACTTTTTGCCAGCATGGTCTGAAGATGATCTGGATCAATTTTTGTGACAATCGGTGCAACGGCCTAGGACGAGTTCGAAAAAGTAGGTTTTACGAACAATTGAGAATAGCTAAAAAACTAAACCTTACGATTTTTGAATTTTGGTGTCCATTCAACTCGGCATAAGCCAAGGAATCAGAGGAAAAAAGAATTTTTGTTGTGTGGCTTACGGTTCAAACGTTATTAGCATAAATCTTTTGAAAGTTTGGACAAGTGGTGGCGCTACAGAGTTTGAGTTAGAGACTCCAAACTTGCTATGGTTAATGTTGGGACTGTCCTCTATCAGTGTGCAAAATTATACAACTTTCCCGCAAGCGGTTCTATGGGCTGCCATAGACTTGCGGCGGAAGAGGAAGAAGGAGAATAATAATAACGCCAACGGATACAATAGGTGCCACCGCACCTCCGGTGCTTGGCCCCTAATAACGCCAACGGATACAATAGGTGCCACCGCACCTCTGGTGCTTGGCCCCTAAATATAGCTGCAAGCAGCAATTGCGGGGCCAAGCACAACAGAGGCAGAATGAGGAGCTAAGCATGGCAAGGACCAACAGACCGACTGTAACAATGAGTAACTAAAGTCATTTTAGGATAATATCAGTTGAAATGGCTGAAAAATCATAAATACAACCAATAATATAATTTAATGGCTTATCACTTTTGACCAATAGGTGGTGCTGTTTTCAAATTGATGTGATGTGTTCTGTGTGAGGTGAGAATGACACACACAAACTTTGGTGTCATTATGCCTAAGCTTTACAGAGATACAGCCTCAGAATTATTTTGGCATCAAGCCTAAAATCTGTAGTGGCACTGTACGAAAACGGTTTACTCTATCGACACGAAATCCATAACTTTGAGTCAGGACAGTCCAAAGATTATCTGACTCCATTTTGGTGAAAATCCGATCAACGGTCTAGGAGAAGTACCAACAAGTAGGTTTTGTACATTAATCAAAATGGCGGAAAGGAAGTTCGGCCAAGTACGGTATAATTGGTATGTATGTTGTCGGCATGACCCAAGGAATATTTTGAGACCAGTTTTATTACATTAGGCTAATGCAATCACAAGTTATTAGCATTTTCGAAAATTTCATTATTAATGTTTAATGAATGGTGTATTACTTCTGACCAGCAGGTGGCGCTGTTACCGAATTGATGTGGCGTAGTCAGGGTGTGGTGACAATAGCACATATAAAATTTGGTGTCAATATGTCAAGGCTTTGCAGAGATACAGCCTCAGATGTAGTTTGGCATCTTTCCAGCAAATTCGTTGATGCGCTAAACGAAAACGGTTTTGTGTATCGACACGAAATTCATAACGTTTTGGCAGCATGGTCTGAAGATGATCCGAGTCAAATTTGGTGAAGATCGGACTAACGGTCTAGGAGGAGTTCAAAAAAGTAGGTTTTGTACATTAATCAAAATGGCGGACAGGAAGTTTGGCCGATTTCGGCATAATGGGTATCAATGTTCTCGGCTTGACCCAAGGAATCTATTGACATAAGTTTCATTACAATAGGCTAACGTAAGCAGAAGTTATTAGCATTTTTGTAAATGTCTTTATAACTTTTGACCACAAGGTGGCGCTGCCCCCAAACTTTTTGAGTACTGTCAGGGCATGGTGCTGAAGACACATACCGAGTTTTGTAACGATACGTCAATGCGTTTGTAAAATATAGCATTTTTGGACAAAAATTAATATGGCCGACACCCAAATTGGCTGACTGTTTCATGACTTTTGGCCTAACTATTCAGAAGTTATAAGCAAAAATACCCATTTTTCATATCTCCTGACCACTAGGTGGCACTGTGCCGAAACACTGCAGGTAATCTCAGGTCATGCTTGTTATAACACACACCAAGCTTGGTGTCAATATGACAAACCGTTGCGGAGATACAGCCTCACAACCATTTTTGCGTGCTTTTCGTAAAAATCATTTGCGCGTTATTCGAAAACGGTTTGACTAATCATCTTGAATTCCATAACTTTTTGCCAGCATGCTCTGAAGATGATCTGAGCCAATTTTGGTCAAAATCAGACAAACCGTCTAGGACGAGTTCGAAAAAGTACGTTTTACGAACAAAAATTTATAGAAAAAAACTAAACCTTACGATTTTTGAATTTTGGACTTCATTCGACTCGGCATGAGCCAAGGATTCAGAGGAAAAAAGAATTTTGATTCTGTGCCTTACGGTTCAAAAGTTATTAGCATAAAATTATTGAAATTTTGGACAGGTGGTGGCGCTAGAGAGTTTGAGTTAGAGACTCCAAACTTGCTATGGTCAATGATGGGACTGTCCTCTATCACTGTGCCAAATTTCACAACTTTCCCGCAATCGGTTCTATGGGCTGCCATAGACTTCCAGAGCGGAAGAAGAAGAATAATAATAAATATAGCTGCAAGCAGCAATTGCGGGGCCAAGCACAAAAGAGGCAGAATGAGGAGTTAAGCACGGCAAGGAGCAGCAGACCGACTACAACAGTGAGTAACTTAAGCCATTTTAGGATAATATCAGTTGAAATGGCTGAAAAATCATAAATACAACCAATCGTAATAAAATTTAATGGCTTTTTACTTTTGACCAACAGGTGGTGCTGTTTTCAAATTGATGTGACGTGTTCTGTGTGAAATGACAATGACACACACAAAGTTTGCCGTCATTATGTCAAAGCTTTGCAGAGATACAGCCTCAGATGTAGTTTGGCATCTTTCCAGCAAATTTGTTGATGCGCTAAACGAACACGGTTTCGTATATCGACACGAAATTCAGAACTTTTTGCCAGCATGGTCTGAAGATGATCTGAGTCAAATTTGGTGAAGATTGGACTAACGGTCTAGGAGGAGATCGAAAAAGTAGGTTTTGTACATTAATCAAAATGGAGGACAGGAAGTTTGGCCAATTTCGGCATAATGGATATCAATGTTCTCGGCTTGACCCAAAGAATCTATTGACAACAGTTTCATTACAATAGGCTAATGTAAGCAGAAGTTATTAGCATTTTTGTAAATTTCATTATTAATGTTTAGTGAATGGCGTATTACTTCTGACCCATAGGTGGCACTGTTACCAAATTGATGAGGCTTGGTCAGAGTGTGGTGACAATAGCACATATAAAATTTGGTGTCAATATGTCAAAGCTTTGCAGAGATACAGACTCGGATGCAATTTGGCATCTTTCCAGTAAATTCGTTGATGCGCTAAACGAAAACGGTTTCGTGTATCGACACAAAATCCATAACTTTTTGTCAGCATGGTCTGAAGATGATCTGAGTCAAATTTAGTGAAAATTGGACTAACGGTCTAGGAGGAGTTCGAAAAAGTAGGTTTTCCACATGAATCAAAATGGCGGACAGGAAGTTCAGCCAAAATTGGTTGGTATCGGTGTTCTCAGCATGACCGAAGGAATCTATCAAAATCAGTTACATTTCAATAGGCTAATGTACGCAAAAGTTATTAGCATTTTTTTAAATTTAGTTATAGCTTTTGACCACAAGGTGGCGCTGGCCCCAAAATTTTTATGTACATTCAGGGCATGGTGCCGAACATTTTTGTAATTAATGTCGAAACGATACGCTAATCCGTTCTCAAGATACAGCATTTTAAAGCTAAATTCAAAATGGCCGACACCCAAAATGGCTGACATGGGAAAATTGGATATGGTTCGACTCGGTATGACACACCGAATCTAAAGAGACCAGTTTTGTGATTTTTGGACAAATCATTCAGACGTTATAAAGAAAAATAGCCATTTTTCGTATCTCCTGACCACTAGGGGGCACTGCACCGAAACACTGCCTCAGCGCGTCACCGTTCGCCAGCTTTTCGTAGAATTCTTTCGCGTGTTATTCGTGAAACGCTGGACGAATCGACTTGAATTCCATAACTTTTTGCCAGCATGGTCTGAAGATGATCTGGATCAATTTTTGTGACAATCGGTGCAACGGCCTAGGACGAGTTCGAAAAAGTAGGTTTTACGAACAATTGAGAATAGCGAAAAAACTAAACCTTACGATTTTTGAATTTTGGTGTCCATTCGACTCGGCATAAGCCAAGGAATCAGAGGAAAAAAATTTTTGTTGTGTGGCTTACGGTTCAAACGTTATTAGCATAAATCTTTTGAAAGTTTGGACAAGTGGTGGCGCTAGAGAGTTTGAGTTAGAGACTCCAAACTTGCTATGGTTAATGTTGAGACTGTCCTCTATCAGTGTGCAAAATTATACAACTTTCCCGCAAGCGGTTCTATGGGCTGCCATAGACTTGCGGCGGAAGAAACGGAAGAAGAAGAAGAAGAAGAAGCAGAATAATAAGAACGGCAACAGATACAATAGGTGCCATCGCACCTTCGGTGCTTGGCCCCTAAATATAGCTGCAAGCAGCAATTACGGGGCCAAGCACAAAAGAGGCAGAATGAGGAGCTAAGCATGGCAAGGAGCAGCAGACCGACTACAAAAATGAGTAATTAAGATAATTTTAGGATAAGATCAATTGAAATGGCTGAAAAATCATAAATACAACCAATCGTAATAAAATTTAATGGCTTATCACTTTTGACCAACAGGTGGTGCTGTTTTCAAATTGATGTGACGTGTTCTGTGTGAAATGACAATGACACACACAAAGTTTGCCATCATTATGTCAAAGCTTTGCAGAGATACAGCCTCAGATGTAGTTTGGCATCTTTCCAGCAAATTCGTTGATACTCTAAACGAAAACGGTTTCGTGTATCGACACGAAATTCATAACTTTTTGCCAGCATGGTCTGAAGATGATCTGAGTCAAATTTGGTGAAGATTGGACTAACGGTCTAGGAGGAGATCGAAAAAGTAGGTTTTGTACATTAATCAAAATGGAGGACAGGAAGTTTGGCCAATTTCGGCATAATGGATATCAATGTTCTCGGCTTGACCCAAAGAATCTATTGACATCAGTTTCATTACAATAGGCTAATGTAAGCAGAAGTTATTAGCATTTTTGTAAATTTCATTATTAATGTTTAGTGAATGGCGTATTACTTCTGACCCATAGGTGGCACTGTTACCAAATTGATGTGGCTTGGTCAGAGTGTGGTGACAATAGCACATATAAAATTTGGTGTCAATATGTCAAAGCTTTGCAGAGATACAGACTCGGATGCAATTTGGCATCTTTCCAGTAAATTCGTTGATGCGCTAAACGAAAACGGTTTCGTGTATCGACACAAAATCCATAACTTTTTGTCAGCATGGTCTGAAGATGATCTGAGTCAAATTTGGTGAAAATTGGACTAACGGTCTAGGAGGAGTTCGAAAAAGTAGGTTTTCAACATGAATCAAAATGGCGGACAGGAAGTTCAGCCAAAATTGGCAAAATTGGTATCGGTGTTCTCAGCATGACCGAAGGAATCTATCAAAATCAGTTTCATTTCAATAGGCTAATGTACGCAAAAGTTATTAGCATTTTTTGAAATTTCGTTATAACTTTTGACCACAAGGTGGCGCTGGCCCCAAAATTTTTATGTACATTCAGGGCATGGTGCCGAACATTTTTGTAATTAATGTCGAAACGATACGCTAATCCGTTCTCAAGATACAGCATTTTAAAGCTAAATTCAAAATGGCCGACACCCAAAATGGCTGACATGGGAAAATTGGATATGGTTCGACTCGGTATGACACACCGAATCTAAAGAGACCAGTTTTGTGATTTTTGGACAAATCATTCAGACGTTATAAAGAAAAATAGCCATTTTTCGTATCTCCTGACCACTAGGGGGCACTGCACCGAAACACTGCAGGTAGGCTCAGGTCATGCTTGTTATAACACACACCAAGTTTGGTGTCAATATGACAAACTGTTACGGAGATATAGCCTCACATTGATTTTTGCTAGCTTTTCGTAGAATTCTTTCGCGTGTTATTCGTGAACGGCTGGACGAATCGACTTGAATTCCATAACTTTTTGCCAGCGTGGTCTGAAGATGATCTGGATCAATTTTTGTGACAATCGGTGCAACGGCCTAGGACGAGTTCGAAAAAGTAGGTTTTACGAACAATTGAGAATAGCGAAAAAACTAAACCTTACGATTTTTGAATTTTGGTGTCCATTCACTCGGCATAAGCCAAGGAATCAGAGGAAAAAATAATTTTTGTTGTGTGGCTTACGGTTCAAACGTTATTAGCATAAATCTTTTGAAAGTTTGGACAAGTGGTGGCGCTAGAGAGTTTGAGTTAGAGACTCCAAACTTGCTATGGTTAATGTTGAGACTGTCCTCTATCAGTGTGCAAAATTATACAACTTTCCCGCAAGCGGTTCTATGGGCTGCCATAGACTTGCGGCGGAAGAAAGGAAGAAGAAGAAGAAGAAGAAGCAGAATAATAAGAACGGCAACAGATACAATAGGTGCCATCGCACCTTCGGTGCTTGGCCCCTAATAATAAGAACGGCAACAGATACAATAGGTGCCATCGCACCTTCGGTGCTTGGCCCCTAATAATAAGAACGCTAACGGATACAATAGGTGCCATCGCACCTTCGGTGCTTGGCCCCTAATTATTATTTTTAAATTTGCTTCACACAGTCAATATGGATATTTGTCTATTTATCTATCTATTTATTTATTTATTGATTTATGGAGCTAACCACAATTTTATTTATTTATGGAGGTAGCCACAATTTTAAAATGTAATAATTTGTATTTTTATGATGGATTTTCATTTTTAAAAATAAAAGTCAAGGATAACACATTTGCTGTGTAAATTTATAAAAGTCTGAACAGTATATAAAAAAAAATAAAGGCATTTTAAAACGTTAGATAGCTTTAATGTGACTTATCTAAAACAAGAAAGCTAAAATCTGTGAGTTTTTTTTTTAATAAAAATCAACTCTTGGGATATAAGTGCTTGTAGTTTTTTAAGAAATAGCGTGTCTTGAGCGGGATCGCGCCTGGTTAACCGCTGGTACAATGAGATGAATAACAGCCTGTGATCTATTAGACCCTTTAAGTCAAAGTGCTCAGTTCCAGCTCTTAAGTCCAAATGCCATTTGCCTTATTACATTTTTTCATTATAGTTTTTAACTAAGCTTATCATCACAGTAATAGGGATTCTGTCCACATGGTTATCAATGGGGGAATTTGATAATTAGAAAATTAGGATTGGCGCTGTTCATTAGATTTAATCTTATTATTCCCTTATAGACCATTAAATCCATGATGTCATATTGTCAAGAGAAGAAATCATCAGGAATGAGCTGATCTCTGTTCACACTTACATTGATAATGAGAGGACTTGACATAAGTGTGGAAGTGAATGGAGGAAGACATTTCAGAGCGTTTGAAGGCAGAAATGACTACTGATTCACTGAATGGCGATTGGATATTTTTATAATACGACTAATAGTACTGTTTTTGTCCCTGCAGAACTCCACGTAGCAACACATATGTGGACTGTTTGCATCGTAAAGGCTGAAAAACAAATGTGTGAGGATCAGACGTACAGTAGGTCATTTAAATAACGCCACCCGGGCAAACAACCATATGGCGATATAATGCCACTGTGGAAAACAGCCATATAAGAAGGTTAAACAAGCAAATAAATGAATACTAAAACTTATTTTGAACATATTTCTGTGTGTTTTCCAGGCAAAGCCACTGGTAGGATATGTCCTCTGTCCAGAGATGTTTAAAACTATGGCAGATGCTGTCAAATTGGTTTATTTCTGTACCAGGCACATCTAATTCAAAAGTCAGGTAGGTCTAAATTTTGTCTGCGTTTTTTAGACTTGAGGTTTTTCTTTTTTTCTTTCTCTGGAGACCTGGTGACTACAACAGAATAACAAGTGAGAACAAAGTGTTTCTACGTGATCCTAAATATATTTAGATTTTTTCCACCGGATCAGCACTAATGCAGGAACTTTTGCGAAAGGCAAACATCAACAGTTTTGTAATCTTGCCGTCTAATTGCATTTTGTTCCAACACTCTACATATAAATTGATAGCAGAAATGTTTTTGCAAAGCAGGAAGCAATTGATGAAAAAAGCTTAAATATTTATAAACTTCTCCAAAACTTTGAAAGTTTTTGAGAAGGATTACAGAAAAAAAAACATAGTTTATATCTTATGTCTTAACCTCAAATAACCTGCAAATAATTCATAATATTATCCAACGAATGATTCACCATATTAGATTTTTCTACCAAGGGTAGGAATCACAAAAGAAACACTGGAAGCCCCTTGAACTCAAGGCAGCAAAAATCAATAGACTTATTAATTTAATTTTGCAGGTAAAGAGAGTTGCGGTCTTATATTCTTGAGCAGTACATCAAAAGGTTTCATCAGAAAAATTATTTTCAATTATTTAGTTTGATTGACCTCAGTGGAGAAAGTTTACACTGTAACTTTGTAAGTACAGAATGCTGCAGTATGCAGTTCTGGCACACCAGCACATTCCCACACAGAGGCTATTTTTTGCATCAGACTGGTTGTATTTGATCAAATACATTATTTATGATCAAATTCAAAGTTTAAAGTCAACATAAAATGGCATTAACCTATTTTAATTCTGTATTTCTAATCAGTGAAGACAACCCATGTAGAGCAGGACATTATTTTACTCAGCAGGAATTGATTGATTTTTTTTATGACAGCTAGTTGGAGGTAAGAGCAGATGTGAAACCAAAATTAGGTTTAGATGTGCAGAACATTATTACATTTTAATAAAATATGAAGAATATATCAGACTAGTTACTTTCTTATTGATTTTGTGACTACATATCATTGATTTCATTTTTTTAATAAGGCTTAATAATTATTAAGGCTTAATACATGTTTTATTTTAACTGTTGTTATTTTAAAATGAATTGTTTTATTTCACTTTTATTTAGATTTAGGGCTGTGAAACGATCATACAAAATAACAGTTTGAGTTTGCCTAATATTCGTGTGTGTACTGTGTGTAATTATTATATGTGACCCTGGACCACAAAACCAGTTGTAAGGGTCAATTTTTCGAAATTGAGCTTTATACATCACATGAAAGCTGAATAAACAAGCTTTCCACTGATGTATGGTTTGTTCGGATAGGACAATATTTGTTCGAGATATGATTATTTGAATATATGGAGTCTGAGGGTGCAAAAAAATCTAAATATTGAGAAAATCGCCTTTAAAGTTGTCCAAATGAAGCTCTTACTAATGTATTACTAATCAAAAATTAAGTTTTGATATATTTACAGTAGGAATTTTACTAAATTTTTGGCATAAAAGAAAAATCAATAATTTTGACCTATACAATGTTTTTTTGGCTATTGCTACAAATATACCCCAGCGACTTCAGACTGGTTTTGTGGTCCAGGGTCACATATATAAATAAAGACACACAAATTAATGTATATATTTAAGAGAAATATGTTATTTATGTACAAAATATTTTTATTTATATATAATATAAATTATATAAAAATTATAATAAATATGTGTACTTGTAAATATTTCTTAAATATATACATGAATGTGTTTGTATTTTTTATATACATAATAATTACCACAGTATAAAGACATATATTAGACAAACTCAAACTTTTATTTTGTATGCGATTATTCATGATTAATCGTTTGAGAGCCCTCCAGTTTAAAGTGCTCCTATTATGCCATTTTAAAGGTTGCTAATATTGTTTTATGAGTCTCCTAAAACAGGTTTACATGTATGCAAGATCAAAAAACACTTTGGTTTTCTCCAAAAATAGATTTAATTTTACCTCATTTCTAAAAGATTTGTGAAAACGACTCGTGCAAAGCAGTTCGAAGAATCAGTCTCTCTAAACCCCTCCTTTCCATGAGCCCTCACTGCTGTGATTGGTCAGATGGCACAGTCCTTTATGATTGGTCTACCGCATACAGCGCGTGCCGGAAAGCTAAACGCCCATTGCCATAACTGAATGACAGCCCTGGAGACTTGTCAATACATAGAAAAGATGGCATTGATTTTACCTTACCAATTCGAGCCGGAGTCTGATGATGAAATGGTTGAAGTGGCTGATCGACAAGTTAGCACGGACTACCGTGGAAAGTGTTCGCAATTTGCTTATGTAAGCGAACCGGGCACACCTCTACGTTGTAAACTTCAACACTGTATAATGCATTAAGCGGCTTTCACACTGAATGTGGAAAGCGCTGCGCTGGGCGCTGGGTTCAGTGCAGCCCTTCAGAGTGCAGCGGCAAAAATTCTGCTCTTTTGAACTTTGAGCATGGCGTGCGCGCCTTGCACGCCAGTGGTGCACTCCTGTCAACGCAGAAACAAGCCGTCCTTGCGCGGCGCAAGCAATTGAAATGAATGGGTTTCATATCGATTTCCATGCGATTCAGTGTGAAAGCCGCTTGTGCACCATCCTTTATCATTACTCCAACTAATGAGACAGACAGACAGTCAAGCTGCATGAGTCACAAATTGTTTGACTACAGTGGGTCCACAGCTGAACAACAGAAGTACACAAGCGTGATTTAGCCGGTTAGCAAGACGTACAGGGTTGTCACACAACATATCATACACTCAAAAAAATGATTCTACAACACTGTTCAGTTTATTTAAAATAATCATTTTCATTTAACACCATTGTGTTAGGTTTCCCATTTAAACAATTGCATTGTGTCAAACTGACTTGAAACAGTTGCGTTTTGGTTCAACTCAATATTTTGATTTTGAAAGAGCATGTTTCAATTAAGGAGGCCAAAAATAACATTTGATGCTTGTTCAATTTACTTAAGTAAATTAAGTTTATCCAACACAATTTTTTAAAACCACTTTACTTAATTCATTTGAGTTGAGAGTACATTAATTATTTTACTTGTGTAACTAGGACGTGGATTTTCCCTTCCCATCATACTTTGCACACGGTTGGATAAGGAGAGTAAATGTTAAAATAAAATGTTATTTTATGCATTTTTTATTAAGATGATAAAATTGGGAGACTTGTTAATGTTTAATGTTCTTCTATGTTTGTATTTAAAACAGTTTCTGGTATGTTAGTGTTTTTGGGGGTTACCATTGTGATGAAGTGTAGAGCATGTGCTTGGGTTGAGAACCTGCTAACATGAGTTAAAGTTGTTTTAATAATAAAATAAACAATTACTTTGGGCATGCCATGGATAGAACAAAGCCATCTTATGGCTAATGCCTAACAAGTTGGTTGCCAAGTTATTTGTTTACCATGTTTTAGTTTGAGTTCAACAAGCATAAAATAATCACTTCATAAATGTATCAATTTCATTGAAACTGTATTTGATCAAATTGAGTTGGCCCAACCTAATTACATTTCATTGCATGAATTTGTTTCTTATGAGTTGGGGTTACACATATTCATTGGATGGAAATCCTGCTCTCAATTAAACTGAGTTCATCCAATGAATTATTTTTCTGAGTGTACACAACTACGTATTTTGAACGATCACTAGAAAATACAATCTTTGTCAACAATCTACTCTCACAGCGTAGGATACAGCGTCTTATTGACATGACGTAAACCACATTGAAATTTTACTTTGTTTGTGGGCGAGTAAGTTGTTTGGGATGTAGAACGTGGGCAGACATTATGCAAATGTGTTACTTTGTGACGAACAAGCCGTAACAGAAAAAGATTCAAATTCCGAGTGTCTCGTTTAAGGGGACTGTAAGCTGACTCTTTTTTTTTTGATAGACAATAACTTTATTTATCATGCACTGTCGGCGTCACAACTTTGCAGATAGTTTATGTTCACATACAGCTACATGACACACTGCATGTAAGGTCATATTTGAAAATGCATAATAGGAGCAATTTAAGAAACCTTGATGTGATGTTTAATGCACCTCATGTTATTAATAACAACAAATGGAATATATTTTCATTCTCTTTGTATTTTTGTATCGTTATGGTACAATGTGTTTTTCAAATCAATGTGATAAACAAGTTAGGTCACAAGTAATCTAAAAGTGATCAAAAAGTAATCTGTAATGGATTACGTAACTAACTACAATTTTTGTAATGTAATTGCAATTTGGAATCAGTAACAGACTTTGTACATAATTTGTACGTAATCTACCCAGAACTGCCTATCGTGCTTCTGTTTTTTTTTTTAACACAAAAAAATAAAGAAATAAAATAAAATAAAAGCTTGAGGGATGCGTTTTCACAGTATGATAAGGTGAATCCTGGCCTGAAAAGCAAACACTGGACTTTAGGAGAAAAACATCTCAAGGGGTTTGAAAGAATGTTTTGATGTGTTTTTCTGTTGTAAGTTCATTAAAGTTGCATGCATATTTAAATCCAGCATTTACATTCTTGGCTCAAATCTACATTTTCAGAGGCCAGATTTGAGGCTTGACTAACAATTTAAAGAGATGCTAAATCTTTCATTTATTATTAATTAGAAGGCTGATAATTAAATGCACGTCTAGTTTTCATGTATGGAATCTTTTTGGCTGCTTCTAATGAAGGAAATGCAAATGCACACTCTGTAAAGCATTTTAATTATGGTATATTTGCTTTTGGGTATGAAAAGCAATGCTAAAATCTTTCATTTTACATTTACGCAAACGTCTACTTCATATTGCACTTTTTGGCTTATGATTAACTGTTGTCCTTGAACATTTAGGTCATGCCTTTCTAAAACTGGGAAGATAGTGGAACACATTTGGACTGATGTGAAGGTCAGTAAATGATGTCAGAATTTATCATAGCTTTTCTTGTATCATATTAACCAGGTTTTTATTGCAGTGCGACAACATTTCACTGCAGATTTGTAGTCAGTGTAAAGCTGAAATGATTAGAAGAGCATTGGACAAAGCGAAGCTTTGCAGTAGTGAGACGTGCAGCTCCCAGTGGAGCTGTTTCTACAACCCTCACTCTTGTTCCATTCTGCTGATCTTTCTTTTAGAGATGCTGTTTTCCTGATAGTTCCCCTGGCCAAAGCCCACTATTACAGTAGATGAATCTTGGCCAACCATGCTTGCCTCACGAATGTTATCTCACCTCTGCATAATGCCGGAAGAGACTGGGCTGAGATGATCTGTCTCCACTGTCTCATCGCTGACGCTCTCCAGGGAGGCTAATTATGGGATGGAAGGAGTCAGATCAATTGGATATCATGACAATGCTTTGCTTTCATGAGTTCTGTGAGGTAGGACAAAAGTGACACTGGAGAAGGATGTAAAGATATGGGATAATGAACGTCTGGGCTGTGTTCCAAACATAGTGAACTGACTTGCATAACAGAGCAACTCTCAAAAATGCCAAAAAATAACATTATAATATTTATGTAAAATCTAAAATATATTTATGGAAATATATTTTCTGCCAATATTTTTTTTTCATGTCTCTGAAATATATTTTGGTACATGAATTTTAAAACTAAATATATTTTCAGTATCAAAAATATATTTCTTTGAGCCTGCTTAGGCAACTTACTAGGATTTGTAACGGAGACTAGAGTTATTATTCATACTGTTTGTGTGATTTATTTATTTATTTATTTTTTCTCTCACTCTGGGTGGCAGTATAAAGGTCTGTGCAAGTCATTAAGTGAGCAAAAGTTTAGATTCCTTGAGCTCTCAACACCTGTTTGACAAGATAGTTTCACATATTTTTTTTTCTATTTTTGCCTTAATTTTTTTTTTTCAGTTCTTAGTCACGCTTCAGATGTATGTGTGTAAGAGCGAGCGAGAGGGAGTTTTATAATCATCCTAATTTAGCTGCTCAGTTATGTGTGGAAAAGTGCACTCACAAAATCCATTAATGTACTTAGTCTATCTCCAGAGATAATATGTATATATTTCATGGAGTATATTTCTGAGAGTTTGTGCCTGAAGTAATTCAGAGAGGGATATTTTATACACAAAGAGCAACTAATGAGCAGGGAAATGAAAAACATTGAGGAATAACTTTAAAGGTATGCTTTTTATTTAAATTTTATTGGATTTTTCAGCACAGAGCATCAAATCGACAGATACAAACATATATGATTTTATGATATTAACATTATGCACTATTAATGCTGCATAAACACCTCCCTCAAACAACTATGCTGATGGAAAACAACCTAATGTTAATGTCCTAACAAGCAAAGAAACCTTTAAAAATGTACAAAGAATAATACAGTGACACACACAAAAAAGACTGCATGTTACTGCAGTAGAATTAAGATATGTTTACAATCATAGGCAAACACAAAACAGTCTTGTGAATGTGTAGCCTAACTGTGTGTGCATCATTAGCATAAAAAATAATGAACTTTTTCCTTTTTCCCCCATGTGCTTGTTGTTTGGATAATTATAGCCTTGCCATAAACACATACAATTACATACATGATCTTTAAAAAAATTAATTCTTCCCGTTCTGTGTACTGTAGCTGTTTTCATCTGGACCAAGTCATTTTTAGAGTATTTTCTTATCTTAAGTATGCCACTAAAATACAGTTGAGGTCAAAAGTTTACATACACCTTGTAGGTTCTGTAAAATGTTAATTATTTTACCAAAATAAGAGGGATCATACAAAATGCATGTTATGTTTTAATTTAGTACTGATCTGAAATAGATATTTCACATAAAAGACATTTACATATAGTCCACAAGAGAAAATAATAGTTGAATTTATAAAAATGACCCTGTTCAAAAGTGTTCATATGCTTGATTCTTAATACAGTGCTGTTACCTGAATGCTGATGTATTTATTTATTTATTTTTTAGTTGCACTCATATGCAACTATTACAAAAGGTTCACACGCTCACTGATGCTTCTGAGGGAAACACTATGCATTAAGAGCGGGGGTGAAAACTTTTAAACAGTATGAAGATGTGTACATTTTTTATATTTTGCCTAAATATATATATATATATATTTTCATTTAGTACTGTCCTTCAGAAGCTGCAGAAGATACATGTTTCCCAGAAGACAAAATAAGTTACATTTACCCTGATCTTCAAATTCCAAAAGTTTTCATCTTAATGCATTGTGTTTTCTTCTGTGCATCAGTGAGCATTTAAACTTTCTGTAATAGTTGCATATGAGTCCATCAGTTGTCCTCAGTGTAAAAAGATGGATCTCAGAATCATATAGTCAGTGTTGGAAAGGGTTCAAATACACAGTAATGCTGAATAATTTGTGGGATATAAAGGATTTTGTGGATCATTCAGGTAACAACACAGTATTAAGAATCAAGCGTATGTAAACTTTTGAATGGGGTCATTTTAATAAATTCAACTATTATTTTCTCTTGTGGACCATATGTAAATGTCTTTTATGTGAAACATCTTATTCAGGTCAGTACTAAATAAAAATAGCATGCGTTTTGTATAATCCCTCTTATTTTGGTAAAAATAACATTTTGTGGATTCTCCAATGTGTATGTAAACCTGTCAAATCCAGAATGACTTTTAGCCAATGTTTTTGAATGTTTATAAATTGGAATGCGTGATAATTCGTATTTATTAGATAAAACATGTGCTTTACAAATGATGCAGGTGATTTAGCAACCTACTGTTCAAAAGTTTGGGGTTGTCTTTGATCAGAAATACAGTAAAAACAGTCAATTAAATGCGAAATTATTACAGTTTAAAATAACTTCTGTTTTAATGTTTAATGACTTTTTAATTTCTTCTTCTTTTTCTTATTTATTCATTTTAGTAGATAAATATATATAAAATAGTTCTATTTTAGTGGAAACAGAAGTCCAATTAATTTGTTTGAATGATTTAATGCATCTTTGCAGAATAAAAGTATTGTTTCTTAAAAAAAAAAATGCTGTCTTCGAACTACCGTTAGTTTATGTGCACCCACTTGGTTGCTATGACACTTAACTTACACGTTCATTAAAGCAATAATATTATGAAGTTCTTTATTTATATTTAAAAAAATGTCTTGCAGCTGAAGAGATGTGACCACTATGAAATGCATAACAATTTCTCCAAAAACTCAAGTAACAACTATAAATTTCAAGCGCGCTCATTTCACATGTGGAGAGGGTATTTGCATGGCTTTCATGAAGACACTACTTTAACTAAGGGTCATAGAGAAGTTAGAAATTGGTTGTGCAGACCAAAACATTTCATTTTTTGGAGAAGAAACTTTCACTAACTATCATGTGGACCTTGGGGAAAAAAATAAAATATATGACATGACCCTTTGAAAGGAAAGCTGGCCACGGGAACCTGTGGGACACCTGCTGTAACTCATACGGCACAGATGAATTCACAGACTCCTTTTGTGTGTCGCTGCCTTTCAGATGAGTTTCATTTCAGACAGGAGAGGTAGACAGCATTTCTGAATCTTCAGCTTATGCAAAGGCTTCTTTCTCCCCCTGTCTCTCTGTTTCTTCCTCTTTGCACCAGACAGGATTTTAAAGTCTAAACAGCCTTTGTTCTTCAACGGCAGTTCATATTCAACAGTTCAACAGCAGTTTTGTATCTTTCCAGGCATAGCTGTAGTCTATGAAAATGAATGTATAAGGGTGATATCACATGCTGTGAGAATGCATTTGCTTTCTCTGTTATAGTAATATTTTGTTTTGTTTATTTAGATTAGCCATGACAGTGAACAGTTGGAGACAGGAGAACTTGAGGACACCATGAATGTATTTATAAGTGAGACTGCTGTGACACTTTTTACTCGAGTGAATTTCAGAGTATGATCGTTCCTGAAAATTAATGACTGCAAATCAGTGTCAGCATGATGAGGTCTTCTTAAGGTCAACATGAAATTAAAATAGAGTCTATTTGCTTTCATAATGCATGTTTCTCAAATTATTTTGAATGATTCATTAGTGCATGTTATTCCCAATAAAACAAATTATGTAAAATGACCTTCCTTTTTAGCTAATGGCTTTTACTTTTCAAGTCCTCCCACTTCCCTTTGTCCAAGGTGAGTAAAATAAAACCATGTCCTAATTTTTTATTGCTAAAATAGTTTTTTGAATGCAAATGCGTCACGTTAAAAGGTAAAAATGTGTTTTGCCGTTTCACGTTAACTTTAAAACCAGGGACACTTATGTGCAAAATAAATAGTTTATTCCAGGTCAATTCATTGTCATATCCTGAGATTCCTCTTGGGTGGCGTATTGAAAAACTGATAGCAAAAAAATCCTTAAATTGAAAGCTTTTGAGACGGAGGTAAAATATAGAGAGCTTTTATGTTTGTTTTCTTGCTGTTCCAGGAAGAAAAAAAATGTATTTAGGCTACCAGACTGTCTGAGTTTCTCACAAGAATAGCACAGTCCCTTTGAAAGCCATAAAAAGATTTGTTTTGATCAGATCTGTTCCTATGTGGTTGTATAAACAGATACAGTCACACACATTCCCATAGTAGCTCAGTGACTGACCCATGAGCCAAAAGGGAACTGGGTTCTTGTTTTCTTTTCTAGATCATCAGGGATTCTATACCTCCATCCACACATCCAAACCTGATCCTATGAGGAAATCATCACGTGAACTGAATCTTCCAGCATGCAGTTGTGTGTACCTTTCTGTTAAAGTCAGGCAAAGTTTTCTCAAAGTTTAACTGTGTGGATGAGTGACTTAGTACATGATTTTTCTTTCTAGGCCGTGCTGCAAATTTTCCAGCACGATTGGGAACGATCAAATAGGTCTTTTTGTCCTGGCAACCTATGCTTAAGGGGGACATTATTGGCTATTTGGCTGCAGGAAGGAAATGGTAAGAACACTGTCATTTTTCCCCTTCAGTCATCAGCATCTCTGAGCGTTTCACATGTACTTACCCTTCAAAAAAAAAAACATTCTGATGTCTGAGACAGCTTGAAATTCTCAACATTTGTTGTGCTTATATAAAACCTGGTTCGTGGCTGTAATTTTGCAGTTTACTATAATGATGTGAAATGAATAATGATATGAAGTAAAAGGACATTGGGGTGCATTTACAAAAATGCATGTTTACAAAATCCTAACACGTTGTTTATTTCCAGCTTTAATTTTTTTTTTAACTAATGTGAGTGGAAATGTGTATGATCCAGTGGTAATTTGGCATAAATCATTTCAGACTGACGTCTAGGATCAATAGGTGAAAAGTGGATGTGTCTTCATGTTTGCTTCAAATAGCATGATTGACCTATGTTAGAATTTTCTGCTCAGGTGAACTGAACACAAGGACCCTCGGGTGGGCGTCAAGAGACATGGGTCAGAGCCAAAATGTTTTTCAGAGTGACATTTGAAAAACAGCACATAAAAACAAAGCTCCATGTGCATCGTTTAGCAATTGCTAAACAGTGGCATGTGAAAGTTTGGGAACCCCTTGCAGAATCTGTGAAAATGTAAATAATTTAAAAAGAAATAAGGGAAAGATTATGCAAAATGCATGTTAATTTTTTTATTTAGTACTGTCCTGAGATGTTTTACATAAAAGATGTTTACATATAGTCCACAAGACCAAAAAACAGTTCCTTCAAAAGTTTGGGAACCCTTGGTTCTTAATACTGTGTGTGGTTACTGGGTGATCTACGATGGTTTTTTTGTTTTGTGATGGTTGTTCATGAGTCCCTTGTCTGTTCTGAACAGTTAATCTGAGCACTGTTCTTCAGAAAAAATTCCTGCAGATTTGTTTCCCAGCATTTTTTGCATATTTAAACCCTTTCCAGCAGTGACTGTATAATTTTGAGATATATCTTTTCACACTAAGGACAATTGAGGGACTCAAACACTATTAAAAAGGGTTCAGACATTCACTGATGCTGCAGAAGGAAATGATACATTAAAAGCGGGGGTGAAAACTTTTGAACAGAATGAAGATTTTTCTTATTTTGTTAAAATATAATTTTCATTTTTATTTTTCCATTTAGTACAGCCCTTTGGAAGCAACAGAAGATATTGCATGTTTCCGGAAGGCAAATTAAGTACAATTTACCTTGATCCTCAAATTCAAAAAGTTTTCACCCCCCAGCTCTTAATGTGTTTCCTTCTGGAGCATCAGCGAATGTTTGAACCTTTTTTTTAATAGCTGTGTTTGAGTTCTTCAATTGTCCTCAGTGTGAAAAGATATGTCTCAAAATCATACAGTTACTGCTGGAAAGGGTTCAAATATGCAAAAGATGCTGGGAAACTGAAGAATCTGCAGGACCTGAAGGATTTTTCTGAAGAACAGTGCTCGGTTTAATTGTTCAGAACAAACAAGGGACTCATGAACAACCAACACAAAACACAAAACAAAAAACAGTCATAGATCATCCAGATAACCACACACAGTAAGAACCAAGAGTTCCCAAACTTTTAAAAGGGGGTTGTAATACTTTCAGCTATTTTTTGGTCTTGTGGACTACATATAAACATCTTTTATCTAAAATATCTTACTCAGGACAGTACTAAATAAAAAATAACATGCATTTTGCATGACCTCTCTAATTTTATTAAAATTCTGCAGGGGGTTCCCATTTTGCATGCAACTGTATATAAATTTGGGTTTTTGGAAAGAAGTCTCTTATGCTTGCCAAGGCTGCATTTATTTGATCAAAAATATGGTAAAAACTGTAATATTGAGAAATATGTATTTTAAATGTAGTTTATTCCTGTGATTGTAAAGCTGAGTTTTCAGCAGCCAGTGTCATATGATTCTTCAGAAAGCATTCTAATATTCATTTTTTCTGCTCAGTCTTTAATTTTTAATATTTTAAATGTCTTTACAGCTTCTTTGATCAATTTAACGCATGTTTGCTGATTTAAAGTATTAAAAATGTTACTGATAAATATGTTGTATCGTAAAATACTTTATTTTAAATCACTTTACATACTGACCAACAACCGATTAATCTCAGCCTGTGAGATTTTTGGGTTGCACAGTATGACTGCCGCAACGACGGCCATCTAATGAGGAACCAACAGGAGCACAGCAGCTGATGGTGTATGATTGTTTGTGAAAGAAACATGGTTACACAGCCTTGTCTATATGCAGTTCCCTTCATGTTGTGGTCAAAATGACCTCATTAGTTGTGTGATCTCTTTATACATAATTCTAATTATTTTTGACCACTTGTAAAGCAGAACATGCATCACTACGCAAACTTTTGCTGTGCAAACATTGATTAGTGGAAATTTGGGATTGTCCAACTTAATGGCTCTGTTTTGTCTTTCAGCTCTCAACTGTTTTCAAGATGAAGGATTTGGCATCTCAAACAGGCAAGATGGTGTAGTACTCAGCCAATGAATGTGGTGATATGCTTAGTTTCATAGAGTAAATAAATTAGGAATCCTTTGGGTCCTGGCACATGTGGGAATGGATGGAAATGTGGAAGCTGGCAAAGCAAGTGCTGAAATTATCAAATATAGAAATGATTATTCCACTAAGTAAAGAAGTTAACACCAAAATTGGAATAGTTACAGAAGCAAAAAGCCAATAATTTTGTAATAAGGAATGAAGTGGAAGAAATTTTCATATTTAAAATCAAGTTGGGGTGAATGAGGGAATCATTACCAGACTTCGCCTTAGACTCACAGCTCTAAATCATTCCCTATATGGAATGAACAAACACGAGTCTGGGAATTGCATTATTTATGGGTCAGCAGACACTTTAGAGCATGTACTAATATATTGTACTGCTCATGAAAGAGAAAGGGCATGTTAGTTGGAAGAATTAGGAGAAATGAGGATAGGAAATCTTACACTTAAAACACTGCTGCATAATGGAGTAACCCGTCATAGAATATACAATGCATTAATGAGATACTTAAGAAAGGTAGGTCTGTTTAATAGGATATAGAGGTTAAATAGAAGTTTTTTCCCCTTGCATCAATGTTCCACACTCCAGCCCAGTAGGTGGCGGTAATGCACCCATCATCAGTTTCCCAACCATAGACTGTAAAAAAAGATGGACGATGCACCTAGAAACTAGATAAAATGACAAAAACCATCTTTGGAAAATAATTATTTGAAGTAAAATTTAATTATTTTGTTTGTCTCACGTTCAGTTAGATTGCATGAAGAGGGCGGGGTTTATGACCTATACTGGGACCAGCAACCTGGGGGTGATCGAAACATTTTAGCTTTACTTTTCAAGACTTGTGCGACACCAGGGGCAGAGTAGCCCATTACCAATTGACATCATGATCCAGGAAGTGACATCAATTTGGAGGGAAAACAGCACAAACGTCACCAGTAAGTATCAGCAATTAACTGTATGAGTTCAGTGAGGCGTTGTTTCACTGTCAAACATCCACCCTGTTTGATATTAGCGATGGGAGAAACTTTTAATTAGTTGAACCAACTGTTTCACAGATTGATTCACTGTTTTGAAGTCTTCGAAACGCCACATGCTGATGATTCCTGCTGGTCAAAACTCTGAATGTAACAAATACTCAGGCCAAAACATGGATAAAAACAGCTTTTAGAAACACATTTGAAATGTTTTATTCAAAGTATAATATGTGACCAAAAAGTAGTATGTGTATATTTGTAGCAATAGCCAAAAATTGTATAGGCCAAAATTATCAAAGTTTATTTTAAGTAAAGATCACATTCCATGAAGATATTTTGTAAATTTCCTACCGTAAATATATCAAAACTTAATTTTTGATTAGTAATATGCATTGCTAAGAACTTCATTTGGACAACTTTAAAGGTGATTTTCTCAATATTTAGATTTTTTTGCACCCTCAGATTCCAGATTTTCAGATTAGTTGCAAATATTGTCCTATCCTAACAAACCATACATTAATGGAAAGCTTATTTCAAGAAACTGACCCTTATGACTGATTTTGTGGTCCAGGATCACAAATATTAAATGCCATTAATAAATCATCATACTGTCAACATGAAGTGTCTGTATGCCGGGGTATACATGCTATTTTATTAACTTGTAGGGCTTGTTTGGTTTGTTTTATGTAGTGCTTGTCTAAACAGACCAATAAGAGAATAATAACTACTACTCTGGATTATTTTGACTCTTATTACACAAATGTCTCATTGTCAAATCTCGCATGTCTACAAATTTATAAAACTGATCTGAGATCAGGTAAATACTACGGCTGGGAAAATAAATCGATGCATCACAAAGCGAGAAATGATTCTGTGTCGCTGTTAACAACTAAGCTCAGTCTTGATTACAGAGAGAATCTCAATGCATTCAGAAAACCTTAGAATCGATCCACGAATCTCGATGCATCAATTTACCTTTGCAGCCCTAGTAAAAACCATACCAAAAACCAACTGGTTCAAACTCTAGTTTGCTGAAATCACATGACTCAATGATTCAATATGTGCTTCTTCAAGCCATTGGTTCAAAACTAAAGTTTTGACAAGTTTCACCAACCAGTTTAATGTGATTATTAAAAATAAGCAGAATTTCTAAAATAACTCACCAGACTTCTCTGTATTTGTCGATTCTTACTCATCATTCTCTTCCTTTTTCTCTCCAGTCCATACCTCTGTATCCCCAGGGCTTTCTATGTTGTCAGGCAATCAAGCGTTTATTTGGGCCACTCAATCCACAGGTAAGACTTTTCATTGCATGTCTGTAGCCTTTGTTTTATTCATCCGGGCACATTTCACAGAGGACAGCTGGTTAAAAATTCATCCTGTCTCATGCACCTTGATTCCTAGTGTAGGAATGTGAATGTCAAAATGAAAGAAAGTGACAATAAAGCCATGATGTTTTCCGCTGAGACTCGTGCGCTTCCGAGGCTTCGACTGATAAAGCTCAATCATTCATGCAATCCGTGGACCAAAATACAGCGAGCTCTCCAAAACAACAGCATCACTTATTCAACAGCTTCCATTCCTAGGTTAGATATCAAAATTCTGACAACTCAGAAGATCACTTTTCAAAGCTAGCAGCTTCTGTGTTAGATCAGCCCAGCTGTCATTTTACCTGCAGCTTTTGGGCCCGCGTGAACCCGTCAACACCGCTTGCATTCGATTTGTTACCTGCGCGCCTTTTCATACGGAGCGGAAAATAAATGTGACCTACACAGAAAAATGGACAAACCAGCAAAGAGAGACGAATAAAGCCAGCATAGACGACAGACTCTGTAAATCAGAGAATGATGGCCAATCATTTTCTCAAAGCTCAATGGAACGGCAATTTTTGGTGAGCTGTTATGGTCAGTTAGCTGTTTCCTGTTTGGAAAAGGCATTAACACTCTTCGCTGTCAGAGAAGCTGACGAGATATCTAGAACTCTCAATGTGAAAGTTTACTGCAGTGAAGAGTTTTGTTTCTTTCCCTGAAGAGGCCGGTGCGCTCCTAATCGTTTGATACAGTGCAGGCTGGAGTGTGTAGAGAGAAAAACCTTACGAGGTGATTTATCTGTATGGATCGGCTGCCAAAGAGATAAATCGAGGGAGGCATCGGGTGGAAACATCACATAGCGCATTGTATGTAGCGGGTCTGGCTCTGACATCTGGATATATTGCACTGTAACTTTTACAATCAAAACAACGGCCTCAGCTTTTGTACACTGTGAGAGACCAAAGTTAAAAACATAAAATGCAACGGGGTTGTTTTGACAGAAATGCGTGTGTGTACAGCAGTGCTTTTATTAAGTAAAACTATTAAAAATAATTTGGTCATTTAAATAAACAACAAATAAAATATAAATATTATTTGGCCTTTTTTGCAATTCAGACTTTTTTCTCAGAATTGTGAGATAAACAAGCAATTCTCAGAAATTCCCTGAATTTATAACTTACAATTGCTAGTTTATTTGTACAATTCTCAGAAATAGTTTAAATCTCGAAATTCTGAGTTTTTTTCTCGCAATTCTGAGTTTAAATTATGCATTTCGGAGAAAAATGGTCAGAACTGTGAGTTTATGTCTCGCAATTTTTAATTTCTAACACACAAATGCTAGTTTATTTATACAGTTGTGAAATATAGAATAAAGTCAGAATTATGAGATATAAACTCGCAGTTCTCCGAAATAAAATTTAGATCACGAAATTCTGAGTTTTTTTTCTCTCACTTGCGAGTTTTCTATTATGCAGCTTGCAATTCTGAGAAAAAGTTCTGCCTTTAATATCTCAGAATTGCAAGTTTATGTTCCGCATTTCTGTAGTAAGTCATAATTGAGAAAAACTCGCAATTCTCAGAAATACATTTTAAATCTTGGAATTCTGAGTTTTTCTTCCCTCATAATGTTATGCAATTCTAAGAAAAAAGATGCGAGTTTATGTCTGGCAATTCTGAATTTATATCTCACAATTGTGAGCCTCACAATTCTGAGGAAAAAAAACTAAATTGTGAGATATAAACAATTTTCAGAAATAAAGTTTAAAGTTTTTTTTCTCTCAATTGTTATAGCATGCAATTCTGTGAAAAAAGTTCAGAACTGTGAGTTTATATCTCACAATTCTGAATTTTCAACTTGCGATTGCGAGTTTATTTATACAATTGCTGAGATATAAAATCTCAGTTCTCAGAAATAAAGTTTAAATCTCAAAAAAAAGAGTTAGCACAAAAAAGTTCTGACTTTATTTTTCAGAATTGCAAGTTTGTGTTCCGCAATTCTGAGAAAGTAAGTCAATTGTGAGAGAAACTCGCAATTCTCAGAAATAATTTTTAAATCTTGGATTTTTTTTCTTTCAATTGCAAGTTTATATTATGCAATTCTGAGAAGAAAGGTCAGAAGTGCAAATTTAACTCTTGCAATTCTGAATTTATAAATCACAGTTGTGAGTTTATACCTCACAATTCTGAGAAAAAAAAAGATATGAACTTGCAATTCTGAGAAGAAAAATCTCGAAATTCTGATTTTTTTTTTTTCTCACAATCGTGAATTTATATCATGCAATTTGGAGAAAAACAGTTCAGACTTTAATTTTCAGAATTGCAGTTTCTCGCAATTGCAGGTTTATATTATCCAATTCTGAGAACGAAGGTCAGAACTGCGATTGCATTTTTTGAATTTATGACTCACAATTTTTTTTTTTTTTATCATGCCATTCTGAGGGAAAAAAAAAAAAAAGCTTGCAATTACCTTTATTATTTTTATTCAGCGGCTGAATCTGGCTTCCATTTAACTAAATTGGAACTGGATTTAAAAAATATTCAATCTTATTAGAATTACTTACTCTTATATTGTTTTCTATATTATTCTTTATTTATTGTATGTTTGAGGTATTTTAATATTAAGAAAACTTAACTGTTCACATTTTAATTCAAATTACTCTAGTTATAGAATAAATGACAGCATCATTTATAGCATCATATTTACCAAATTTATTTTATCCATTAACTAGGAGAATCATGAGTCATTTTTGTAAAAATAAATAAAAAACATGGTTCCCGAGTGTACTCTACTCTAACAGGAAATAAACTGTTTTCGTTTCAAAATGAATGATGAGAGACATCGAGCGTTGTTGACTTTCTAAAGTGCTGGACATGAATGATTTCGTAGTCAAACTTCTGACCAGGGCAAATGAACCTTCCTCAGTCAAATACAGCAGGCTGTCATAATGATGGATATCTGCTCTTATAAACAGGAATGGTGAAGCACAGAACAATCTGTTTATGCTTTTTTCATTAGCAATGGCAGCAAAATTTATTATACCTTGCCCACATCTTCACCTGTGTAAAAGGTCTCAGAGCGAGCAACCTTTTCTTGAAATTAGATGGAAGTTTGGTAACATTTTGCAACTGTAATGCACTTTCTACTGTGTATTTTCATAAATAAATGTAATCACAGTTGCAGCATGCAATCCGCATATTTTCCATCTTAAACTGCATGCAATATTAGTATTGGTATGTTGCATTGAGAGTATGTTAGTAGTGATACTAATAGTATCCTAAATGTGTCCAGAAGATAATATACTATACATAAAGCCTTATTTTGTCTTATAAACATGTAGATTTTCATTTCACAAGACATGAAATAATTGACTGGAGTCATGTGCATTAATTGTGGATTATTTTGGTGTTTTTATCTCATTCTGGCGGCACCCATTCACTGCAATGGATCCTTTGCTGATGTAATGCTGAATTTCTCCAAAACTGTTCTGATGAAGAAACAAACTCATCTGCATATTGCAGGGTGAGTACATTTTCAGCAGATTTTCATTTTTACTACTGCTTTAAACCAACGTGAGGGTGAGCAAACAATGACACGATATTTATTTTTGTCTATGTGCCCTACTTTAATCGTATTCACCCTGTGTAAGCTGGGATTCGGTCCAGGACCAAGACACAATGGTCTAGTCGTGTGGATCTATCGTATTGGCTGACAAGTCACTTAGTAAATCTGTTGCCCTTCAGGAACATTTAAAGAGACAGATGAATTTGCCCTCAGAATACCCTCAAATTGATTATTAGTAATGCAGTTAGCTAACAGAAATGCAAGCCTGTGATAATTTTAATTACAAGGATATGAATTATAATCAAATTACGGTGAAATGGAAGCAAAAAGCTTTATGTGACGTTATGGAATAATCAAAGATGAAATGAAGCAAGTTTGAGTCTCTCTTCTAGCTTCTTTTTTGTTCTCACAGCTCTTTAGGGACACTTTTGAATGCCAAGTACATGCTGAAAGAGGCAGAACTATGAGGCTCAATCTCCTTCTGCTACTTCTCACAGCATGTAATTTCACCGAAGACATGCCGGCGGTTTCTTGGGAACACAAACCTAACTTAATAATAATAATACACTCAATCAAATATATGCTACATGCTTATTGTTTTGCCTCTCAAGAGCCCAGACATATCGGAGAGTAGGTGCTGCTTTAGTTAAGTTTATCTTTTGTGTTATTCATGCAATTTTCTTCCTAAAAATTAGTTTTATACCTTGTATTTCAGATTACGTTATAACCTTTAACTTTCAATTTATCTTAAACCGTTATAAGTGGATTTTGTGGGAGGCACTCCAGGGAGGGAATTTAAAAAAAAATGTAATGCTATTGTAAGAAAAGGGCCCTTTTAATCTTTTATTTTCATTAATTTGAACAGCAAAGAGATTTTGTTCATAAATAGGTTTTTATTTTATTTTATTTTATTTTATTTTATTTTATTTTACTTATTATTTTCCATAGCACCTTATTGTTTAAATGTCTGAAAGCTTTCAGTCCAATTTTTGACTAGGAACCAGATAAATAATTTTAAATAGTAAAGATTTTATGATTAAAGAAATCTTTTATGGTTATTACGGCTACATGTATTTGATAATACAATACTGTATTTTTTGATTTTTGATTAAATAAATGCATCCTTTGTAAAAAAAAACATTTAAAAAAAAAATTCTATATCTTTATAAATTGTATATATAAGTTTATATATAAGTGATATGTTATGTTATACATATAATATTCTCTAATTTAATGAATTAATTAATTTATTTATTTATTAAAACATGTTTGTGTGGATGCAGTGTATGGCTTACTAAGCCCGATTTGAACTTGTGCCACCCATATGAGCACCGTGGCTTAATATACTGTAGCACCCACTTTTATGCGCCTTCACTTTTATCTGTACTGTTTTATAAAGTTTGTCTCCGGGCACTGTACCTCTTTGTCTCTATTCTTCTGTTAATTGAAGTATCACGTCTGGTATTTTACAGTACTATCAGTGGACTGAACAATTGTCAGACGTGATGGGTGACGGCGCACTAGAGCTCTGCGTTGAGTAATCACACAAGCGTGAGCTGCCGGGACCAGATAAAACCACCAACAATGAACACAGCCCCTCGTCTCTCTCTCTCTTCATTCTCGTCTTTCTTGCGGTTTGACAGCTAATCACGGCCTATCGGAGAGCAATTCCTAATGTGCGTTTCGCCTTTAGCCAGCAGGCCTGTGCAGTTCCTCTCACAACACACAAATGTCAGATACTTGGATGGTGGAGAGTGTAAGTGCATGCTGGGTGTCAGTGTGTGGTTTAATGTGTTATCTTTGCTTTAATGGCATGTGAGCGCAGCGTTCGTTCTGTTTAGTAATGTTTTCATAAACCCTGTCATATCTAATACATACTGTATAAGTCTATCTAAGCGTTTTTGTTTTGTTTTTTTCATGTACGCAAATTTATATTTGTAGTATACAGTACTGGAAAAGTTCAGTATGGTGTTGACGTAAGACATACAGTTGAAGTCAAAAGTTTACATACCATTTGCAGAATCTGTGAAATACATACAAAATGCATTGGTTTTTCAGCATTTTTGTGTATTTGAACCCTTTCCAACAACGATTGTATGATTTTGAAATCCATCTTTTTACACTGTGGACACCAGAGGGACCCGTATGCAACTATTACAAAAGGTTCAAACGCTCACTGATGCTCCAGAAGGAAACAGTGCATTAAGAGCCGGGGTGTGAAAACTTTTGGAATTTAAAGATCAGGGTAAATTTAACTTATTTTGTCTTCCGGGAAACATGTAAGTAGCTTTTGAAGACCAGTACTAAATGAAAAAGAATATGATATTTAGGCAAAATAAGAAAAATGTACACATCTTCATTCGGTTCAAAAGTTTTCACCCCCGGCTCTTAATGCATCGTTTTTCCTTCTGGAGCATCAGTGAGTGTTTGAACCTTCTGTAATAGTTGCATATGAGTCCCTCAGTTGTCCTCAGTGTGAAAAGATGGATCTCAAAATCATACAGTCATTGTTGGAAGGGGTTCAAATACACAAAAATGCTGAAAAAACAATGAATTTGTGGCACCTGAATGATTTTTCTGAAGAACAGCAGGCAGTTTAACTGTTCAGGGCAAACAATGGAATCGTGTACAACTATCATTAAACAAAAAAACAGCTGTGGATCAGTCAGGTAACAACGTGGTATTTGGTGTACGTAAACTTTTGAACAGGGTAATTTTTATAAATTCACCTATTATTTTCTTTTGTGGACTATATATATGGACTGAATATCTTATTCAGGTCAGTACTAAATAGAAAAATAACATGCATTTTGTATGATCCCTCTTATTTTAGTAAAATAATGATCATTTTACTGATTCTGCAAGGTGTATGTCAACTTTTGACTTCAACTGTGTGTATATATATATGTAAGTGTCAAAAGCTGTTGCTCTTTTCGGCTTTCGTGTGCTTTATGTACTTTATTTTTATTTTTTCATATCAAGTTCTAGTGCAGTGACGATTATACACTTGGATAAGTGTTCAGTATGTTGAGTGATTTATTAGATGAACATATCACATATGTCGTTGACACAGCGTGGAGAACTAAACTACTTTGCTCTGGGTGTAGTCGCATACTAATAGAATGAATAGAAGTGTAAATGTTTAGTAGCAGGTAAAATGCGAGCTTTTCTTGGAAAGATGAGCAGCTAGCGTTCGACCTATTGTTGTGCATATGTTTGTACACATGGGATATTTCCGGCCCGAATGAAATCCCCTCCAGTTTCTCTGGAGCAGCAGATGGAGACTGTAGGTATTCTGACATCTCAATGTGAAATGAGTCAATAGGAAGAGGAAGCCCCTGTACTGGCATGAGCTTAATGCCGTGTGTGTGAGAGGTGTCGACATGCTTGATGATAATCACATGGTCATTGACTCGAGCCGGCTGTGGGATCAATAGAGCTGACACATGGCTGCCTCCAGGCCTGATCGTAATCCTTCATGTGTCACTCACTTCTTCATACCTCACCATGGAACCGGTGCTGAACGAGCGGGCAGAATCGAGCTGCTCCATCCTCCTGCCGTGACGCACGTTCAGCCTCTGAATTCATCGCTGCTATATTGGCATCTTACGGAGGAGGATGAGGGATTAGATCAAATTTAATTACTTTCTCCCACAAAGCCCCATATGTTGATGCCGTTCAAAACACACACCATCACACACGGGCACCTCTCTGCTGTCATCACATTAACAATTTACGTTTTTTTTTGGTTTGAGGATTTCAGAAATAACCAAAGACTATAATAATTGGTTGAGTAGTAGTGTTTGTGTTCAGGTTAGTAATGCTGGGATTTGTTTGCTCAGATTACAAATAATCTATGTAATTATATAAATTATATATTGTAAAAAAAAAAAAAAATATATATATATATATATATATATATATATATTATCAAATATATTTTATATAATATTATTATTATTATTATAGATTTTTATATGTAATATATATAATTCAAATAGTTAATAATTATAACATTAAAGTTTATATAGGCAGATTATATATATATTATTATATAAAATTATTTATATATATATATATATATGATTAATAGAATTTTGTATTTTAAATATATTTTGTATTGTATTATAATTAAGTATTATATTATACTATTATACTATTATTTAATATAATAATATATAAATTGTCACAAATGGCTATGTGGAGTGGCTGGTTTTCTGAAAAAAATATATATGAACATAATCAAAAAAATTTTTTAATTATTTTCAGTTATGTATTTTATATTTTAATGATAGATTTATAATATATATATATATATATATATATATATATATAAAGTGATATTTATCATATTATTATAATAGATTTTACAGCAATAATAGATAATAGATTTTTAATATTTAAAACATTATAGGTAGTGTATATATGTACATATATAAACATAATTAAATATATTTTATATTATATATTTTATATTATAATAATAGATTTTTAAGAATAAAATTATAAATATGTAGTTAATAAATAAGACATTAATTAAACTGAAAGTAGTTACATTTCTACATTATTATTAAAAATTAAATATTTTTAAGATTATTTAGGTGTTAATTAAATTGTTAATTAAAAAATGTAAAATGTTATGGTGCCATTATATAAATAATATATAGAAAGCATATTTACAATATATATATATATGAAACATTTTTTAAGAATACTGTCATTGACCCATACTGGAGAACAAAATTTGTCAGAAAGCTTGAAGATGAAGAATATCTGAAATTTATGATGAAAAACTTGAATAAGCTCCTTGAAAATCTGCAGTCGTGGTGCACAAAACTCTCTGTGGTTGAAAATGCCTCGAGCATCTCAGAAACAGCACAGGACTGTCTCGAGCACCGAGCAGAAAAATGCTCTTCACCTCTTAACGTTGAGCTATTGTCACGTCAAAATAAGGAGCAAGCCATCATAAACCTACATTAACCCACACATCTCACACCTCCACTCGCGAGAAGGCTGAAATGGAGAAATGTGATGAGATGAGAAAGGGAATAGAGAAGAAGAACAAACATAGCTACATTGTGACTGATGCTCAAAACCACACATTTCATGCAGAAATCGAGCCCATTCCTGTGTTTGTCTCCTCCTCATCATTCAACTGAGATAAAGCACAGTGTCTCCTGCAGTCCTGCGCTGCCAGTAGACATAAGCGGTACGTGGGACATGACGACACGTTTGCGGATTGCTTTTGATTAAACTAATCTCGCCTGGAGCTCTTTTTGTGTTCTCACTGTCAGGCAATGAAACATTTTGCTCAATACACCAAAACACGCCGAAAACATAAACACTTGTTGTCATTTTACAACTGATGAGGAAGCTTTCCAGAGATTGGCTTCCATATTTATGTAGGAGCTCAGAAGGGAACGTCAGTCAGGAAAGATTTATGTCCCCTACAGCAGGGCCAGGATTGTCACACGCTGATGTATGTGAAAGTAAACGAGTGCATCCAGTTTTACATTACAGAACATGCTTGGTCCACTGATTCTTACACTGGTGTTGTACCAGATCATTGATAAAAATTAATAAGATTTTATAATATTTATGCAAATTATTATGCAAAGTAACGTCCACATCCGTAAGATGCCAGTAAATTAATAGTTCCTGGCAATTAAGACTAGCAATGAGCAGTGACACTTAAGTGGGCGATTCGAGTTTGAATCTGGCTTGCAACCTTTTATGATTGTGATAACGGAGTATAGATTTGGGAGTACATGAATAAAGCAAAATGTTATATTACATATTTATAAAATATAAAAATTTAAATATTTTAAATTGTTTTAATATATACATCTATATAACCTTTAAAATATGAATTATTAACCATTTTTATTACTTTTTTCATTAAGTAGATAGATAGATAGATAGATATACACACATTTTTATATTATATATGAGTAGAAAACAGTTATTTTGAATTGTAAAAAAATATTTCACAATATTATTGTTTATACTATTTTTTTTATCAAATAAATGCATCTTTGGTGAGCAGAAGAAATGTTTCAAAAAAAAAAAAATCTTACAAAATCTAATTTTTAATATTAAATATTTTTAATTATGCTTTTTATGTATAATATATACATCTTCATAACCTTTAAACTATTATTTATTAACCGTTTTATTACTTTTTTCATTTTTAAGTCTCTAGATAGATTTAAGTTTTTTAGAAATTAAAATTTTATTTAGGTAAATGCACCCTTAAAATTAGCTATTTATAAAATATAAATATGTTTAATTATGCTATTTTATATATAATATATACATCTACATAACCTTTAAAATATTATTTATTAACAATTTTTGTTTATTTATTATTTTATTTATTTATTTAATTTATTTTTTAATTTATTTTATTTATTTATTACCCTTTTTTCATCAAGTCTCTAGATAGATTGATAGATAAGCAAATTTGTATGAAAAAACATCACTCTATATTCATAATCTCAATAAGTATTTACAGGCAGTAAAATACATAAACTGTAAGCTGATGGCAGGCTCATTGAGTTTATAGCATGTGCCACAGTTTGAGTGTCTGTAAATGTCTTTACAAGCATATTCACTCTTATAGGCCCCTAGAGCGGGGTCTGAGATCTATAGCTATTAGGACGAGGGTCTGGATCAATGCGGGAACGCCATGCCGAGGGAAACGAAATCAGTTCCTGGAAAGCAGCTTTCGGAGGGCTGTGGAAGGGCAGCTGGGCTTTCTGCCAGTGCAGTCCGCCTTTGTGACCTCCATCTTAAACAGCCGTAGCTTGATGCTAATCCCGCGGGTGACAGGTGTTCTGCCAGGTCTGGAGGAAACCGACAGGTGGATGAGCTCTGGTCACTGACGTGTGTAATATACAGCCTGTTAAGCGAGCACAGGTGGAGAGAGAGCGTGCGGTGAGGTGAGCGCACACTGACTACAGTGATTGGCACTGATTGGTTCGTCCTTAAATTTAAGAAAAGCAAATGTGGTCACTTAAAGTATGAAATAGAAGGGTTGTCAATCAATGACATTTTAAGCAGATGAATTACTTGACATAAAAATAAAAATCAATCAAATGAATTGCATACATATAAACATTTTTATTTTCTAAATACTTTTTAAAGAGACATAATTAAGCTAATAATTATTTAATTGAATTGCATACATGTAACATTTTATTTTAGAAATCATTCTAATATGCGTTTACACATATATATATATAATTGCAAGTATTTAAAAAGTTTTAAATATATGTTATAAAATATTTTTACATTTATGTATGCGATTAATTAGAAAAAATATTTGTAATAATATATTTAATTTAATTTCAGATCATGTTAGTTTTATTAATAGCAAAAATGTTTTTATGGTTTTTGTTTTAGTTATCATTATTATTCTTATTATTATTAATAATACTTATTTTGTATATAGTTAATTAATTCAATAATTATTGGATTCATTATATATAAAAAAATATTTGTAATAATATATTTAATTTAATTTCAGATCATGTTAGTTTTATTTCAAATAGCAAAAATGTTTTTATGATTGTGTTTTTAGTTTGTTATCACATTATGGTTGTGGTTTTAGTTATTTAGTTATTACTAAGTTATAGTTTTTTATTAAGTTCCATTATAATTATTATTAGTTTTATAATTAGTTTATAATTATATTGTTAATAATAATAATAATATAGTTACTATTATAGTTATTTTAGTATGTTTTTAAACAATTATAATTCTAAATTGTATAATTATATATTTCTAATTATTTCTAAACATTTTTTGTTATTAATAATTAGTATTAATTAACATGTATTTATGCATTTAATTTTAATAATTTATTTTTATTTTTATTATTATTTTTTTTTTGTTGCTATTTTAATTAAAACTAAAATGACCTGAAATTAAATTAAATATATTTTTAAAAAATCATTTTTATGTATATATGTATATATATATATTTTTTTTTATTTTGTTCCAGTGCAAACAATTTGTTCACCAAAATGTACTAAAATAATTAAAACTGAAATGACGCTGAATACAAACTATTTGGGCAAAAAATAAATAAATAAAATAAATAAATAAATAAAATAAAAACTATAGCTAGTACTATAAAACTATAATCTCAATAATACTAGATTTTTTATAGATTTTTTTTTTTTTTTTTGGAACTTCAGTAGTGCAAAAAACAAGTAGTAAAATATCATTTATTACTGCTTATACAGAATTCTCTTATTGGACGTTCTGTGAAGCCTGTCAAGGCTGTAATACTCTACACGATGTAGCAGGTGCATGCTGTGGAAAATTTTACCAAAAAAGTTTTGATTGGACTCCAAATTTATTATGTATCCATCAGACATGTACGACCCATTAAACATGACTGGAGTTTTATCCGACTCTCCATTTCCGTCCTATTTCAGGAGTACATTATGTCAATGCGACCCTTAAGACAAATCGCTAAATTTAATATTTATAGTTCAGATGTTAAAAAATTGAGCCTAAGTATAATCTGCTCCATATTTCATACGGCTGTCCACAGAACACGGTTTGAGTCAAGGACACCGAGCCGCTGTGACCATGTGGCCGTGTTGTAAATGTAAACTTTGTAGAGTTGCTAATCTAAACCATCGGCCCCATTCACGGTCTGTAATGGCCAGTAATGAGGGTCCATCTGAACTCAGAATGAGGGAAGGTCTTGACAGTCTAATTAGCTAATCATCTTCACACACCAATGCACAAATAAGCCAGCACTGCCCTGCATACGTTATTTACGGACCCAGACAGAAGCAGCGTAAGGCCGGATCAATCTCTCACCGAGGCCTGTGGGAATAAAACATGAGGTAGGAGCCAAACTGACCTGTTATTTCCTCGGCTGCTCATTTTGAGCGGGAATTAGCTGCTGTTCAATCTACACCAGGGGCGCAAACGACTCCGCGACCCACATTATTAAAAAGACATGCATATGATTGGCTTAATTGCGGAAAAATTCGGTCTCGCGGGGTAAGCCTTAGCGTGGTGTAACCTGTGGTGTCACATGGTTAATGGATGCGATAATTAAATGAAGGTGATGGATGGCGAGAAGCTCCCGAGGAAGGGCTGCAGATATCCTGCTGAATGCAATCCGTCAGTCAAGGATGCATGGGAGTATAAATCGCTCTTTTTCTCGAGCGGATCCTCTTCCTGCTTGCTGTTTCGGTATGAGCCGTTTGTTTTGCTTTAAAACTCATTCAGGGTGAAGCTCTTTGAGGAATGTGACACCGTATTATTAGCCATTTTAACTCCTAAATGGGAATGGAATAGTCTTCTTGTTTAAAAGGAGCAAAGAAGAAATTGATTGTAAGTGTGGTGGATTGGAAAAAACAAAAATCGAACGCTTGTAACAAAACCTTTACCTCCTCAGTGCTACATAAATACAGTCCACAGTAGATAGGGGTTGCACAGACTAGTTCATTAGTTGAGGCATTGGGTCTGTATTGAATAGTCATAAATCACGAAACCTGGATGTTATTTATGCTCTTGATCTGTGTAGTGTTAAATGAGAAAAATGTTATTGCCCACAAACTGCATCTGCATTTATATATGTGATCCTAGACCACAAAACCAGTCGTGGGTACATGTAGCAATAGCAAACAATATATTATATGGGTCAAAATTATACATTTTTCATTTTTCTTCATGTTCCATGAAGAGATTTTGTCAATTTCCTACTGTAAATATATCAAAACTTAATTTTTGATTAGTAATATGCATTGCTAAAAACTTCATTTGGACAACTTTAAAGGTGATTTTCTCAGTATTTTGATTTTGTTTGCACCCTCAGATTATAGATTTTCAAATAGTTGTATTTCTGCAAATATTGTCCTATCATAGCAAACGATACATCAGTGAAATGCTTATTTATTCAACTTTCATATATAAATCTCAGGTTCCAAAAATTGACCCTTATGACTGGTTTTGTAGTCCAGGGTCACATATGTACAACCATTCAATACTGATTTAAAGGAACAGTTCACCCAAAAATGAAAATTCTGTCAATAATCACTCACCCTCATGTCAAAACAAAAATTAAGATATTTTTAATGAAATCCGAGAGCTTTCTTACCCTACACTTTCTGAATGACACACAAGACTTTTGTTTTCCTTGCACACAAAACATATTCTCATAGCTTCATAAAATTAGGGTTGAACCACTGATATCACATGGGCTATTTGATTGATGTCCTTACTACTTTTCTGGGCCTTGAACGTGTCAGTTGTGTTGCTATCTATGCAGGGTCAGAAAACTCTCAGATTTTATCAAAAATATCTTAATTTGTGTTCTAAAGACGAATGAAGATCTTACAGGTTTGGAACGATATGAGGGTGAGTAATTAATGACAGAATTTAAAGTTTACTGTACTGTCCCTTTAAGTCTCATATGATGTCCATAGAATGTACATTAGTTTAGTATCTAATTTACAGTTAAGTATGATTGTTTAGAACAGTTTGAACTGATAACTCTGGAGTCTTGAGTCGTTTGGACTGATTCATTTAACTGACTCATATGATTAATTTGTTTGTGAACAACATCACACAGGTTACACTGTACAATTTCTATTTTTTATTTGTAGCAAGTTAAGATGGCAATTGAAAAACATGTTAAAACAATTTACTTTCAGAACGTTTTTTCTTTTCAAGCTGATGAACGGTAAAAACATTAACAGCCAATCAGAATCCATTTTGCTGTAAAGAGTGTGAGCATTTAAAGTGGCAGATGACAAAACTGTATGGTGTGCTCCTATAAACAAAACGTTGTTGTGCATTGGGGTGAATGCTAATTTAGTTATCCTTATGCACTACCAGCCATAAGTTTTTGAACAGTAAGATTTGTAATGTTTTTAAAGAAGACTCTTTTGCTCACCAAGCCTGCATTTATTTAAACTAAAGTACAGCAAAAACAGTAAAATTTGTAAAATATTTTTACTATTTAAAATAACTGTTTTCTATTTGAATATATTTTAAAATTTAATTTATTCCTGTGACCAAAGCTGATTTTTTTAGCATCATTACTCTAGTCTTCAGTGTCACATGATCCTTCAGAAATCATTCTAATATGCTGATTTGCTTTAAAAAAAAAAAAAAAAAAAAAACTTTTTTATTATTATTAATTTTATCAATATTTAAAACAGTAGAGTACATTTTTTTTCAGGATTCTTTGATTAATAGAAAATTCCAAAGATCAGCATTTATCTGAAATAAAAATAGATTGGTAGTAGATCAGTAGATTATAGTAGTGGTTATAGAAATTAATACTTTTATTTAGCAAGGATGCTTTTTATTGATCAAAAGTGATGATAAAGACATTTACAGTGTTACAGAAGATTACTATTTCAGATAAATTATGTTCTTCTAAACTTTCTATTTATCAAAGAATCCAGAAAAAAACTCTACTCAGTTGTTTTCAACATAACAATATTAAATGCAGCAAATCAGAATATTAGAATGATTTTGAAGCATCATGTGACTGATGTAATGATGCTAAAAATTCAGCTTTGAAATCACAGGAATAAATTACATTTTAAAATATATTCAAATAGAAAACAGTTAATTTAAATAGTAAAAATATCTCAGTTTTTTACTGTTTTTACTGTACTTTGGATCAAATAAATGCAGGCTTGGTTAGCAGAAGAGATTTCTTTAAAAAAAAAAAAAACAAACATGTAAAATCTTACTGTTCAAAAACTTTTGACTGGTAGTGTAGTTATCATTCTCGGTGTAAACAGGCCTTCTCAAAAATAATAAATTTGTCAGCCTTTATGCAAAAATCTGTAAAAATGATACATTTGTCAGCCTCTGAGCCCACAACTGAGTAAGGTTTTTTAGATTCTGGTTTGTTTACTTGTCTAAATATAATTATCCTTAAAGCTTTCTGACAGACTAGCGCAGCCAAAGTAGCTGTGCTTCCTGCTAGTACGTCTCTGAGCCCTACCTGTGAGGATAAAGTTACTCTAGAGATGTTTAAGTGACGTCTAGGTGACACAAACAGCATTTTGCCCATCTATCTTTTCATAATAAAAGTGCCGCAGTGCGTTAGCGTTGTCTTCTTGGGTTAGCGCTGCGGGAAGCCCCTGAGGAGCCAGCCTGAGGGAGGCCTTGGCAAGACAACACGACTGGAAACTGTCCATGGCAGGAACGTTGGTAGGCTGCGCACACAATGCTGCCCTACTGAAACAACAATGACTGACGGGAGAGCCAATGGGATTGTTAATGTGGCATATGAGATCGCTAAGAGGAAGCCGTGGGGAGGTATTACGCAAATCCAACAGTTCTCCAGCCATCTTAGCAAGGCTTCTGAGAGCGCAGGGAGCAGGGAGCTCACTTCAGTTGGAATACAAATCATCTGTGTAAGGATAGTCAAATGAGCGGGAGATAAAGAGATAGAAGAGAAAAGACAAGAGAGGACGTCTGTAAGGGGGTTGGGGACAGAAGAGGAAGGCAGGAATTAGGTGAGTGTTTGTTGAACAGTGTGTAGTCGGAATGGAACATGTGCTACGGCCGGGGTTTAGCTCCCCTGAAGTGCCATTCAAAACCGGCACGCCGCCCGGAAAATATAGAGAACTGGAGGATGGAGGTTTAGAAACTGAGACACGGTGCAAACTGAGTCCCTTTGGTTCGATTACTTTTACAAAAAAAAAAAAAGAGCAGACTCTGAATTCAGTTTGGAGGAGCCACGTCTGAACCTTCCCACCAGTGAACACACATTATATATTCTTTCTATGTCCCAACTGTTTTAGGCTTTCGGTTAAGCTTATAAATGATGTTACTTTTTTGATTATTAAAGACTTTATGATACTTATATAGTTGTTTCCTCTACACAGTTTTGTTGTTGTTTTAATCATAGTTGAGTCAAATGTCCAGAGTTAGTATTTCATATTTGTTCATTACTTTACTTTAACTAAAATGTCATAAAATGACACAAATATTAACATTTGTAGTTATTTTTAAACATATATATATATATGTCAGTTGGGCTGTCAATTGATTAAAATTTAATTAATCTAATTGATCTAATTATTTACATGAGGTTTCGATTAATGAATCGAATTAAATCGCAAAATAAATTTGACTGTGAAAATACCCACACAAGATTATTTAAAGCTATTTTTGTGTTAAATGAAAAATTGCCAAGAAGACATTACAAATTGTAGCTTTAGAAAGGCCCCTTATTTTTATTTAACATAAAATTTATTACACATAAACATTTAGGCAATAATGGCTTAGCATAATAGATAATTTGAGAAACATCTCAGTGTTTTTTGTTCATACAATGAAAGTCAATGGCAAACAAAACAGCGTTCCAACAGTCTTCAGAAAAATACCTTCTTTTATATTCCACAAAAGAAAGGTTAGAAATAAAATGAGGCTACGTAAACGATGACAGAATTTAACTTTTTTTTATCCCTTTAATGTTCTTTAATGTTTTTATTTTATTATTATTATTATTTTTAATGAAATGATACTCTAAATAAGAAACTAAATCTGCCAGCAGCTGACGGTAAATGTCTCTATGAGTCATTCATTCATTCGAAGGGAAATAGCTCACTTTTTTCAGTGGGCCTTTGAATCATTGATTCACATGATTTGTTCAAAATGCGGATTCATTCAGAAAACTAAACACCCCTGTGTTTTTCAGAGATGCACAATTCTGCTATGACATTAAAGGTAATATATTCTCTGCAAAATTGAGCAAAAAAAATAATATCGTGTTTAAGACAACTTATTTACTGAACTGTTGTATAAAATCACATTTGAACTTGTGATATTTGGGACAAAATCAGCACTTGTCTGATATTGCTCTCGCTACTGGTGTGATTATCAACAAAAACACAGCCTATGGAGCATTTTTGCACCAATATCTTGAATTGTAGGGCATAACTGCATTAATGAAGTTGTTGCCCTGCATCATATTTGTCAACAGTATTAAATATAAGATGATGTACAGGTTTGGGGGCAGGGCCAGTGCGTTAACTGCGTTAATTTTTTCATAACTAATGTTAAAGTCAATGCATTAAACTGACACCCCTAATACACACACACACACACACACACACATATAATTAATAATATTTTTAATTTATAATGTTATTGCACTTTAAAAATACAATAAAATAATAAATAAACTGCAGAAATACTATTATATTTTAAAATAAAAAGTGAGTAGTAAAAAAAAAAATACAAAAGATGTTTTATTTTATTTTACTTTTATTTTGTTTTTTGTTAACTTAAAGTTTTTTTTGTGACCAGGATTTATTTTTTCTGTAAAGTTTCACTGCTCATCCAGACAATTTCAGCACTACCCTGATGGTGGGTTTAGCTGGCATCTAAATCTCTTCACACGTCACTACACACAACCGAGATGAAACTGTCAGAGGAAAGATGTTAGAACTGTGTTAAACGTTGCTGACAAAGTGTGTTGTCTGTGTCAGATCATGCGCATTGATCTAAAACTCTAATTTCATCTCAGTGGCAAAGCAAATGTTTTTAGGCCATGTATAGCAGCCATTCTGCATACATGAAACACAGCCATATATGATATGTAGATGACAGGATAAGATACATTAAGAGCCACCGTTTTTACATTTAGCTTCCTATTTTAATCAATGAAGCCCACAATTCGTTGAATGTTGATATGTGCTTACCAGATCCACAATAAATTTAAAACTGAATAGCGTATTAATGCAATGTAGATGAATCCAACTATCTGCTTAAACACTCTAGCTTAAAGAACGGCTCTGGCAAAAATCTAAATTGACTCACTCTTTTGTGTTCCACTGACAAAAATACCAGCATAGAGGTTTTTAATGACTCAAAAGTGAGTAAATAATGACAGAATATTCATTTAATAGTTTCCAGGAGATTCTCTTAGCATGCATCTGTTGGGATTCAGCCACTTAATATGCAAACTCACGAACGTGCTCGTAAACCCACTCTAGAAAAGAACGCTTTTAAAAACGAGTTTCCCATAAATTGGAAAGGCAAACACCTTTCCAAACTGTTGCATTATGGGAAAGGCATTAAGAGCTCCACAGAGCAAGCAGTGGCAGGAGTCCACCTGTTGTAATTGCCACAACATTTATCAGCTATAATGATTTCAGCAGGATTTAATTTGCATCTTCAAAGAATGTTCCATTACATTCAATGAGCTAGATTATTGAGCCGGTGTAGTTGTTTTATTTTTGTTTGGTGAAAATAAATATGCTGCAAAACCACAGCATGGGAAACATTACGTCTGGAAGGAATATGTGGCATGTTCTCTGATGCATGTGCATAACATAGGATAATACAAACCACAAATCTAAAATTGGTTTTGGAATATTTATCATCATAGGACAAGAGATAATCCAGTTTTGACAGGATTTTTAACTAATGGGTTTTAGGAAAACTTTCATCTAAGAACTCTTTAAATTTTAAATTACTTTAAAATTACTGGCACATATATAAGGCCAATAAAAAATATATAGTAAGGAATACAATTTTAAACTAGCCAGATTAATACAGAGAACATATAAGCTTTTGTGCATTTCAAAGTGCACTTACAGACTTCTAAGTTGTGCAGTATTCCCATGTGATGCTTTAATGGATAATGGTGTAAAATGTTTTTGAATCAAAGCATCTTGATGAGACCTCTATACCCCTCTGAGTTCATGAATAATTCAGTTTACAACCTTGAATGCAAATGAAGGTGAATGATACCAAGAGTTTCCATTTCATTTAATGTTCCAACTGGATGGGTTTTTGTTATATTGCAGCTTTTACATGTCATTACCAATAACCTTCCGTGCCGTTATTGAAAATGTAACGGGCATAAATTCCCTGCAAAATATTTGTCTAATTTTATCTGGGCAATAACTGTTAATATTGTGATTCTTTGAGAGCATGCAGGACCATCAGACGCAATTCTTCATCTCCTGTTGATCTAATGGTCAGTTACTGAGTCAGAATCTCCTCTTGGACTGTTTAAACTCGTCAAACCGAGGTCCAATTATTCTGTCTGTCAGAAAACCGCTGTGAGGGGGGCATATTTCATTTAGAGCAGCTTTGAAGGTTCTTTTGATTATCCCATCATATTCTGGCACAGATTAAAATCATTCAGCAAAAATTTTGTTCATCTTTCATTCTTCTTTCTTCATGAACCAAAAAAACCATACAGTGTTGATTTTTCTTGAAAGTCTTTCACTCTAAATTTAGACTAGTTCCTAAAGAGTTTTCTAGATAGGAGGAGTTTCTGTTTTGACTCCAACCTTAATTTTTATTGTGTGACACATTGTGAAACTGGGTAAGTAAACATTACAATCTGTTCAAAATAAAGAATAAATTGGGACCTTGGGAAAACCTTTTTGTATAACCAGCTGCAAAAACATTCATTCATGTCATGTCAGTGTTTTCATAAGAGATTTACACACAATGAATACTGACAGAGAGGAAATGTAATATTCACAATACAGTGTGGTAATAAAACAGTGTAACTCATAATTCCACAACAGCTTGGCATATTCAATGGGGAATCCATTAGGAGTACAGTTACATATGACTGGGTAATTATTTCTAGTTAAGCTGATATTCAACTGTCTAAGCCTTTTTGGGTTTTTATTGTCTTTAACAGAAACCCATTTGTCAGCTGAGCTGATATATTCTGATTTATTCAAATAGCCTGATTTTTATCATCACAAAAAATGATTAATACAGAAAATCCATGCTTTTATATATATATATATAAAATCTATATTAATATTTTTTTAATCATAAATACAGAAAAACAGTAATATTGCAAAATGTTATTACAATATAATATAATGGTTTTTATTTTAATATACTTTAAAATATAATTTATTCCTGTCATGCAAAGTTGAATTTTCATCAGCTGTTACCAGTCTTAAGTGTCACATGATCCTTCAGAAATCATTCTAATATGCTGATTTATTATTAGAATTATCAATGTTGGAAACAGCTGTGCTGCCAAATATTTTTTTGGAACCCGTGATTCTTTGTTCAGGATTCTTTGATGAATAACAAGTTAAAAAGAACAGCATTTCTTAAAAATATAAATCTTCTTCTAACAATGTAAATCTATGCTATCACTTTTTTTTTAATGTAACACATCCTTGGTGATTAAAAGTTTTTTCAAAAAAATAAAAATTTACTGTCCCAAACAGTACTGTATATTGTTAGAAAACCTTTCTATTTTAAATAAATGGTGTTCTGTTTAACATTTTATTGACCAAAAAATCCTGAAAAAAATGATCACAGGTTCCAAAAAAGTATTAAGCAGCACAACTGTTTAACATTGATAATAAATGAGCATATTAGAATGATTTCTGAAGGATCATGTGACACAGTAACAGCTGATGAAAATTCAGCTTTGCATCACAGGATTAAATTATATTTAAAGTATATTAAAATAAAAACCATTATTTTATATTGTAATAACATTTTGCAATATTACTGTTTTTTCTGTATTTTTGAGCAATGCAGCCTTGATGAGCATAAGAGACTTTAAAAAGCATTACAAGTGTTACTGGTCCCAAACTTTTGAGTGGCAGTGTATATAGTGGCTGTTTGAATTGTTTATTTTATCTGATTTTTAAGAGTTTCATCATTTTCAGGCAATTTAAAAGTGTTTTTGTTTTTTTTTTGTTTTTTTGTTTTTTTTATAAAATGTGCCTGTGAGTCTCATTGTTTTATTTCCTGAAAGTCTATGTTTTTGAACAAAACGTTTAAAGGGACAGTTCACCCAAAAATGAAAATTCTACTTTCAGATGAATACAGTTGGAGTTGTATAAAAATGTCCTGACTCTTCCAAGCTTTAAAATGGCAGTGAATGGCTGTTGAGATTTTGAAGCAAAATAAAGTGCATCCATCCATCATAAAGTATATTCCACACAGCTCCTGGGGGTTAATAAAGGCCTTCTGAAGTGAATCAAAGTGTTTGAGTATAAAAATATCCATATTTAAAACTTGCAAGAGCCAGGAAAACCAGTCTCCTCTTGGCTTATAAAATTCTCTGACATTTTTCATAAATCCTCGTTTTGTACTTGTTTTCTCTCTCCTCTGCGTTCCCGCATTTATCTCTTTGAACACGCGTACAACAGTTAACGAAAGCTAGAGATTACGGTTTATGAAGTTTTAAAATTGGATATTTTTCTTACACAAAAGCATTGATTCACTTGAGAAGTCCTTTATTAACCCCCTGGATCCATGTGGAGTACTTTTTATGATGGATGGATGCACTTTATTGGACTTCAAAATCTGAACACCCATTCACTGCCATTATAAAGCTTGGAAGAGCCAGGACATTTTTTAATATAGCTCCAACTATATTCATCTGAAAGTAGAAAGTCATATACATCTAAGATGGCTTGAAGGTGAGTAAATCATTGGGTCATTTTCATTTTGGGGTGAACTGTTCCTTCTAAGTGAATGATTTAATGACATTTGGACATATTATTTAAAATGTTTTGATTACCCCCTTGTTCCAGTCTTTGGGTTTATTGTTGGTGAACCAGGTTAAAAATACATTATATTAGATTTCTGTCTAGTGTCTGGAGGGATCTGACATATCACCTAACCTTTTGCCCCCCACTGACCAAACTCCCAGTTTGTGACATAACACACTATAGCTGGAGAGTGTGAGCAGAATACTAATCAAGAAACTCAAACTAGCAGCCCATCCATCACAGCATGACAAACAACAGAGGAGGGAGAGCACACAGAATCATGGTAAGACATAAGAGTTCAGCAGTGCATTGCTCTATGATATATACAGTATTTTTTCTTATGCATTTTTAACTAACAATAAGCTAACATTTAAAATTGACATGTTTCGGTTTGCTTATTGGCCCAAAAGAATTCTAATGCATAAACACAGCTATTTATAAACAAATGACATTTTAAAATGTGATTTTTAAAGAATTAAAGCTTATTAACACAGCTAGGGTTTTAGAGACACATTCAAATCTACTTGTTTCTTCAAAGTGGCCTGTAAATAATGATTATTGTAATCCACAGTCACATACATACAGCAGCATGTGTTTATATTTGCAACAGAGAAGACATAGTTATAGTCCAAAACAATGAATAATTTAAGTCAAGCACAGCTTGCAGCTCATGCTGGTGAAGATAAAACCACCAACTAGCTGCCTGCGAGATGTATGTCAGATTTAAAAGGCAGTTTAATGGAGAAAGCAGCTGAGATGCTGAAGAGATGAAAATAACGTCCAGAAGAAAGAATTAGTTACGTGTCTGTTTTCCTACAATGTTTATCTTCTATTTTTGTTTCTTTTTTTCTGTAAAAATGCGGATGTGATACCATGCTGTTGGAGATCCATAACAAGGTCCAAAAAAACTATAGTGCTATTGATACCCAACAAACACAGCTGGCATAGGCAGCTGAAGCTCTGCAGATGTGATATTTCTCCTTGACAGAGACTATATAACTAGCTAAAAAGATTGATAATGTATTTATTTATTAAACATGACATGCAGACACAAATCTACATTTTTTAATGTATTTATATAATGTGTGTGTGTATATAATATATGTGTGTATTGTGTGTAATTATTGCATATATAAAAACACAAATTAATGTATATATTTAAGAGAAATATCTTATTTATGTACAAAATATTTTTATTTATATATATATAATATAAATTCTATGAAAATTATAATAAATACACATGTAAATATTTCTTAAATATATACATGAATGTGCTTGTATTTATATATGCATAATAATTACACACAGTACACACATATATATTAGGCAAACTCAAACTTTTATTTTGTATGCGATTAATCGCGATCTGTTCTTGCCAGCCCTAATTTATTTATTTATTTTTAATGTCTTGTTGGAAAAAAGAGAGACTTGAGCTTTGGGGGCAATTTTTTATATCAGATTTTTGTTATTAACTATTTTATTTTTAATTGGGGCTTAATTTTTTAAGCAAGCAAATACATTTTGGTAAATATGAACATCTGGTATCTCTGAAAAACTGCATATGTCCTCTTTACGATCCGGGACTGTGGCATATGGCAGAGAGTCTCCCTAAAAATAAATGTTCTCTGCAGTAGACAAAAATTAATTGCTGTTCCCAAGAGAATCAAAACTTTTAACACAAGTTGAGATTGCATTGATATGTATTTATGATATTAATATAAGGAGCTTCAGTGTAAAGCAGTCAGACTGTCAGACTGTTTACCAACAGCTCATAAACAGTCTATTTTTCTCCACCGCAGAGAGATCCGACCGAGGATGGTGGGAATAAACAGTGCCAGCCACTGTTTTGGCTGTGTACGCGGTGTAAATTCATATGAATTGCTACTGTTCGGTTGGATATATGAAGAAGCGTGAGGCGGTTGTCGACTAACCAGTCCACTGGTTTTATGAAGCTCATTACACACTGCTGTTTAGGTCCCATTGAATAGAAATATTGTCAATGTGAAAATGAGCACATCTGTGCCAGTATAAAAGCTTTCAATGGGATTTTCTCCTGAGAGTGGCTGCTATCAGTTTTATCTTCTACAAGAATACACTCCGAGCTAATAATAGCGTCTTCACTTGAAGGTAATAATAGTGTTTTCCGAGGTGCTGTCCATGGATTTATTGACAAAGGGACACGAGCTGGTTCAATATGCTTGCTCCTGTGTGCTGAGCATCATGGGAAATAAGCTGCACAAAGCAATGACTTCAACACTGCAGATCTTTTTCTGTGGAGCATTTCTGAGCATTAACACTGCCATTTATTTTGCATGTGGTTTATTTGTAATGAACAATGTGAGTTTATACAATAAATCTAATTTGATGTATTTGTTGTCTCATCTAATTCGATCATAAATCTCCTCAGAAATCATTATCCACTATATAACTGCTCAGGGATAGAGCTAAAAGTAATTAGTAATCTAAACCAGTGAGCCTGAAGTTTTGAAAAACTAAAGTCCACTTGTTAACCACATGGGAAGAGAGCAACAGCTGGGCTGAGACAAGAACTGAAAAAAACCTTCAAGGCCAAACAGATTGCCCGCAGATCAATAATTACATCTTGTACAAACAATGAGCCCAGTAATGTGAGAAGCCGAGCTACATCAATGACAAAAAGGAGAAATTAAACAATTGAGAACTGTTATGTCACTGCCTCCCCAGTAGGCATGAAACCTTCAGAACCAGTAGGCAAAACACACAGTTTGACATTCAGAAAATTGCATGTAAAACATTTATAAAGTGCACTTCAGGTGCCAAAAATGTGGTGCAAAATACCACTGAGTAAAAACGTGTAACAGTTGGACAACCGTTCAACCCGTTGGATGTCGGTAGATCAAATACAAATAATGTCCCTTTGCTTTGTAAGATAATGTAGACATCATGTTGCAGCTCTTAAAGCTACCACAATAACAACATTAACATCAAAGGTAATGCTTAATATTCTTTGAACCTATATTTTTTGAACTGAAAGAATCGATGTCAGTGTAGCTTTGCTGTTGTTGATGTGTTCAGAATAATGTATATTAACACGGAAAATACTTTTAACTCGTGTTAGTTTTCAAAAAATACATACTGTTTAAATATAGCCACAAGACTCAGTGACTGAATAAGTTTTCGAGTCGTTTGAATTAATGATTAGAGGTTCAAGCGCGTAGCGCTGAAACCTTATTGTAATTGCTAGAATGGCCAAGGATCAGCAATCTCCACGTAAAAATGATCATGCAGACCAAACCATAAATTGTAGAGACTTGAAATTTGGAGGGATGGTAGTACTCACACACACCACCAATCGGCCTGATGGGGGCGCTACAGCAATCAAAAATACAAAATCGCTCATAACTCCTAAAACATCAGTTGCAGGCTAAAGTGTCTTATGTTGTTGGAATCCTTGGTTCATGCTTCAGATTCGATTGTGAGCCACCAAAATTTTCGTGTATTTTGGATATTTTGAAAACCCACTTTTGCAAACTAGTTTTCATCTGACTGAAAACAAGCCAGTGCAGAAAGATTCTCTGGAGATTGAATATTAATAATTATCGAAAAAGTGAACTTCCGACTCACCGTCGCAAAGGGATGCCAAAACGTTCAAAACCACTTATAGTAAAATGCCTATTTGCCATTTGTCGACTCGTATCAACATTAAAAAAGCTGTGCACGATCTTGGTCCAAAGTGCCACAAGTGTCTATAAGGACATTTGCTCTCCAAAAAGACAAGGCTAACAGAGGCTGATTGGAACAAAACTTGGTGGGCCTGTTTGACTCATGCCCTCAAAAGTCTGTGAGAAATTTGAAACAAATCGGCCACTGAGGGGTGATATTGCATTTTTGAAGGTTGTAAACGATTGTACATTGTGCAGTTTTTCACACATACATGCGATATTCGTATCATATGATAGGACGGCTCATTTCAGACAACTTTGCTGTCAAACAAATTTTTTGTTAAATGATTGAGAATAAAAACCCTACTTTTGCAAAGTAGTTCTAGGTTTTTCACACAATCTGTAAAAAAAAAAATCACTGCAGTACAATTGTCTGGATTCTCTAGGTCAATAATTACAGCAACAACAACAAAAAAGTAGCAATTTACTGTTTGGGAAGCTATAATGGGGTTGTTTAGAAAAGGGACTTGTCCAGATTTACCCAAAACCCTACAAAGCCTAAAAGAAAACTCAAAACTTCACAAAACCTACTGAGCACATGCACCAGTGATTCTAAACAAGCATTCAAAGTTTTAAGGGGATTGGACCACAGCTGGCGCTATAACATTAAAAAACATAATATTTCTTTTATATTTTATTTTATATTACCTGGATTTGCCAAAAATGCTTTTTTAAATCATTGATTTTGGTGGTTACAGGCTTGCTAAATAATGTCTTTTTTATATGTGCCTAAAAGTCTCAAAGTGCTTGAACCTCGGTAATCGCTGCTTGCAGCTATATTTCACATTTGTTCCTGAATAAATCATTGTTTTTGAAAGAATCGGATTCAGTGAGTCACTCATACTGACAGTTTCATGTTGACACCTAGTGTTGTTACTGTATTCATAATTAAAATAATACATTAAAACAATATGGCTAGATACATCAGTTTGCAATATCAAGCAACAAAACAAGCTATTTTGTTCAGCTAAAATAACTGGAAGCGGATGCACATTTACAGAAATCTTAGCATACTTACACATTAGTCATGAAAATGTTTGCTTTTAGACTGGGAAAGTTGAATAAAAACTTAGATTGTAATTTGAGTATTAAAAGTAAGACAATTGTCTTTTGACACAGTCTTAACATTACAGCTATGTTTATGCAACTGGCCCGAGGACTCTTGGAACACTATTTTATGTAGTAATTCAAATGCTATCGGTAGAGCTTAACTTGAATTGCATCTGGAACATTTCTACAATATTATATTTTTAATTTAACATTTAGTGGTACTTTAAATAAGCATGGTCATCTGTAGCATACAGTATAATGTGGTGCAAGAAACATTATCTTGTTTTCACAGAGCAACAGCTACATCTCCGCCTGATGTTCTCCGTATATTATGATCTCGGTTTGTCTTGCAGCCAATGTCACCACAACAACCTGAGCAATGGTGAGATCTATTACAGAGGGATGAGTTTATTACAACCTGAATGGAGATATTTTGCTGGAGGGTTTGTGTCTTTTGGCTTATTTATCTGGGCATCTGCACAAATCAGATTAGTTTAAATAACATTTGCCGCAGGCGGTGTGAGAATGCAAATATGCTAATACACTAGCATGAGCAAATTGTCCTTCCAAGGCAAACCAAAGATGGAATTTCAATTCAACTTGACAGACTGGATTGGAGGACCATATCATGTGCAATGGTTTCTTCGGTTATTCAACCTTTACCGACGACATGTAATCCAAACTGATATTTCAATTAAATATTTGATTCAAACCAATTGTCTACTGCGTGACTGCCACACAGAAAATCTAAACTGTTCATAACATTTTCAAAGACATGCAAGTAAACAGAGCATTTCCTAACAGGGTCATTGCTAAAATGCACAAGTGTGGGCTTCATCTTCTCCTAAAGATACAAATGTACTGCATGGATTATAAATAAATATATTAAATGCAATTGATATGTGAATAAGTTATTATATAGTATATGTTTTCTTGAGTTTATCCTTGTAGGTCAAAAAGCATGCATACATATTGTATCTCTTTAACTTAATATTATGCATATTCTTCAGTGTTTTTGTAGCTCAAACTCAACTTCCAGAATGTCTATTTCATATTTTATCATAATATTATTTCCATTTATTATTAAATTACATTCATTTAATAACTATAGTGTATTATAAATAGTGTATGATAAATGCAATCCGCAGTGACCAAAAACATCTGTCTGTGCTCAAGGACAATGAAAGACATTTCCATTAAGACAAATTTGATGTAAGGGTCAGTACGCAGATGGCTAAGAGCTCTATCAGAGATTCGCAGCTGGATCACATGCTCAAATTTCTCTCTGATTCACAGAAACAAAGCAAATACATCATGATGCTTCAAAACTGTCAGTCCAGCAGTAGTAAATTTATCTTCGTAGTGAATAGATTTATATAACAAGGTTATTGTTCTCATGTAATCTCAACAATTGCTGTGACAATGACAAAATGAAAGTGAGGACATATAAGCTCTACCCTGACACTAAACTTCTTGTTAGACACAAAGATGGATCATGCTGTTACCTTGCGTGCTTTCTGAAATCCCCAGAAAGGTTACTGTAAGGTTGCTTTTAATAAAAACCTGCTTCTTTTATTAAATAGTGCTTTTTATGGAACAAACAACTGCTGTGTACTGCAAAGCAGTTTAGCTGAGTTGACCTTTTAAAAAGTGGACACCTGAGGCTGCCGGATGGTGTTTATATGTAAGAGGGTTGGTATTAGGGCACACACTTCTTCTTTTAGCCTCCTTAGACCATACATTTCTGCATGCAAACTCTTCTAAACGCTGTGTGTGCGTTATGTCTTATGTGATACACCAAGGACATAATGTGCACAGTATATGCATCCATATCTTTTCATCACAAATCTCATATGATTTAAGAAGAATGTAGTGAACAAGTCGACTATATTTTTGGGGTTTAATAATGCTTTTGGAGCTCAATACGAAGTATCCACATTTCAACTTATTATATTGACTTTCCTTTTGAGTTCTGCAGGAGAAAGCAAGGCGTGCACATGTTTGGAACATTTGGGTGAGTAAATGATGACAATTTGTGAATGAACTGTTCCCCAATGATGCAAAGATTTTAGGGTTTTAGAGCTCTTGGGATGAACTTTATTTTTAAGACCTTGCAAAACAAGCCCACTGTGAGTGTTTACCCAAGACACTCAGTCCAGCTGGGTTTATAGTAGTGAAGTAAACATCATGAAAACATACAATGTTTGTTAAAAATTAATGATAGTGCAATATTGATGCAAATGCTGAGATTTTAGTGTCCCCAAAGCAAGTCAGCATTCTTTCTCTTTATCCATCCCTCTTACTTCAGCTGAAGGTCATCTTGCGATGCACCTGGAAGGCTGTGCTTGTTTGGTTTTTTACTGTGACAGGAAACATCTGTGAGACTCAGACTGTCCCTACAGAAGCGTGTGGGCTGTCTTTGCTAACTACATGCCTGTGGCAATCAAGTAGTAAATAGTTAATTTTGTTGGTGGTGAAGGTTTATGCTGCAGGCAATTTGTAATTAAAGCGAAGAGCTCAGAATGAATCATCCCGATCTGAAGCCGACACTGACACCAACATGCCACGTCTTCGCCAAACATCTTATCAGCACGCTCCATCTCTCTGTTCACACACTGAAAGCATCAAAGAGAACGTGTATATTATCATATTGGCTTGTGTGGGTGAGAGTAATTATGTTTTACTGGACAGAATGCTGCTTTGTACATGAGATCTGGCAGCTGTGGTCTTTCAAAACCTGATTTGAAACACGCCTGTGTTGTTTGGTCTCAATATCTGGAGTCAGAAATGTTTGCATCTCAGTTGCTTAAAGCTGAATGTGTAATTTCTGCGCCACTAGCAAAAGAATTATGAGTGTTTTCAGTTTACCCAAACAGTCTCAATTCCAATGATGTGATGTTCAGGTTGTGATGCTCAACTAGTTCACTTTGCATATTAAACTAGTATCAAACAAGTTTTTAACATCCAAAAATTGCACACTTCAGCTTTTAAACATAGGGCGAAACCACTTTAAGATTTAAGCATTAAAGTGCTAATCATTGTGAGTACAAGGCTGATAGCTGGACAAACAAACTTCACAGAATATTATGAGAAGGAAGCTAATGACCTCATCTCTGATTAGATTTTCAATTGTTCCGAATTGTAGTATTAGATGGCAGTCTCCTCACAAACAATCTGTCCACGCTACAAACGAATAAACAACACAAGTGTCTCATTTTTGATCTTGTCTGTATGAAAATGAGTGCCAAATTAAAACTCCTTTGTCCCGAACACTATAGCAAACATCGCCACCCATGCAGGGAAGCAAAAAAGGTTGTGTGCTGGGCAGTGTTCACTTTCATTTTGTTGTTAAGATGTAGAATTGTGCCTTGATTTGCATAAATCCATTAGTGAATTGGGTGCTAAATAAAAAGGGAACAATTCAATCTTAGTGAATTCCCCTCTTTGTCTTTAGCCAAAAAAAGTAGAGCACATTAAGCAGGAATTCAACATTAGTAACCCCAGGAAATATCATTCAGTGAGTCTGTCTGTGCAGGTCACACCATTTCTGTTATCTGTCATGCCGTCCTGAAAAGAGCAATCTGGGCAAGCCAGGGTAACAGCAGTGCCAACAATCTGCCTTTTCTTGAACAGGTAATTAGGAAGTACTATTTAGTTCTCTTCTCCTAGTAATCAGTCTGCCTGGGCTGACTGCCATTAGTCCAAACCTGGTCTTGCTCTAGAGTTAAAGATGGGAGAACAGCAGCATTAATCATCTAGACTGAAGCATCGTGTATCGTCCAGGGGACATACCTGAAGATTGAGGAGAAAAATGAGGCTCGTTTGGGAGTTTCACACTCAAAACTTTGCTCTGTGAACTTTCGAAAACATCTCATGAGCAGTATTTGTTTTCAGGTATTTAACAAGTATTTTAAAACTAAAATTACAAACAATCATTTCAATTCTGTATATATCCATGCATAATATTACAAAAAATAAAAATTACATTTTAAATTAAAGCTGCAAGCAGCGTTGAAAGGGCCCTCTTCAAGCCAGGACTTGAAACATTGAAACTTCAAACATATGAAGTTTGCACAAATTGAACATGGCATGTTTGAGTTAGTGTAAAACATGACATATCCAGTACTCTTACCAAACATGTGAACTAGTGCAGATTGGAAAATGCGTGTTTAAGTTAGTGTAAAACAAGTCATTTCCTGTTGCCAGCAGGTAGCACTATGATTATAACTGTATTGGCCTTTAGATGTGTTCAGGCCAGGACTCTTATCGAATGTGTGAAGTTTGGGGCAGATCGTACATTGTATGGCTGAGTTATAATAACTTCCTTTTACACGGTGAAACACCGAATTTTGTCAGACCGCCACTGACACGCCCTTCAACAAAAACTCAAGATCTTTGCTATTTAACATCGCAAAGGCCTTTAGACTAGACTGACCAAATATAATGTTGATGTAATTAAATCTCTAGGAGTTTGTTAGAGCCTAGAACATGCCACTTCCTGTTGCCAGCAGGTGGCACTATGACTATAACTAAATATGGGCACAGGCATGTGTTCAGGACAGGACTCTTATCAAAAATGTGAATTTTGGTGCAGGTCGGACATTGTATGCCTGAATTATAAGGCTGGGAAAGTGGCCCAAACCCCTCTAAAACCAGCCTGCTGACCAGTTATGACCAGCTAAAACCAGCTACTTCCAGCTTAAACCAGCTAAGACCAGCCAACCAGCCTAGGCTGGTTTTAGCTGTTTTTTTTCAGCAGTGTGGGCATGCCTTTCAACGAAAACTTAAGATGTTCACAATTTAAGGTCACAAAGCGCTTTAGATTACACTGACCAAATTTGGTGTTGATCTGTTTAAATCTCTAAGAGGAGTTAGTTTAAATACAGTGCCTGAAAATGGCAAAAAAAGGCACAAAACTTGCAGAGAAAATTCAAAATAACAGACTTCCTGTTGGGTTTCGGACTTCGTACCCCTGGACTTTTTTGTAGGTATTGGTGTGTTACATGTGTCTACCGAGTTTCGTGTATGTATGTGAAACACAGCTTGAGGGCCACTTTGTTGAAATGTTATAGGTGGCGCTATCGAGCCATTTTGCCATACCAACTTCTGAAACCCATATCAGATGTAAATTTTCTGTGAGTGCAAAGTTTCATGAGTTTTCAAGCAGGTTTAGGCCCTCAAAAATGTGATTCATTTTGTAGAAGAAGAAGAAGAAGAAGAAGAAGAAACTGGGCAATTCCAATAGGGTATATTAAATAAATATTTAAATAATATTAAATCCTAAATATTTTAAAATAGAAAACAGTTATTTAAATTGTAATGATATTTCATATTATCATATTTCATAGTCTCATATGACCTTGGTGGTCCTAAGAGAGTTGCTTTGAGTCTTAGCTCTGCTTTCAAATCTTCTATTTTTCTCTTTATTTCAGTAACACACTTTAAAGTCCTTCAAACTTTACAGCTTCGTCATAATAACCTCCTGTCCCCGAAGTGCCAACTCTATTCTTGCAAGTGACCTTTTGCTCTCAGACACAGAGCAAGTGATGGAACATTTCCCATAATGCCCCCACAGCTGCCGGACTGGTCTTGGCAAGATGTGTTACAAATGAAAGCGGCCAGTGAACCCAAGAGCACAGAGCCAAGCAAGGTCATGACGCTGAGGAGACAGGGAGGACAAACAGAGTTTATTATCTTTTGTCAACCTCAGAGGTGTTGTTTAAGCAATACCACAGGAGCAAGAGAGCTGTTTGTTTACCGAATGCTAGCGTCGGCAGCGATTCAGCCATAGCAAGGTCACAGTTTAATACACAATCGATTGATTTACGTTTTTAGACAAAATTTGACCAGTTAGTTCACATATATTTTTCACCACTAACTAAATAGTTTCAAAAAAGACAGCCTAGCTTAGTTGTGTGTCGATAAACAACGCATCGCTGAGCTGAACAACACGAAATGCCTGAATGAATCATTGTGTTTGAACGAGTCGGTTGAAGGAACGATTCATTTGTAAAAGACGTTCACTTTCGCCGCCTACTGGTGTAAATATGTAACTTGCAGACAGTCGATGGAAACATCCTTACTGCAAATGTAGAGGTGATAGTTTGTCTATAAACACGCAAAAACAGCAATAATGAAAGTGAAAGATTCATGTGCGGTTGAACTGTATACCAAGACTCTTGAAATGCTGTTCAGTCAATCGAATTAGAGGAACAGAACTATCTGTTGTAGCTATAACTTCTAATACAGACCGAATCCTGACGAGGCATCAAAGGTACGTGCGAATTTAACATTTAACGTTTATTTACCATACTGTCTAACGAAATAATATTCTTCTTATCAGTTTTTGAAGGCATTATAAATATAGCATTCACATTTTGTTTCCCTAAACCTTTGATTACCTTAAAAGTGTATTGTGAAGTCAGTTTGTTTGTTTGTTTACTTTCATTATAAAGGGGTTAAAATTTGGACAGTTACCCGCATGCGCGGGCATATCAGTGAAACTCGGATGTAAACAATAGCATGGACTGCAAGGTAAATGTACTACTGGATGCCTTGTTCTGCTAATTTATGCTGTCTAAACCACAGAAAAATGTGTGGAAGATGCTAAATCATATAGAGAAGTAACTTAGTAAGCAGAAAAGGGCAAAATATTTTGACAAACTTAAGTTAATAGGTGGTATAGAGACATACGAGCAGTATTAATTAAAGATAGTAGCCTAATATTTCACCTACCTGACAGGAAAGGATAACAACAAACACAAATGTTGTCAAGATTCTTGTTCTGAAAATCCTAGTTCAATTTGGCAAATCACAATGACCACATTTTGTTCCTCAGTACTCCAAATGTTTTACCCAGTCTGACAGATTAATGCAGCCCAAAACATGACAATAATTGATCATTTTCAGCAGCAATAATCAGCAAAATATGCGAGTTTTGTTTGGTTCAGTGGCATTGTTTACATTCAGTGCTGTCAATATGGCCAATTGATGATGCGTCGTGAAAGCTACTACAACTATCCTTATGAAATCATCGGAATTGTGAACAGCAATTTGCATGCAGTAGTTTGACACTCTTTTGAAGACAATGTCTCATGGTTACTGTTGTGTTCATGAAATATAAAGCTTAAGTCAATGGTTAAAAATATGAGCTTTAAGTATTTGCAGGAATCCATTTGGACCACAATTTCAAGGGTCCCTTTAAAAGTCCACATGACTTGTGCTTAATATTCCCAAATTTTCTTATGTCATATGATAGTTTTGTGTGAGGAACAGACCAACATTTGGTCTTTATTCACTGAAAATATTCCCCTCTGTTTGGGTTTTATGTTTTTTTTTCTTCTTTCTTTCGGAGGTTGACAGTTTTTGCCATATGCACTGTCATTGCAATAATAAGGCCTGTTTATGAGTTTGGAACATTATGATTGTGAATTAATAATGACAGATTTTCATTTCTAGGTAAAGTATACCTTTAAACAGTGTTTCTTGATCTGGTAGATGAGAATATGAGATTTTTTTTCTGCCATGTTTGAAATGACAAGGGATAAAGTGGTGAGGACAGAAAGCCCTCGAGGCATCAGGTTGATGTCTCAATCTACTCTGAATGTACTGTGTTTCTGTCAAGCTTCTGTCTGAAATTTTGATTTAATGTCAGACTGTTTAGTGTTAAGCACACTGTGTACTGAGGCGTATCTACATAATAAAAAAAAAAGTTAGCGGCACAGGTGTTTCTAGTTACCATATAGTACCTTGCAATCAACGTCATATATTTAAAAATCAAGCTTTGATGAAGATTGCTTTCTAATTTTGCCCTTGGGCGCATTCGACTACAGTTTTCCTATGAGTGCATGACCTTCTGGTCGAAGGGAAAGCATGAACAAAAGAACATTTTATCTTCCAGGCTGTCTAGCTGTATGAATCAATACTAATGATGAAATCCCTTGGTGGTGCCAATATTTTTTCTCCAATTGTGAATAATCATTTGTCATCTAGTAGGTGATTTGAAACATATGAGACCATAATGACATCGAGCATAAGCGGTTATAAGGTTATTTTGCTTTCATGCATGTAAATCAAGTAGGCCGTGTTGGATGTTAGACATTGATTCGGCCATTAGTAAATTCAGAACATCAATTCGCCCTGATAGAACATGCTGCAGTGCAAGAAAACAAGGTGAGAGAGCAATAAGGAGCCACTGCATATGCAGAATGTGGGGAAATGTTATTCACTGTGTACAGGGCTGGTCATAAATATGTGGTTGAAGGACTGTGCTGTTACTGCGAAAGTAAACATGCTCTCTTTTTGAGTTATATTATCGAGAGCCTGATTTTTCTTGCAATTTTAAAGAAATAGTTCAGCCAAAACTGAAAATATGCCAAAAATTTACTCACCCTCAGATCATCCAAGATGTAGATAAGTTTGTTTCTTCATCAAGACAGATTTGTAGCATTTCGTCACTCTGCAGTGAATGGGTGCCGTCAGAATGAGAGTTTAAACAGCTGATAAAAACATCACAAGTAATCCACATGACTGCAGTCCATCAATTAACATCTTGTAAAGTGATCTTGGGCCGTCACTCGAATACATTTTTTAACAAATGTACTACATTAAATTGGCTGACCATAACAGAGGTCATTTAAATATCTGTTACTCATCTTGACTAGTTCTAAATGTGAGGTTCAGAGAAGAAAATGCTACAAAAATTCACGTTTTAATATGATTGCATATTGTTGAAAGTGACTAAATTGTATGTCTTATTTAGTATGTATCCAATGTTGTGTCTAATATGTAGCAATCCCATGATTCTCTTTGGTCAGCTAATCTCTTTAGTGTGTATTAGTCAAAGCCTTTTAGTAATTAGTAATGCCCCCTTATAAGACGCATCCTTTCTTCTCAAGGCTGAGATGTTGGCGCTGTGAGTTTGATGCCAAGAAACTGTCTGTCTGTCAGAAGTGCCTCAGCATGGAGAAATGACACAAATTCATTGAAGAATGAAATGAGGAGATCTGTCAAGTGTCAAACCTTTTTGATGTTGTACATTTCCCTTCCAGAGCTGGAGAATCACAACATGGGGTGCAAGAAACATCAAGGGCAAAAAAAGGAGAAACACTGAGAAGTCGCGAGGAGCACGGAGGTCAGATTTCATGAAAGCATTAAAGAAATATTTCACTCTAAAATGAACATTTTGACATGTTCTCACCCTCATGTCTATCCAAACCTGTATGGCTTTCTTTTTGCTCAGTTGAAAAACAAAATGAACATTTTTTGATGAATGTACTGTTAGATTTTTTTCACATGCAATTACTGTTAATGAGCTTTTAAACTTCAAAAAGGTCACATAAGCATCAGAAAACTATTGTAAATGTCCTCCATACAAGTCATTTAAAAGCTTTGTATGAGGAGAAAGTACATAATTGAAGTCATTATTCACAAAAAATGTTGACATTCGCAATAGCTTGACATCCGCCTTTGTTGAGTCGGTTCCTTTAAATGAACAAATTGATTCATTTCACAAAAACGATTCAGTCACAGAAATGTCTGCTGGAAGAGAAGACTTCAATTTCAGTTTGTCCCACCACGTATAAATCTATCGTATGGCTTCAGAAGAATTTAAGTGTTGTGCACATCTTGTGGATGACCTTTTTAAGTGGTGCTTTTATATCCTTTCTGAAGCTTAAAAGCCTTATTCATTGTAATTGCATAGAAAAAAAACCCCTGTACATTCTATGAAATTCTGATCTTTTGTGTTCAGAATGACATGTAGGTGAGTGAACATGGACAGTGTTTTCATTTTTCAGAACGATTCCTTTAATGTTGTACATTGTCATCTAAAGAAAAAGTATGGATTTCAAAAAAAAGTGCTGTGAATAATTACCATCTCGCTGAGGTTTGACAGTCTGGGTTACGTGACAAAAAAAGCTCTTGGCAAGTATTGTGTGAGACATCATTTCTCGGTCGTAGCATGTTTTCTTCCCTCAATGATGTATGTATCCCAGATCATTGCAGGCTGATTTAAATTCCCAGCTTCCTCCAACACGGTTCCTCTTTGGATTCATTTCCATATTTCTCCTGCAGGGCCCCATATTGAAATCTGCCAAGCATTCTCTGAAGCAGTCTAGCTGAAAAAGGCTTAATTATTTTCTGCACCATTCTGTCCAGAACCTTGCAGCCTGCATTCAGCAGTCATATTTTCATCCATCTCCTAGTTTTTCATAAGCTTGTTCATCTGTGTTCAAAAACAGCCCTGTATGAATTTGTACCTGATTAGAAACGTATAAACATCCTCAGATTCACAGTATGAAAACTTGTATTTAATAGCAGAATTTGCTTTAATAGCTTAGAGAGAACAGTAAATGCAAGTTCTGAAACATTCATAGGTTTTGGTAACAATTTCTATGCTTGTGTTGTTATCAATCTTGAGCAATTTCTCATTTAGTTACTCATTTTGTCCAATCGTTAGAAATTATTTAAAAAACACTTATAGATGTCTCAATCATTTCTAGTCTGTTGAATGCTTTCATTCTTTCACACTGCTTTGATGAAAAGCTTTTTATTATCTGCTGATGACTGCTTTGTGCAAATATATGTGTTGGCATTTGGCGGTGAGCTTCCAAAAGCTCTACAATAAATGTAACTGCATTTTTCTCTGCTGACTGACCACGCTTTCCTTCACGTCAAACAGTATGCAGTGCGTTTTTACACTCTTGTCTCTGCGCTAGTAATTATTATTGAATCTCTCTGCCACAAAGGAAATGCATTTTGCTTTATGCCTCTGACATGAATTGCTACAACATGGCAATTTTGCTGAGATGAAAAACTTGTTCTTCACACTATCAATCTTAGGATGTGACATCTAACCAAGACTAATGTAGCTCTGTTTAGTCCTCTAAACTTGGTCAGTGAGGTGAATGAAGTCAGAATGATTACTTGCCAGTGAGACGTATGAACGTTATACACTTTCAGTTTGCATTTTAAAACATTATAAATAGCTACAGCAATGTATTTAACCCAAAAATTTCACCCTTTTTCAATATATAGAAAAGAGCTCCATGAAGATTTCCACAAAAAACAATGACAGGAGCTTCATTTTTGGATGAACTGCTTTATAAATGCTGAGTTAGTAAGTTCAGAACTATACTCTTTCTGCTGCAGTGTCAGTCATTTAGTCAGCAGTGAGCAAAATGTGCAGCATAAACATGGCATACTGGTGCTCATTATGCTTTTAATTGACTATTTTGTAATGCTTTTTCTCAATAAATCTGACTCATTGATTTTCGCTAATGTGGCATTGAAAAGACAGAGATGCAGACACATTGTTAAAAATAAACAAGTTATGCAATGATAAAATAATTGTTTTACATATTAAATGAGCAGTCAATACTCTTGTGGGATTTTAAGATCTGTAGCCTATTTAAATTCCCACAGTTTGCATACTGATATAAACTTGCATTTTAATATTAAAAGTCTTTATCATGTAACATTACAAATCGTTATCACGTCTGTTTTTAAAGATGGACTTCTCGTGTCATGTTGCTTTTAAGAGGAGCAACCACTTACAAGTAGTTGTAGATGTTCAAGTGCCTGAATTTAGATGCAATAATTATGTGACAGCTGATTGAGTCCCAGGTGTCTCATTCAATATTCACAATCCCAGCACCTTGCCATGATCAAAGAGCGCTAAATAAAACCTGTAGCAATCGGATATATGCTTTTCCAATTTGCTCAGTTTATCTTCTAAGTAAAACTCACACAAGTCAGTGTAAGACATGTCATGGTTAAAGTGAATATTTGATAGAGCGTCACAGAGCGAACTTCCATGCAAATGCTTGTGAAGTTCTGAAATTAACCTGTTCGCATAAGGACATTTGTCTGCAAGCGCTGTAAAAATGAGTTTGACTTTCCAGTTTTGCAGTATACAGTATTTACTCTGTGTGTGCTTGGGGTCAGTGTATTATTACAGATTATTTTAGTTTTTATTACAGATATTTTAAATATTTATAAATGTTATTTTGAACTTTTCATCCAAAACAAACAATGTATCGCAGTTTCCATGAATAAATAAATAAGTTATTTTAAACTGAATTTCAAAATGTAACTGTTTTTACTATATTTTGATCAAATAAATGTTATGCATATGGTTAGCATAAACTTCTTTCAAAAACATAAAAAGTACAGATTCAGTACAGTTTATCCTTTTTACTCGCATTATGCTGATGATACAATTTGATGTGAAAAATTTGGTAACACTTTACTTAAAGCCTTTATGCATAATGCATTATAAAGGGTTATTAAAGGGTATAATACATTATAATTATCCATAATGTGCATTGTAATATATTATATCTTGTCGTAAATAATTTTAACTGAATTTAAAATGTAAGTGTAACAAATTACAACCCTAGTAAAAAAGAAAATAATAGATTTAAAATGTATTTATTTTATACTTATTTATTTTATAAGTATAGTTCAAATTTATTAACATATTTACTGACATAAAAATTGTAATTAAATTTTATTTGGGGTACTACTGCTGCACAATACACTTTTGCTGATATTAAACCAAAATATGTTTTAATGTCACTATTGATAAGGATTGTGTGATCCTTAAATAATATCGGTCTTTACATGCAAACTATTTAAATTGTACCTAAAGTAACCTTTAAAGTAACTTAAGCAAAAGTTCTACTTTAGCACAGTCAAATGTAATTAAGCATATCTTTAGTTGGACTTCAGCACAACTTCCACACAATTAAAGTGCAATAAGTGCAAAATTAGTTGTTCCAGTTTAGCAGACTTTAAATTTACCAGGTTATTTTTGTTAAGTACATAATAGTATACTTAGCATGAAATAAATGTATTTTAGCATATATATTTTTTTTTCACTATGGAAGGCATTATTAATGCATAAAAACTACTTTTATAATGCATTATGCAAGTGTTACCAAAAATTTTACTTAAATATTTTTACCTAGTGGTCTCAGACTTTATGTACTAATTCAATTCAGAGTATGGGGTGTAATATATGCTTTTTTTTCAACATATTTTGCAATTTCTAGTAAATATTGCTGATAAATAAATAAATAAATGAAGCAGGCTCTTTGTTTTAGTTCTTAATGAGCCTCTTGAGAAAGCAGCGTATGGTCAACCTCGTCCTTGTGCGAATCACCTGTAAATGATAGATTAAACTAGCGTATGGAATAAACATTTTACATGCATTCCCTATAGACAGAAGATTACTTTTCCTCTCCGCCTGAAAAAGTGCCAAGATTTGATTAATTAGTCATCGAAAGTGGCACATCTCCTGCTAGAGAGAGTAAAACCCCAGCCAAATGAGGCACTGACAAATGGGAGAGGTGACACGAAGCTCTAATTGGGGATTTGGTGAATATTTCAAGAGTCAGGGAGCCATTTGCCACCCTGCCAGATTGGCCATTACAGGCCACAGCTAAGATATTCAGAGAAGCCAGAGACCTTTTTTACCTCACGCAGGCATACAGAAGGGGAAGAGTGAGGATTACGTGTTTAAAAGCAACAACAAGGTTTTGTTTTTAAATCAGTTCTCCGTTAGATTACCAGTCAACATGCGGTCGGGCGGCATGTGTGAGTGCAACCTTTGTTTAACCCCACTCATTTCTCAAAACTCAGTATGTGATTTGCTGATGTATCAGTACAAATTGCTGCAGACAAATATTTTAGCGCCTTGCAGGGAAATAACAGTACGATTTTCTCTATAGAAAGCACATGTGGAATTTCAGATGAGAAATGAGTTTAGTCATATGAATCATAAAGCGCACACAAAACGATTTGTCAAAAGAGCTGCTATCGGATATAAAAGTGTAGGTCTGAAATGCTTTGAATTTTTTAAATATTCACTTCAGACATTTAAAATGTGCATTAGATTAAGAAGCAAACAGTTCTGGCATGAAATTCTTTTCAGTTGAATCAGGTTGATTTTACTGGTAACTCATAGCCTTAAATGGCCTGTTGCTTAGTTAATACATGATTATAGATAGTTCTGACTCTTAATTCTGATTGGTTGAGCCACATTAACAAGTCATTGTGAAATACTTGTTACACAGCCCTGCATCATATTTGCTGGATGAAATCTAGTACTTGCTTTTTAATAATTTTCAATTCCAAAAATAGAGCTTTTGCTCTAGCATGACGATATGATATTGCAATATGATGCATTTCGTATCATATTTGCTTTCAACGACCATTTGTAGAGTGAAGTCATCTTGTTTTATCCCCAGATAAACCACCACAAAGACCTGAATCAGATCTTCCTCTGAGCCAGGTTACAAATATTGTTGTATTTTACTGTTTGTTGTGTAGCACTTTGGTAGGCCTTGTTCTGTGCATAAATGTGCTCTAGAAATAAACTGAACTTAATCTTTAAACTGAACAATTTGTTAAATTTTCAGCCAATTTGTAGATGAATGATTTCAAAGACATTATTTCATGTCTAATCCTTATTTCTACTCAAACTTTTGACATTTAACAGCTTTTGTTACTTTGTGTCACACCCCTGTGGACTTTTTCCCTCCTGTGTCCTTATTTGGTCTTTCCTGTTCCGTTGCTTGTTATTACGTCATTGGTTAATCGCTCACACCTGTCCTTGTCTATTCAGCACTCCTAGATAAGTTTGATTCAGTTCCGTGTTCATTGTCCGTTCTTATGTTGTCGCTAATGTGGCTTCTTGTGAGTTTCCGTCATGTTAGCGTGTGGTTTCCCTGCTGTTCCTGTTTGTTCCTGTTCCCTTGTTTGAATTATTCTATTAAAACACGTTTATTATATCTCCTCGTCCCTGCTACTCCTTCCCGCACACGACCCGTGACACTTTGAAGTGCATTAAAGATGCATAAATATAATTTGAAAAATGATTTGTATTTTTTTAAAAAATGTATGAATGTAATGGAAAGTTTTTATTGATATTTTTATTTATTTATATATTCTTTTAGTAAATAAATTTTTATTCAGCAAGGATTTAAATTTTCAAAAGTGCATTAAAAACATTAAGAAACCTACAAAAAAGTTATATTTTTAAATACATTTTATTTTGAACTTTCTATTAATCAGATTAACCTTAAAAAACGTATCACGGTTTCCAATAAATTGCATTTATTTTAAAATAAAGCAGTTATTTTAAATTGGTATAACAATTCACAGTTGTCCCGGTTTACTGTATTTTTGATCAAATAAATGCTGAGCATAAGAAACTTCTTTACAAAATCATAAAGTACAGACCGAATACAGTATATTCTTTTTACTCACTATGCTGATGATATAATTTGCAATTAAAAATTAATATTTTAACTAGTGATCTCAGACTTTATGTACTAAATCAGTTCAAAGTGTAGCTTTTTTGGAACATAGATATTTTGGATCTTCTAGTAAATATTGCTCATAAATATTTAAATAAATAAATAAATGTATGGAGCAAACTCTTCCTAATGAGCCTCTTCAAAAAGCAGAATTTGTATTTATGAAAACTGTATGTGATGGAAAGTTTTTATTGATTATTTCATTTCAAAATCATAAATCCTTATTTATTTATTTTTGAGTCTCAGATCCCACTATATATATATTGTACTATTGTCTTGTTCAGTGCAGTTATGAATCTCCAGTAAGTGGTACATTGCTTGTCAGGATTCTTTCTCACTCAATTTCCAGTGATTTTCCAGCTGTCTTACAGCTTCCTGAATGTCCATTTGTCGACAAAGATGGGCTGCTGTCCATTGATCCATTGTGTATCTCTTTGTCCATGGTGTGTCATTTATGTATCCTGGGCGATTGCTGCTTGGAAATGTTCTTTGGAGAATTGGGATGTTTTATGGACCATTACAGGCTGTAGATAGACGTCGCAGACAGTAGACAGCAAATATAGTGGTTGATTCGCCCATAGGCCTGGAATACAAGTCCATTAAGGTGAGCAGCAAAAGAAAAACAAATGGTTATATGAATGTTTTGTCAGCCTGCATACTATGGGTGCTTTACTGAGAGAATCACACAATGCATTCAATAAACCTTCAAGTAGCATATGCACACTGGGCCAGTACATAAATGATTTTATAAGTGTCCAACTTTGCTGAACTCTGCATAAAAAATAATGCTTCGAGACTAAAGGGTTCAATCAGTGTGCCAAATCTAAGATTGCACCATGCATATCTGTGGTCTACCATAGGCTCCCACTGGGTCTCCATGGCAGAAGAAAGTGAAAAATAATTCAAAACAACTGGGGGTATGCAATATCAGTGTTTAGTCTCAAATGACAGAAATGTATTAGACTTAAAAAGGGAATGAGATCCAGAGTGTATGCGCTGACTACTGCCCCATAACTCTTTAGAGTGCACTATTGTCTCATTTGGACTTCTTTCTTGAACTATTAAAATTAGATTGAATAGTGTTTCATTAGCGTGGGGCATTTCTCCATTAACGTTACAACTATAAAATGGTCTGGGACAGATTGTCTTGCTTGCTCTATATGCAAATAGTCGGCTGATGAATTGGCAACTGGCAAGAGCTGCACACAGACGCGAAACGGCAAAAGCGCAGTCTGCTAAATGACCAATGCACTGTCAGCTAGAATAATACCAGCAGTCAGCCCCACAAAGTGTCTTCATTTTAAGGGACATTAAGTTGCAGGTCTTTAATTTATAACTGTATAACGAGGCTCATGAAGGCCGGGGGTTTGGCTTCTTTTCTAGGCTGTTGTAAATATTCAGAGATATATGAATGCAGCATAATGATCATCGATGGAAATTTTTCAAACGCAAAATGTTCACTGGATTAGAACAGTTAGACACTGTCCTGTTAAACACGCTGGCTAAACTGAGTGAAATATATTTAGTAATGCACAGCATGAATGCATATGAACATCATTAAAGTCCACTTCCAAAACAAAGATTCACATATAATGTGCTCACCCCATTGTCATCCAAGATGTTCATGTCTTTCTTTCTTCAGTTGTAAAGAAATGATTTTTTTTGAGGAAAACATTTCAGCATTTTTCTTCATATAATTGACTGCTATGGTGACCCAATTTTGAACTTCCAAAATGCAGTTTAAATGCTGCTTCAAACAATCCCAATGCGGTTGTAAATGATCCCAGCCGAGGAAGAAGGGTCTTACCTAGCGAAACGATCGTGCACCCCTATATAAATAGTAATTTTTTTTTTTTTTGTAATTTTTAGAAAATAACCAAACGTTTCACTAGATAAGACCCTTCTTTCTTGGTTTAGAGACTTTTGAAGCTGCATTTAAACTTGCAGGCCCCTTCAAAAAACATTAAAATCTGCATATTGTAGATTTGTGTGATCATAAACTATATCTATATCTTTGCAGTATGTATCACCATTCACTTCCCGTGGATAACAGCATTTTGTATTGCAAATAGCATTGAATTGTGTGTTTCATGGAAGGGACAAAGGTTTGAAATTATATAGGAGTAAATGATGACAAATTCATCATAGCCACTCAAAACCATGATTATCTTTTTTGCACTGTTATTATTAAATATAAGTCATGTATAGTGCATCATGCTGTGTGCCCTGCCTTTTTTTAAGATAGGCTATAATCAGAATTATTGCATGAGATGTGTCATCTTTATAAACCTTTTGACATCCCAGTGCCTGCTGTTCATTCAATACCTTCTGTGTTCACCCTGATATCGATTAAAGTACTGAATGTCTACTAATTAGCATTGAGCAAGCTGAAATTAGCCCTAACAGAGTCTGCTCTATCAAACAGCAGCTTGCTAAAGATTTATCAGCATTTGGAAACACAGAAACGAACAGTTTGGATTGTTTGATTTGATGCTGAAATATTTATAGTGCATGATGAAGGAGCATAGTTGACATCTTTAAAATTCAGTTTACACACAAATCTGAGCTGTAAGACTGTCTTGCATGTCAAATTTTATATATAATATATATTTATAATATTTGTTTCTGCTCAGAACACAAAAGCATATTTTTAATAGATGTTTGAGCAAAGCATTTGTGGCATGGCAGAGCATCTGGAGAGAGCAGAGCTGCATTTGCACGTTCAAATTCATAGATTCATGGTGCCAGAGGGCTAAACTGTGACAGGGATCTGTATAAATGTGAGAGATATCAGACTTCCGATGCTTCATAAAAATGGCCACAGGTGTAGATGTATTTGCTCACAGTCAAATGGGATGTTTCAAGATGTTGAACCAAATGTTTTGACCTACAGTAGGAGGAATGAAACTCTGTAATCCACTGTTTTTGCCCAGCAGCTTTGCATTGCTCTGTGTGATAGTTTTTATGTCTTACTTCTGTCTTTGTCTAATACAAAATCTTATGCTGTATGTACAATTTATTTGTTGCTAAAAAAAGTTTAGCTGTGTGAGTACAATCCATTGGGAATTTGTCAGTGTTATGTATCATATACATTTTACTTACTATACAAAAGCACAGTATGTCTCTAAGGGTTCCAGCTCCTAGAATTCACTACAGCTTGAATGGCACCGTATATAAGTGTATATATATATATAAGTAATATACTATAGTATATGTAAGCAAATTAGGACAGTATTATTTTGTAAACGTTTTGGAAAAGAGGTAATATTGTGTTTAGCTAAAAATAACGTATATTGTATATACAGATAATGATGGCTGATGTGGTTCAGAGTTGAAAACCATGAATTATTAAACTAAAAAAGGGCAGAAATGCCATTCTGGTGCGGATGACTTCTGTTCTCCAAGACTGAAGAAAAATACTAGGTATTATTACGCAACAGCACAAAATATGTTGAAATACAAACCCCCTTGGCAGGAGGAGCACATCAGATAGCACTGAGGGACAGATGTTGTCTTCATTCTCTTTATGTTGTGTGGATTTTTATAACAAGCGAGGACTTGAATGGCAAAACGTCTGGAACAAACTGTGCTGTCAGAAAAACCACAGCAAAGAGTTTGTTTAGTGGATAAAGCACCACCAGGGGGTCCACAGCCTAAACACGCCTACTGGCCAAAGCGGGATGATTCTCCCGCAGCCACTAACAAGTGAGCAGTACTGCACTCTCATAAATATTACATCGGTAATAGTTTTGGGATCACCACTTGTGCACAATACCAACTTTTCTACCAATTTTTCTGAACGTGTGAATTTCTCACTAATGACTGCATTCATTTTCAAGTTTTAGACTTTAGACGAAGACTTATTCCTAATTACACCTAACAATAACCTTGCAGAAAGCATCATTATTGCTCTAAAAATATTGCATCACCACTCTTTTCACTATTTTAGTGCTTAATAATTAACAAAAGTGAATAATACATCTAAGGTTTCAATGGATATTAAAGGAACTCGCAATTTAAATTTTTCTCAGAATTGTGTGATACAAAATGTTAACTTTTTTCGCAGAATTTCTTTAAAGGAACTTTTAAAGGAATAAAATAATTAAAACTATTAAAAGAATAGTTCACTCAGAAATGAAAATTAGCTAAAAACTGACTCAGGCCATCCGAGATGTTGTTTAGCATTATAGAATTGCTCACCAAAGGATCCTCTGCAGTGAATGGGTGCCGTCAGAATGAGAGTCCAAACAGATGCTAAAAACATCACAAAAAATCTACACAACTCCAGTCTATCAATTAATGTCTTGTGAAGTTAAAATCTGCTTGTTTGTAAGAAAAAAAATCACCTTTAAGATATTTTAAGCTAAGTCCACTTCCAGAACAAAAATTTACAGATAATGTACTCACCCCCTTGTCATCCAAAATGTTCATTTCTTTCTGTCTTCAGTCGTAAAAAAATTGTTTTTTGAAGAAAACATTGCAGCATTTTTCTCCATGTAGTGGACTTCTATGGTGACTTCTATGGTCCTCCTCGGCTGGGATCGTTTACAACCGCATTTGGGATCATTTGAAGCCACATTTAAACTGCATTTTGGAAGTTCAAAATCGGGGCACCATATCAGTCCATTATATGGAGAAAAATGCTGAAATGTTTTTCTCAAAAAACATAATTTCTTTGCGACTGAAGCAAGAAAGACATGAACATCTTGGATGACAAGGGGGATGACGAATGGATGACAAATTTTTGTTCTGAAAGGCTTCTTTAAAAATGTCATTTCTAGCTCTTGTTGTCCCTGTTTTTGCTTATAAACAGTGCTTGATCTGTGCATATTTCTCTACTGATTCAGATGAGACTGGAGAAAGCAGTTGAAAATGTCTGAATGATTACAAACACGCAGCTCACAAGATGTTAATTGATGGACTGGAGTCGTGTGGATTAGTTGTGAGTTATTGTGATGTTTTTATCAGCAGTTTGGACTCTCATTCTGACGGCACCCATTCACTGCAGAAGATCCATTGGTGAGCAAGAGATGCAATGCTAAATTTCTCCAAATCTGTTTAGATGAAGATACAAACTCATTTGGGATGGCCTGAGGGTGCATATATTTCTTTTTTGGGTGAACTGTACCTTTCATGATTTCTCAAATCTGCTCGTTGAGAGGGAGTGTGCTGTTTGGATTCACAAGCAACTGGATTCACTTTCAAACAGGTGTAAAATATAAATGCTTTATATTTTTTTCTCATTTCCATTTGAATGTAAAAGTGGGAAATTGAAAAATAATGTCTGCGTTTTCAGAGCTCCTGTCGTTTGTTAGTTTAGATGTCTGATTTCCGCAACTTGATCAATATTGATTGTGATGCATTACCACAACAGTGCCACACCTGCGTTCGCTGAAACCGACATGCTCTCATTTGAACCTCGTTCTTCTGTCCTTTCCTTCTTTTGTGCACAGATTTGATTCTGAAACACTATTTTTTAAGAGATAAATGCTTGTGTCAGCACTCCAGTCTGGACACAGGTGATGCCATGCCTAATTTACCTCCTGACTGTACATTTCCTCCACTGAGCCACATGTTTGATATATTCTAAAGCAGAATTATTTGACCTCAAAGGTTGTTTTGTATTATACAAAGTAGGGATCATACGATTCATTTTCATTTATATTTATATTTAAGTTAGTAAGTCATTCTTTAGATTTTTATGAGCATTTCCCACCCTCTTTCTTATCTGTAGAATTAAGTAGGCCATTTTTAGCTTCTGCTATACTTGCTTTGCATGCTAAATGAGATATTTGCTGTTTGATGTAATATGCAGTAGATTTTAATTTTTCCATCCTATGCTGATAGAGTCTTTGTAAAGACTTCATTATATTGTGACTTCAATATGACTTCATATGTTGAACTTTTGACTGAATGAGCCATTTTTACAGCTTAGTCTTTTTCACTGAGGAGAACATTTTGAGTTTTTAAAGTTACAGTATTTCTTTTATCTCAAAAAGATCAAGGGAACTTTGATTCTTCATGATATGACTCTGGTAATGCTGTTTAATGATTTTTTGTTGAGCATTTAATAACTTCAAGAAGCCATAATCTCCACTTTTGAAACTTACAGTATGTTTCTCCCACGTTCACGCCCTGTTTGATACTTTACACAAAAGATCTAAATATACAAATGACCTCTGTTATGATTGGCTAACCTCTTTGCATACTAAATATGTGTTGATCTGTGAATGTCAAAATGCTCAAGGTTATAACATGATGATGCTTTCAGAAAAAGCAGAGTCAATCAAGTAAATCAAACACTTTTATTTAAAAAGAGCAAGGGAAATTATGTTTTGTATGATGTCCTTATTAGAATGAGATTTTAAATTTGTTACTAAGTGTTACGTCTAAAAAAAAATGTTAGGCTAAATAAAGTACCACAATCAGTATAAATTCTCTCTAACTCTAGTAAATACTTCCAAATGAATGATAGTTGTCATTTTTATTCACAAGGAAGTAAAAAAATAAATAAATAAAATAAAAGAAAATAATAAAAAAAGAAAGGTAATTGCAACTTTTTAATCACAATTCCTTATTTTATATCTCACAATTCAAACTTTTTTCTCAGATTTCTGAGAAAACAAAATCTTACTTGAGAACTAAAAAAAACTAAGAAAAGTGTGAATTCTGAAATATAAAGTCTTTTATTTATAATAAATAATAATTTAAAAAAAAATATTCCATGGTGGGAAAAAAAAAAGCAATTCTGTGAGATTTAAACTCAGAATTAAAAGAAAAAAAAAGTCAGAATTGTGAGATGTGAGGAAAAACAAAGTCTAAATAGTCAACGTTGCAATTACCTTTTATTTATTCCTAAATTCTGTGGTGGAAATGGGATTCCACACATTTTGATTCTTTCAATTCTTCAATTCAAAGAAATTTCTTACTATCAAGTTCAAAAAAGTCCATAACTGTATATTTGAATAAACTGCATTGTTGGTATTAGTTGTTGTACTGTAATACGTTATTCACTGATAAACTTGCCCATCAGAGCTGTTAAAGAACTGGGTGTTTTAAAAAGTGGACCAGTCCAATTTGTGAATGAATCATTTCTTTTGATTGTTGGTTCTTTTCAATTGAACCATTTGTTCTGGTTCTCAGGTTCTGACATTAACATTAACAGCTCACTGTGAACAATGACTTGAACTTCAATCTCTTCTTGGGACACATATTTATATTCATGGTAGACCTCTGCAGCAATGCCCTTCTAGTCAGAATGGGTTCTATATAGTGATCTCTCACCCCAAGTTTTCACTCCCTGATCCTGCACCAGAGTCACCTGCAGTTTCATTAATGGATAGGAGTAGACGCATGCTTGGAATGAAGCCAGAGAGTATGGATGTCCCGTGGAGCCATAATGGAGTTTACTCCCCCATAAAACAGTTTGCCAGCACACTGTCTGCTGTCCCTGTGCTTATTTATAGCTGTGTTTCATTGAGGTGACACTGATGGAGAAGGGCTGTTGACTTTTCCTCACCAGTGAGTCGGTTCAATCAGACTGTGTGAGGCGCAGAGGGAATGCGGCACTACTGACGACGTGAACGCACTCTGGCTCCGTCACCTAGTAAACGAGCACTGGGCCTCGATGCCAGTAGCCAAATTCTCAATCATTCCCCATGTTTGGACAGCTTCTCTGCTGTGAGAGAGATAAGCCGGAAAGAAATACATATATTTGGTTGAAGTTTATACTAGGGGGCTCGACACTTTTTGATTTGACACAATTTGAGAGGAAATCATTTTCAGATTTACTTTGAATATTGATATTTCATAACATTTTGACAGGCCCTGTGAGATTGACCCAGTTTACATTAGAAGCCATTACTAATGGAAGCCCATTTCTGCCACTGAATAAAAAATTTAAAAAGATAATTGCGACTTTTTATCTCACAATTTTGACTTTTGCTTGCAATTGCAAGTTTATATCTCGCAATTGTGATACAACCTGCATTTCTGAGAAATGAAGTCAGAATTGCCTGATATAAACTTGCAAGTAGCAAGTATTGCATGAAATAAATTGCAAGTTATAAAGTCAGAAATTCAAGATAATAACTTGCAATTCTGACTTATTTCACACAATTCTCACGCAACTCGCGATTGCAAATTATAAAGTTCAGTACTGAGGGGAAAACTGCCCATTTGTGTCACAAAAACTTTTCAAACTTTTTCAAAGAATTGCAAGTTTGTATCATGCAATTCTGGGCTTTACTAGTTAAAAACAGTAATATTGTTAAATAATATGACAGTTTAAAATAAGGTTTTCTATTTAAATATATTTTAAAATGTAATTTATTTCTGTGATACAAAGCTGAATTTTCAGTATCATTACTCCAGACTTCAGAAATCATTGTAATATTAATGCTAATATAATAATTTATTATTATTAATGCTGCAAACGGTTGTGTTGCATAATGTTTTTTGTGGAAACCCTGATACATTTTTGTCAGGATGCTTTGATGAACAGAAAGTTCAACAAACAGCATTTATTTTAAATATACATTTTAAAATTTTGAATATTTTTTGTATTATTTTAAAATAATAAAATGTCTATCTATCTGTCTATCTATCTATCTGTGTGTGTGTGTGTGTGTCTGTATCTATCTAGGTGTTTACAGATGTTGTCTAAAACTAGACTAAAATAAGACAGACTGTTAACGGTTTTAAAGGTGTTAAAATGCTGTAGGTGTATTGTCATTTCTGCAGGAAGTTAAAAAAAAGTGTTTTCTCCTACTTCAGAAGTGCTGTATATTTAAGCCTTAAGTTTCAATTGTCATTGTTGTATTTTATTTTATTTGGCTATTTTATTATATGAAGTTTATTTCCAGGCTCTAGAAGACAACTGGACAAGGTAATTGAATCTATTTGTTTCATTCTTCACTGTCCGTGTCCTTGAAAATTGAGTGTTGTTTCTTTCTTCAAACTTTGATTACAGCTGAAACAGTGTGGTGTTCTTTCAGGTTATAAAAATTAACTCACTGGAACACATAAGAAGTGGTTTCTTAAAGGGGTCATCGGATGCCCATTTTCCACAAGTTGATATGATTCTTTAGGGTCTTAATGAAAAGTCTCTAATATACTTTGATTAAAAATTCTCAATGGTTTTATAAAACAACACCCATTTACCTTGTCAAAATGAGCTCTGCAAAAATCATCTCATTCTAAGGGGTTGTTCCTTTAAATGCAAATGAGTTCTGCTCGCCCCGCCCCTGTCTTCTCTCTGTGGAGTGACGAGCCTGTTTACTTTAGCCGTGTTTAGCCATTAACTTCCTAACTACCACGTTATAAAGAAAGGCGATCGCAAAGATTCATTAAAAAAACGCTTATACACACTTCTGCTGTAAGTGAAGCTGGATCACGAATGTTTCGCGTGAACATAGACAGATATATGTAGATTGGGAGGCGCATTCCCTTCACAAACAAATGTAATCCACTTCATCTTCAGGGGCTCAAATGTTGGGAGTAAGTGATGACCACTATGTTCATTATTACATCCAGCAACACAACACCTCAATCGCTCAATCGAAGATATTCTTGTCTAACTTACATCCCTGCTTCGGCATCGAAACAAGGAAAGCATTTATGTATGTGTGTGTGTGTATGTTTACAGATGTTGTCTAGTGCAAATTAGACTAAAATAAGAGAGATTGTTAATGGTTTTAAAGGTGTTAAAATGCTGTAGGTGTATTGTCACAGGAAGTTTAAAAAAAGTGTCATTTTCCTACTTCAGAAGTAGTATTGAAGACGTGTTGAGTTTTAATTGTCATTATTGTATTTATTTATTTTTTTTGGCATTTTATTATATGAAGTTTATGTCCAGGCTCTAGAAGACGACTGGACAAGGTAACTGAATCTATTTGTTTCATTCTTCACTGTCAGTGTCCTTGAAAATTGAGTATTGTTTCTTCCTTCAAACTTTGATTTGTTCTCTCAGGTTATTGATGAGCCTGTATTAACAGTTGAGCCCAAAATGTAATTACCATCATTATTTACTCACTTGAACACATAAGCAGGGTTTTTCAAAGAATCGTCAAAAGAGTTTTTTTCATAGTGATCATGACTGTGTAGCTGACAAAGTGCACCATGAAAGTAGTCCATACAAATCCAAATCTTCTGAAGTCATACAGGTTTGACAGAATTTTCATTTCAGGGTAAATATCCCTAGAACTGTTTCTCAAACATGTGTCCATTCTAATTCACTGTTAAACTGTATCATGACTTGTACAATGCTGGCTGTTGGTTCCCGTTTTTATTGTATTATCTAGACAGCTGCAGACATCATTGGTCTTTTCATGAAAACACGATTCCCTTGACCCAAGATAAGCTGAACAATGACTGAATATACAGCATCTCTAGTGCATTACTGTGAAAAGGGTTTCAAATAATCACTAGGCTATGGCTTAAAAATGCAAGGTTATTTTCAGCCATAGTATCATGTTTATTAAATATTCAGGCTTTTTTTGTCTTATTGTCTCTGGTGTTAAAATAATGAGGGTGGTGCTGATGAAACACAGTCTTTGTTGTTGGTTATTTGAGTCGAGTGTTTGCAGGCAATGCAGCTGAAAACAGGCCACAACTTTAAATCAAAGAGCTTCACAGAAGATGGCCAATGGTCCCTACAAAAACCAGTATGAAAATGCCAGTCCACTCAAAATGTACAGTATATACAAAAGAGAGATCATTTTAATAATCTTTCAAATTAAATTTGATGCCTGAGAAATAGTTTGTGTTACTATGACAAATATGTGCACTGTAACAAATGAAAAGCTATGGTCAACATTTAAGTAGTCACGTCAAATTCTATTTTAGCTGAAACATCTAGAAAGGCAAATGAAACTGAATATGTTCAGCCTACATGTCTTCTGGCGTGTCAAAGTTAATGAAGGAACCAGATAAGAATAATATGTTGTGACAGTTTGCTATGTATATTTAGAAATAAGTTTCTTTGTAAATCACCTTTTATTTACTTTTCCACAATATATGACCTTTATTTAAATATCAACAAAAATAGTTATAAATAAAATGTTTGCAGATTCAAAACAGTAAAACTGAGGTATTACAGTAAAAATGACAAAAAAAATAATGTAAAAATTAAATTTAACACTGAAAAATGTCAACATGATAACATACATACTTGTTACATGGTAACAAAAACAAGGCTCAGAAACAAGGATGATGGCCTGGGGTCAAATCTGGAGAGTCTCATAAAGGTCACTTTCTTTTTTGGGACGATGCTCTGCTGTCACCTCTTCTTACATCCAAAAATCATGTGTTTTCATCCATTTGAAATATCTTGGATGTTTCGAACATAGTTGTTCATTCAGTATAACCAATGCTATCCCTCTTGTTAAAATAAATAAATTGTTGAAACAGAGAAAGTCTTTGGAATGTTGCATCTTCTAAATTTTTTAAATTATAACCAGATTTAGCATGGCATGCCATTGTGTGCAATAGAAGCCCATTTCCATCACTGTATAAAAATAAATAATTATATAAATAAATAAAATGGTAATTGCAACATTTTTTGGAGTTTTTTTTTTCTTTTCAGAAATGCAAGATATAATCTAAGATTGTGATATATAACCTCAGAATTCAATTTGTTTGTTTTCTTGCATCTTTCAATTTCTAATTATTTATTTACTTGCCATGGAATACAAATGAAAATAAAAGTTAACATCTTGCTATTCTACCTTTTATGTAAAAATTGCTGTTTTTTGAATTTTTTTTATCCCACAATTCCTACTTGAATTTAGAATGGGATAAAAAGTAATGGATAAAAAGGTAAAATAATTGGAACCCTTTGAAAAGGGATTTGGTGTGTATAAAAGCTGACAGAAAAATGTAAAATTGCATTTCAATCAGTAAATTAAATTAAATAATTTATTTAATCATACTTATAAGTAGCAACATGAATCAAATGCAGCCACACACATCTAAACAGTCCTTTTAATGAAATTTCTCATTTACTGTAAACAGAATCCACTTGTTCTGAAATTTCAGCACATTTTCATTTTGGATGAACTATTTCTTTAATTCATCCAAAATGAAAATTTGCTGAAATTGTACTCACTCTCAGGTAATCCAACATATAGCTGAGTTTGTTTCTTCATGGGAACAGATTTAGAGAAATTGAGCATTACTTGTAGATTATTGTGATGTTTCTATTAACAGTTTAGACTCTAATTCTGACGGCACCCATTCACTGCAGAGAATCTATTGTAAGTGATGTATGCTAAATTTCTCCAAATCTGTTTGGATGAAGAAGCTTACATCTTGAATTGCCTGAGGGTTAGTGAACTGCCGGCAAATTTTCATTTTGGCTCTTCCTTTAAGTATCACAACACTTCACAGAGCGGTACATGAATTTTCAGTAAAAAGTATCACTTTCATTTTTACGATATCATGACAAATATAATTACAACAAACCATTAGACAACATTTAAAAAATTCTATCAATACACAACACCACTTACCGACTCTCACAGATGCTGTGGAGAATCTGTGTCTTACTCTGACAAAACGGTTTCACTTCTACGGTCACTTTTAGCACAGCGCCAGGCAAGTTGACACTTATTTACACTTGTTATAAAAATCATTTTCCGCCTGTGTGCACAGGTCAATGGCTTTAAATACTTCCATCCAAACTCTGTGTTCGTGTTCAGGAACCTCATTATACTCAAACCGGAGACTAAGAGCTTCAATATGAAACAGATTCAGATATACAGAGTTCGTTCCCAAACCACTGCTCAGACTGGATCTGTATTGGTTTCTTTTGTTTGAAATTCAGTCATTGAAAAGCAAACTGCCTCAGACATATGGGCAGATGATATCTCTGTATAAGCTGTGATAAACAGTCACAGGAAATCAGTTCACAGTACTGTGGAGAGTTCACGGTCCTGTCCGCAAACACTCATCTCATCTTCCTCAGTCGAATTCTGTTTTCCTTGTCCCGCTTCTTTAGCGTGCTGATGAACTGGGTGAAAAACAGCTCCTGGTCTTTCCTTTTCTGAACCTGCTTGAATCGCGGATCTTTTCCATACTTTTCTGAAAACTCTTTGAACGTTGACCTGCAAAAGAGAACATCAGAATGAGATGCTTGACAGTCATCAGATGTTTTTACGTCATCCGTGTGATGGTCCTCTATTGTTCAGCTGTAAGAGGTCTGATTGCGGTTGTTTTCATGGCTAGACTTTGAAAGCCTTCTCAGATCTTCAGTCTGAAGTACAGGTAAAAAACGCATGAACCTGGCCAAAGCATTTAAAGGGGTCATCGGATGCTAAGTTCACTTTTTCATGTTGTTTGAACATTAATGTGTGTTGGCAGTGTATGCACAAACACACGTTCGCGCGAATCATTCATGATCCAGCTTCACTTACAGCAGAAGTGTGTATAAGCGTTTTTTTATGAATCTGTGCGATCGCCTTTCCTTATAACGTGGTAGTTAGGAAGTTTAGCGGCTAAACACGGCTAAATGCGGCTAAAGTAAACAAGATCATCTTTCCACAGAGAGAAGAGAGGGGCGGGGTGAGCAGAGCTCATTTGCATTTAAAGGAACAACCCCTTAGGATGAGATGATTTTTGCAGAGCTCATTTTGACAAGGAAAAAAGGGTGTTGTTTTACAAAACCACTGAGAATTTTTAATCAAAGTATATTAGAGACTTTTCATTAAGACCCTAAAGAATCATATCATCTTGTAGAAAATGGCCATCCGATGACCCCTTTAAGCAGTAAGGCACAATATCACAAAACATCCTTCATTTAGATACATTTGTCATCTACGACGGCGTTTTAGTGCCACGTTAAAAAATAAAAATCTAAGATTATGAGATTAAAGTAAAAAAAAAATCAATAAAGTTTAGACATAAAAAAATTTAATATTTTGACTTTATTCTTGTAATATTTTGATTTTATTCTCATAATTTCGACTTTATTCTCGTAGTATTTCGACTTTATTCCCGTAATATTTTGACTTTATTCTCAGTGTTTTGACTTTATTCTCGTAATTTCAACTTTATTCTCATAATATTTTGACTTCATTCTCAAAGTATTTTGACTTTATTCTCGTAATATTTTGACTTTATTCTCAAAGTATTTCGACTTTAATCTCGTAATTTCAACTTTATTCTCGTAATTTCAACTTTATTCTCGTAATATTTCGACTTTATTCTCATAATTTCAATTTTATTCTCATATTTCGACTTAATTCTTTTAATATTTCGACTTTATTCTCAAAGTATTTCGACTTTATTCTCAGAATTTCAACTTTATTCTCGTAATATTTTGACTTCATTCTCAAAGTATTTCGACTTTATTCTTATAATACTTCAACTTTATTCTCGTAATATTTCGACTTTATTCTCGTAGATTTTGATTTTTCTCTAGATTTTTTTTTTATGTGCCACTAAAACGCCACTGTAGTTATCTTCTAAAATGTTAAGTAAAATGTTTTCTCATTTAATACTAGTTTACTATATTCACTCCCCTGATCTCAATAGGTACACTAGTGAGTCGATGTTTTATTTAGGCAGTTTTGATTTATATGCTTTTTAATGCTTGATGATCTTATTTTATACATGCATTTGCCAACATATGCAGTCCCTTGTTTCTGCTTCTTTTACACTATGTTTTGATCCAGACATTCAGTACTCTTTTCAGAAGATACCATGGGGAAGGAGTTAATGCAAACATATACATAAATGTATATCATATTTCCATCTACTCATAGTCAATTATTTAAGATGATCACTTTTTGCTTCAAGGACAAGAGCTGTGAATGTGTTAATATTAGTGCATCAATTCACATCTCTTCAGTTCCTTTCACTATAAATGAATCAGGTAAGGAACAGTTCTCTGTTCAACTTGCAAAGAGGAATCTTCAAGCCGAGTGTTAATCCCTGTGGCGTGTTTGAAATCACTTCTGTGTGAGACCTTTAACAAGAAACAAGGTTATCATCAAATACACAAACCCAAAGAAACCAGGACCCAAACTGCAAAGACCATCAGTTATTAACACCTTTGCTGAATAAATAATCCGCTCTAGAGACGGATTTTATTAATGCATCAGCAAAAGCAGTCACACTTATTTCATAAGCTCACCTGGATGTGATTTTTGATTCCTCCAGCAGTTTTCTGTACTCTTCTTTCGCTTGCTGGAGTTTGCACTTTTTCTCTTTGTGCTCCTCTTTCATTCTTGCTTTGACAAACTGATCATATATCTGAGGGCAAAAAAAACAAAACAAAAAAAAAACAGCTAGTAGAGATGTTTCTATATTATTGTCTACATATCATACTCTCTGTCTATATAATAAAATAATACAATTTAATAAATATTTAAAATGTAAAAAATATATTTAATATATAAATCATGTTCAGTGTATAATTCATTCTCAATTATGTGATATACAGTAAACAGCTACCTTGATGCAAGACATTTGGTTTTACTACTATCTTTTAGTACTTTTAAAACCACAGTTGGTCTGTGGAAATGTAGAGGTAATGAAATTTGAAGTTTTATCAATGTTTGAGGTTGATTGAGGCTGATGTAAAACCTTTGTGTTGTACCTGTTTTCGTTCCTCTGGACTCAGCAGCAGGTACCGTGGATCAAATACAATTTTGTGCAGTTCTTTCTCCCAGGTGGAGAATGCGGACACCTGTTCAAAACACACAGGATGAATCATGCTCATCCACAACAAATGCATGTCAATTATGCCACATTTTAGGATTCACATTGCAGTGTGTGCACATATACAAGGTCTGTAAGATTTTTGTGTCCCAAATAATGGCAGAATCCAATTTATTCATATCTATTTAAGGCAGAAGTTTTATTGTTGTCACAGAATGAGTGGATTTCGCACCCCTCTTTCCAGAAGCATGTCTCTGAAGTGGCCAATCCGCAGCTCCAGCGGTAAAACCATCTGATGAGATGATCCGTTTTTTCCTTCATCACACTCATCAGGATGGTCCAGTCTTTAAAGAAATGGAGACAAAATACAGCTCTAATGTGTAATTCTATTATTATCTTGTCCAATACAGTGAAAATATTTGGTGTAGAAACAATTTTCACTCAGAAAAAAAATAACAGTTTTACAGTTAAAGTTTTTAGCTCACTTCCAGAACAAAAATTTACAGATACACTACCTTGTCTTTCAAGATGTTCATGTCTTTCTTTCTTCAGTCCTAAAGCAATTATGTTTTTTTTTTAGGAAAACATTTCAGGATTTCTTTCCATGTAATGAACTTCTATGGTACCCCCAAATTTCAACTGTCAAAATGCAGTTTAAATGCAGCCTAAAGGGCTCTAAACGATCCCAGGCGAGGAATAAGGGTCTTATCAAAGTGACACGATCGGTTATTTTCTAAAAAAAAATTACAATTTATATACTTTCTAACCTCAAACTCTCATCTTGTCTAGCTCTGTGTAAACAGTTTTTTTTTTCAGTCATGACAGTTAGGGTACATCTAAAAACTCCCATCCCAACATTGCTGTTTTCACCTTTTTTTTGTAAAGGGTGTTCGATCTTTTTTGCATGTTCACCTTGTAAACTCTGGGTTGGTACTTCTGCAGCGATGTAGGATGATTTTGAAAATGAGATGGGAGTTTTTAGACGTACCCTAACTGTCATGACAGGAAAAAAACAGTTCACACAGAACTAGATGAGACAAGCGTTTGAGGTTAAAAAATATATTGTAATAAAAAAATTTAAAAAAAGATAGTTTCACTAGATAAGACCCTTTTTCCTTGGCTGGGATCGTTTAGAGCCCTTTGAAGCTGCATTTAATCTACATTTTGGAAGTTCAAATTTGGGGGCACCATAGACGTCCATTACATGGAGAGAAATCCTGAAATGTTTTCCTTAAAAAACATAATTTCTTTATGATTGAAGACAGAAAGACATGAACATCTTTGATGACAAGGAGGTGAGTACATTGTTAATTTTTGTTCTTGAAGTGAACTAATCCTTTAAAGGTGCAGTACGCAATTTCTGAGAGACGCTGTTGATATTTGAAATCACCAAAACAAACACGCCCCTATCTGAAAGGATCACACCCCTTTCTTAATAGCCCCGCCTCCAAATTCATGAACATGCAATCCAACACAGGCACCTCCCCCATCGTGAGTGGACACGTCTCTTACTGCTGATTGGCTGCAAGGGTGTTTTGGTGCTCTGTGCTTTCTGCACCTTTAATTTCACAAACAAAACAAGTGTTTTCTTGTGAAACATGCTCAAGTTTTTATTAACTTACAGTGACTTTAGTAACTTTAGTAACTTTACAGTGCATCTGCCTAAACTATTGGCTGATTAACAGAGCTGTTTACCAAAGACTTGTCAATGGATGACACTCTCAAATATCTTCAAGTATTTTGGAGTAAATACTGTGTTAATTAAATATTATTAATGTCATTTTAGCAATTCTGACTGTGCCTCTTTTGCTATCATTAATTTTTATCATACACCGCAAAGTTGGGACACACTTTATTTCTCTTGATCTTCACAACTCTTTGATCAAAATGCTTATGAGTAAATGCTTGAAGTTCTGAAGACAAGCATAAATCATGATTGTGATTTTTTTCTAATATGTTAAAACAAAATTTTTAATTACTTTCTTCATTGGGCATTAAAAAAAATCCTATCAGACAACCAGTGTTAATCACAAGGAAAAAACTCAAAAACAAAACTGTTGGAAATGAAATACACAACATAAACAAATTTTTCTTGAAATGTAAAGTGTTTTCTTGTTTCTACGCAGGCATTTGGGCATACTTCAGCCACCCAACTGTTCAATTTAAATCATCTCCAAGAGAGACAGATTGAGAATTTCGCATCAAGCTGTGAACGCAGATGTTGCCCACCAAAAACCGGAGACTTCCTGTTGAGCTGCGATTATTAAGGTGAGTGACACACAACACATCTGATACAAGATCCTCCTCATCAGTTAAACCAGACTCAGATCCGCTGTCGTATTTTACATAGCTCATCCCTACTTACTTGTAGCGCTTGCTCTTTGAACTACGTTCCTCTTCATCGTCATCGTCATCATCAGCATCAGCATTTGAACCATCGTCTGTTGATGGAACAAAACATGCTGTAGATCAATGTATATATATATATATATATTCTACACTGTGCTTGGATGTAAACAGATTGTCAAAAGAAACAAGTAATAAATTAGTAAAGAAAAAAATATACACTACCGTTCCAAAGTTTGGGGTTAGTAAGACTTGTAATAGTCTTTAAAGAAGTCTCTTTTGCTCATCAAGGCTGCATTTATTTGATTAAAAATATAGAAAAAAAACAGTAATATTGCAAAATGTTTTTACAATATAAAATAATGTTTTTATTTTAACATACTTTAAAATAGAATTTATTCCTGTGATGAAAAGCTGAATTTTTATCAGCTGTTACTCCAGTCTTAAGTGTCACATGATCCTTCAGAAATCATTCTAATATGCGAATTTATTATTAGAATGATCAATGTTGGATAATATCAACAGTTGTGCTGCCAAATATGTTTTGGAACCTGTGATTTTTTTTTTCAGGATTCTTTCATGAATAACAAATTTAAAAAGTACAGTGTTTATTCAAAATATAAATATTTGATAACAATGTAAATTATTTATTATTAACTTTTAATAAACTTTTAATTATTAACTTAATACATCCTTGGTGAATAAAAGTATTAATTTCTTAAAAAAAAAAAAAGAAAAAAAGAAACAATAAAAATGTACTGACCCCAAACTTTTGAACGGTAGTGTATGTAACAAGTTTGTAAAGTTTTATTTATGCACACAGCTCCAGCTGTTCTGTATTGATACACCTGGCTTAATCCAAAAAGTACAATAAAAACTAATTTCCTCGAACGGACATATTTAAATTGTAGACGCTGAATAGATTAAGGTCATCAATAGATAATCTCTATGAAACGGCAATAAAACTAAATCAATAAAGATGAAAAGCCTTCTGGGAAATCAAGCCAACCGTATAATAACTTTCAGACAAGATCCAGACTAATTCAATATTTGCAGAGCCGCTTCATTGGATTACTGCTTTTAGTTAATCCACGGGAACACCAGTTCTGCAGTTGGCGGGTGTATTAAACTTTTGCTTGAGCATCATTATCGCACTGTGAGGATTAAACTTTCAGTCAAGTTCATCCCTTTACAGACTGTGCTCCTGTATTTCATATCATAACGTCGTGAGTTACACTTCACTGATTCAGCAACTTAATCTGAACATAAATGAGTCTTAGTTTGAGGCTACAGCAGGGCTTGTCAACATGATCTCATTAGTATTTGGAGGTATGCTACTGTTCAAAAGTTTAGTGTCAGTAAGCTTTTTTTTTTTTAAAGAAAAGAATACTTGTATTCAGCAAGGATGCATAAAATTGATCAAAAGTGACAGTAAAGACATTTATAATGTTACAAAAGATCGCTGTTCACAAAAATGCTATTCTTTAGCATTTTTGAAAATAATTATTTCCACAAAATATTAAGCAGCAAAACTGTTTTCAACATTGATAATAAACAATAAGTGTTTTTAGCAATAAAGCAGCATATTAGGAGTTCTGATGGATCATGTGACACTGAAGACTGCTGAAAATTTAGCTTTGCCATCACAATAATAAATTATATATATATATATATATATTCCATATATATATTAGGGCTGTCAAATGATTAATTGCGATTAATCACATACAAAACAAAAGTTTGAGTTTGTGAGTTTGAGTTCATTCATGTATATATATATTTTTAAAGCATTTTTATATAATTTACATTATATATAAATAAAAAAAAATGACATAACATATTTCTCTTAAATATATACATTAATTTGTGTGTATTTATATATACATAATAATTACACACAGTACACACACATATATTGTTTACAATTAATTGTTTGACAGCCTTAATATATATTCCTGTTTATATTTACATTTGCATATATTTTATATTTACAAATAAAATAAAAAATATTAAATATATTAAAAATATTACAAAATAAAATTCTACAAATATTTGACAATATTATAATATTCACAATATTTTACAGCATTTTTGATCAAATATTTACAGCCGTGGTAAGCAGTAGAGACTTCTTTCAAAAACATTAATAAAATAAAATAAAATACCTAACTTTTAAATAGTAGTGTACAGTAAATGCATATATACGTACAGTTTTAGTTCATTTACTAGTACTTTTTCATACGTTTGGAAACGCACCAAAGCAAACAATATCATTATACTGAAAGCATTTGAAGTGCAAACTTTTCTATTTTATAACAGGTTTATGGAATATGCATTTAAATCACAGTTGATTTGTTTTAGATGAGACTGATTTAGAAATGACATAAAATATGTTTAACGGCATCACACAGTTAACACATTTACTAAATCTTCCATAACAGTTTTTGTCATCGATTTCTAAATACGATGATGTTTCAATTATATTTCAGACTGGCTGAACTTTTGATGTTAATCAAATTCAGTTCTATAAAGACTTTGTTTGTGCCATCTGGATGTCATTTATAAATAAATTTGCCATTAAATGGGTCAGGAAACACATTTCCTGCATACCAATTTGTACACTATGCATCCTAAATGGTATCTAAAACTGTTCCAAATCATTGTATGTTTGTTAAATATGCCTGAATGGTCTATTATTTCTGGACAAAATCATTGAGTCTCACCTAAAGAGTCTTTCTTGCGTTTGTGTGGCGGGTCCTCGATGATTCGATTGAGGTCTCCACGGTCTTTTAGATCCACTGGTTTCTCCCATACTGACAAATGCATGGTGGGATTGAAGAAAAACACCCTGTCATCGCCTGTCCACACCACACACCTACATAAAAGAGAAAGATGCTGTCATGCCTTTATACATGCAGGAGCACAACAGACTGTGTGTGGTCTTCTCACAACGTGACTTAGAAGTCCTGATGATGAAAAACAATCATAGCAGGACCTCAATTTCTGGGTCACAAAAGACAGCTGAGAATGACTAAGACCAGATGGGCTGAATTTGACCGTTTGATTCAGATTCTGATGTATTTTTGTCTTCACCAGCTCTTTTTTTGTTTGTAATCATCCATTTGTAGTTTCACAAGATTCTTAAATAGATAAATCCACACTATGTCCAGCATCAAGCCTATTATACATTTAAGTTTTATGTCAAATCCAAATCCGAAATCGGTCAATTTTTCAGTCGTTCCGCACTAGATATTCCTACCTTACAGTGATAATTTAAGACCCATTTCAGGCTTCATTCAGGGCATGTCGGATAAAGTATTCATGGATTCTGCACTAGTCTGTGAGGTAATTTGATACAACCTCATGCCAACCATGACAAACCAATCCTGACATTTCATTTTGCAACCCCATCGCATCAGGGAGATCGGCAGTGCCTTCCTGTACCATAAAACTGACCCAATGACATTAAAAATCTTTGAAACAGAGCTTCCGTTCTGCTCGTATGCGGTTATTCATAGTGCAAACATATGGTTGGCACTAGACACATGCTTCATTTGTCTTTCCATTAATATTGCAGGGATTCTTGTCATTTCCATGCAACCTACCTATAAAACCATAACCACAAAATTAATTTTAGAAGCAAGAGCTCTACCCAAAGGACCGTTTTATTGCTCAGAGGTTGTTCTTTTTTAGTTTAGGAGATGCAAAGTAGTGTATCTTAGTATTTTTACCATGGTAAAATACTTTCTTCTGCCTTTCTTCTATCCTGGTTTACTACGCAAAAAAACTATAAGCAATTCTTACGTCTGAACTGCCCAAAAAAATGCAAAACACTGTGACTTTGTGAAGTTTATCCTACAACAAAACAAAACTGAACATAAAGACAAATGACACAATTTACATCGATTTAGACAAAGTAAAAAAAACATCACGTTACTGTGTGTGATGTAAACATCACTGTGTTTACAGGCAGTGTACCTTCACATAATCTAAAAAACAATCTTTTTAAATTGAGTTGTTCTCATGTGCTGCGCTGAACATAAACAAGCTGTGTGAATAGAGTCTGATTTGCAAACAAATGACTCTTTAATGAAACGGTACTCGTGAGTAAGTAAAAAACACAGCACAACCAGTCAAGTCCAATTCACAAGCAACTGACTCTTATGAACCCGTACTTTTAAGTGAATCGAAAACATGTAACACAACTGTTGTAGTCCAATTTACAAGCAAATGACTCTTATGAACTCATACTTATTAAAAGGAATCAAAATTATACAGCGCAACTGGTGTGGTCCGATTCACAAACAGTTGTCTCTTATTAACCCATATTTTTGACTGAATCATAAACATATTGCACATCCAGTCTAATCTGATTCACAAGCAATTGACTTTTAAAAGAATCAAAATTATACAGCACAACTAGTGTGGTCTGATTCACAAGCAATTGACCCTTATGAACCTGTAGTTTGAAGTGAATCAAAAACATGAAGCTCAACCGGCGTTTTCCAGTTCGTAAGAAAATGACTCTTTCCTTTAAAATGTACAAACTCATACTTTTTAAATGAATCAAAAACATAAAGCACAGCTGATGTAGTTTGATTCACAAGCAATTGACTCTTATAAACCTGTACTTTTAAGTGAATCAGAAACATAGAGTACAACCAGTATAGTCCGATTCATGTGCAAATGACTCTTATGAACAAGTATTTTTAAGTGAATCAAAAACATACAGCACGACCAGTATAGTCTGATTCACAAGCCTGTACTTTTTAGTGAATGAAAAACACAGAGCATAACCAGTGATCCAATTCACAATCAAATGACTTTTATGATCTCATAATTTTAAACGAATCAAAAATATACAGCTCAGTTGGTGTACTCCAATTCACAAGCTACTGACTCTTATAAACCTCTACCTTTAAGTGAATCAAACACATACTGCACAACCAGTATAGTCTGAATCACAAGCAGTTGACTCTTATGAGCCCGTACTTTTAAGTGAAACAAAAACATGACAGCACAACTGGTGTAGTCCAATTCACAAGCAAATTACTCTTATGAATTCATACTTTTGAATCAAAAACAGACAGCACAACTGGTGTAGTCGGATTCACAAGCAATTGACTCTTATAAACCTGTACTTTTAAGTGAATCAGAAACATACAGCACAACCTGCGTGGTCCTGTTCACAAGCAAATGACTCTTATGAACTCATTCTTTTTAAGTGAATCACAAACATACAGCACGGCCAGTATAGTCTGATTCACAATCAGTGTACTCTTATGAACCTGTACTTTTTAGTGAATGAAAAACACAGAGCATAACCAGTGATTCAATTCACAAGCAAATTACTCTTATGAACTCATATTTTTTAAATGAATTAAAAATATACAGCTGGTGTACTCCGATTTACAAGCTATTGACTATAAACCTTTACTTTGAAGTGAATCAAACACATACTGCACAACCAGTATTGTCTGATTTACAAGCAGTTGACTCTTATGAACCCGTACTTTTAAGTGAATCAAAAACATGACAGCACAACTGGCGTAGTCGAATTTGGAAGAAAATGACACTTATGAACACGTATTTTTAAGTGAATTAAAAACATACTGCACAACCAGTCTAGTCCGATTCACAAACAACTGACTCTTATGAACCCATACTTTTAAGTGAATCAGAAACATACAGTACAACCAGTATAGTCCGATTCACAAGCAGTTGACTCTTATAAACCCGTAGTTTTAAGTGAATGAAAAACATACAGCACAACCAGCGAAGTCCAAATCGCAAGCAAATGATTCTTATGAACTCATTCATAAATAAACTGTCCAAATGTATCAGAGTTTTATTAAATCAGAACGTTTAAATCAAATTATGTGTCCTGATATAGTTTGAGACATTACTGAAGTCTTTTCTTGAATTATAGATAAAAGAAACATCTGATAAGTTACTGTAGAAACATAAGCAATAATCACAGTTTGGTCTCCATTCAACCTCATTTTTGACACATTTGAGACACTAAAGAGATTTCATTTGTTCTTTCCTTTGGATTTACACTCTAAAAATGTTTTTTTATTTAACACAGGAATCTAACCAACATCCATATCTGGATAATCACACAGCAGCTCCAATTCTGGTGTCATCAACCACGTTAAATGCATTTAACAGTGATGCCAGTTTGTGTGAGTCAACAAAAGCTGAAGGCGATAAGCCATGACGCCTGCTGGGCTTCAAAAATGTGAGTGTGTGTGTTTGTTTGCAGTGAAGGAAAGCCCACACTGCTTTGGCAGGAAAAATGGAAGTCTTGCATAACACGTCGTCCTAATGCAGATTTTCGATTGGGTGTCAGTGCATCTGTTTAGTGCTGGAGGTTTGCCATGTGCACTGCTGTATTTTATTCAAGCATGTATTACTGTCATCAAACAGTTATAAAGCAGCATGCATCATTTAAATGGTGCTAAAGCCGCTGACATTTATGACAGAATGAGAGGAGATAAAACAAACATCTTTATGTCACTATATAAGAACAAACTGGCTATTAAAGCATTCCTAAACACAGGAGAAAACAGCGCACTTACAACAGTGGCATTTGAAAGAGTGGGTTGACACTGACAATTGCGAGAACACAATCGATCGGTCATTATCTTCCATGCAGAGAATCATTTATTAGCAATAAAGATGCTTTAGACAGATGGTGAACCGTACAATCGTATTTGCGCAGACAAAACAGGTAGTTACCATGGGGATCCAGGTATAGGCGTGGATGCAACTGGCCTCTTGTCTTTGAGCGCGCTGTCCTCGTCCATACTGACTTTAAAAGGCTCATCCTGGACACAAATACACAGAGAAAGGATATGTCATCTTGACATTAGGGCATATTTCAGAATTCAGGCCAGATTCATGACCGGTACAACAGTCAGAGAGTATTCACAATTTATTTTACTGCATAATGAGATGTTTAAGAGTAAAACTTAAACTTTAACACATATTTTAAAGAAAAAATATTATTATTATTATTATTATTATTAAATCATGGCCAAAAATGTTCATTAATGTACAGTAAGAAAGTAAAAAGAGTAAATTTTAAATTGGTTGACAATGACTTGACACTGAACCTGACACTGAAAATAAAATTAAATACAATTTAAAAAAAAAAAAGAAAAGAAAGAAATATAAGATGAAAACTTAAAAAAATATTAGAAAGGTTGGTTTGGAAACTAATTTAAATAATATAAGATGAAGTACTAAAATTACAAAAACTGAAATATTATATTAAATTGCAGTAATAAAATAAACTGAAATATTACATAGAAATATACCACAAAATGAATAAAAAATAACAAAAGAACAAAATGACTAAAACTTAAATTAAATTTAAATAAAAACTAAAAATCTAAAGAATTAAAAATATTCATAAATTAAAAAAAAAATACTTTATAAAAAAAAATGGTAAAAAAAAAAAAAATACTGACAATAGAACAATTTAATAAAAAACACACACACAAATGACAAAAATCAAATTCATTTAATGAAATAAAAAAAAAAACCTAATCCAGTAATTTTAAGTAATCCATAATTTTACAAGAGTACATGGGCAATTCCAAAATTCAATACTTATTCAACAATAAAAAGTATCAGTAAAAATAACTCTAATAATCAAAAATCGATTATTTTACTCAATACTTGTGTGATGTATTTTTATACTTCTTGTATTATCATATTTTCATCTTAGCAATGACGAAAAATGTTCATCAATGTACAGTAAGAAAGTAAAAAACTGTATATTTTAAATTTGTTGACACTGACTTGTTGACATTAAAAATAAAATAATAAAATAAAATAATATTTAAAAAAAAAACTTTAAAAAAAATATTAGAAATGTTGGCTTGGCAACTAATTTAAATGTTATAAGTAAAAGTACTAAAATGACTAAAACTGAAATATTGTATTAAATTGCAGTACTAAAATGAACTGAAATATTTCAAATAACTAAACAAAATTACTAAAACTTAAACTAAAAAAACTAAAAATCGAAAAAAATAAAATCATGAATAAAAAATAAATACTTTATAAATAATGCTAAAACAATAATAACAATAGAACTATTTAATGAAAAAAGCACAAATGAAAAAAAAAAACAAATTCATTCAATGAAATCAGAAAAAAAAAATCCAGTAATTTGAAGTAATCCACAATTTTACAAGTGTACACGGGCAGTCCCAAAATTCAAGATTCAATACTGATTCAATAAGGAAAAGTATTAGTAAAAACAACTCTAATAATGAAAAATCGATTGTTTTAGTCAATACTTGTGTAATGCATCTATTTTTATGTTTCCTATATTCTCATATTTGCATCTTAGTAATATATGCAGATTGTTCTAAATCACTTCAGAAATCAATTCAGTTCAGCAGCAGACAGCGAGGATTTAAAACAGCGCATGTGTTTTTTTTTCTACTCTGTAATCATGCAGGCAAAGCGAACCTCAATTATCTCACCCCAAACATGGGTTACAAGGCTAATAATAAAATATAGTGTTGATTATCAACCTGATAAATGATGTAGATGTGTTCAGCCTTGAACACACACTCAGAAAACAAGCAATTACCCAGTGCCTGCATGACCGAATGATGCAGATTACCGATTCTCTGCATAAGGTCGGCCAGCAGGCTCGCATACTCTTTACGGTCAAATGAATTACCGTTCTGGGGGAATTTCGCTAATTAATCTGGCTGAGAAGATTTAAAAAGCCGTCACCTATGGGGACACGGTGGTACAGCGCACTTCAACAAAAGCGATTATTAACTCAATCTTAATTGGACTCCAAATCTGATTGTGCCCGCAGTCTGACCTTTTCCACAATCAGTTCGATATTCTTTCTGCCTCTAAGACAATCCAAAACAATTTTCATGAGGACTTAAGTCTGGCAACGAATGAACTGTATGGCAATGGCAATTATGCTTATGTTGCCTATAAAATGGTTTGAAGATTCAAATGCAGCTAATGAGAGAAATAAGGATTACAAACCTCAGCTTTAGCCTCTGGGTTTGGATCACGGCGGAGCACTAAGGCATCTGTGCAGGATGGCTTCTTCAGTTCCAAAATCTTATCTGAGGACAGAGATAAATGCTCAATATCCCCCTGATGCCAAAATCCACAGTTTCTTCAAGCAATCAGTGCCTCGTCAATAGTAAATATAGTTCAACAACAAATACACAAATAGACAGTTCCCATGTTCACTTGATGTACTAATTAAATGGTTATGGCATCCAAATTAATCAATGAATTCCCATAATGAAAACACTGCATGATAACCTGCAGTTTACACTGAGAACTATTTCATCTTGTCTTCTATTTTAAGCTGAGCAATCATCAAAGAAAGAGGGGTGTCTTCATTTGCATATATGAATATATGTGTTCATTTATAAGTATGCTGATATGTGTAAATGACAGTATTCTTCGCTGCTTGACTGCTGTTCATCAGCTTTCTGAGACCACTAGTGAAAATGCTTTTGCTTTGTATTTTTAGAAATATTATATTTTAGAAATTTTACAGCATAATGAAGACTAAAAATTAAGCTTTGAAATCACTGTAATAAATTATATTTTAAAATATATTAAAAAAAAGTTGTTTTAACGTCAAAAAAAAAAGTTAAAAAGAAAAAAAAACATTGAAAATCAGACTGACCTCAAGCTTCTGAATAGTACAATACAAAAAAAATACTATTTCTGCTTCAACATTTCATTTATAATTAATTGTGAAATTTACTAGCAATTTCTGAGTGAAAATAGTTTCTGAACCATTTTCTTTTTCACAGAAACACAGTGTATTACACGGAGTACAAACAATGAAATGTTATTTGCTCTTTATGAATATTGACAGAACATTCAGAAAATCAATAGTGTATTACAAAAAAAAAATCACATTACAAGCAACATCAAAAAGTTATCAAAAGACATTGCAACACATTCTAAACATCAGTTGATAAGAGTAAAACCTTCTTATAACAACCACCTAACAGCTGGCAGGCAAATCAATAAAAAACAACACACTGAGACTGTCGGTAATGGTAGAAACCATTATACAATACGCCGTCAGTCACGTTAAATAGTTTGAGCACACTCAAACTCAGTCTAGGCAAAATAATTTTCACTTTATCTCCATGGAAAGGTATGAAATTAGATGTGGCAAGCGTAAAGTGGAGTGGAAATCAAATGCACTGCTTGATCTTTTGTCCTGCATGAAATTAAACTCAAACAGGCTGCATACTGAATTCAGCAGCTTTGGATAAAACAACAAAGAAACGTCAGGGAGAAAAGCTCTTGCTCAGAGGCGTGAATGGGGTTTGCTAAAGGTTGTCTTGATTCTACATGTAAAGTTAAAGACAAGGCATGCAAACAATCCATTCTGACAGGAAGTACAAGTGGTTAACTTATAAAATATATGTATATTTGAAAAATTCAATTGCAAATGAGGTTTGAGAGAGAGAATCAATGCTTAAACTTCAGTCTTTTCCACACAAAGCAGCCAAATGTCTTCAAAAGACTTGAATATACTGCACCAGTTTTATTGACTTCCTTCTTACTTTTTAAGATCTTGGCAGTGTAGAATCTACATTCATTGTATGGAAAGTACATAATCAGATTACTTTGTTCAAATAACTAGTAATGCATTACATTTAAATTTACAAGAAAATATCAGAGTTACTTTTTCAAACAAGCTACTTTTCCCGTTTATTCAGACACCCTTGCGGTTTCCAAAAAATGTAACTTTTGGGTTTTTGTTGTGAAAAACACACAATCAAGCCCAGTCCAAGTGACAAAAAGTAACACAAAAATTGTTACTTACGCAATTAGTTACTTTTATGGAGTAATGCAATATTGTAATGCATTACTTCTAAAAGTTACTTTGCCCAACACTGACGCTGGCAACATGTTAAATCATGCTGGAAACATGCTAGCAATGTGTTAAAGCATGCCAGCATCTTGTTAAAACATGCTAGAAACCTGTTAAAATATACTGACAACATGCTAAAATTTGTTAACATGATAAAACATGCTATGCTAACTTGTTAAAATATGCTAGAAACATGTTAAAACATGCCATCAGCTTGCTACAACATGCTGGCAACATGTCAAATCATGCTGGAAACATGCTAGCAATATGTTAGAATGCAATGTGTTACAAACAACGTGTATCACATGCAAACAATGTGAAAAAAATGCCAGCAACTTGCTAAAACATGCTAGCAATGTGCTAAAACATGTTAACAACTTGTTACAACATGTTAGCAACTTGTTAAAACATGCTACAAATATGTTCAAATATGTTAACAACATGATAAAACATGTTATGGTAGCAACTTGTTAAAATATGCTAGCTTGCTACAAAATGTTGGCAACGTGTTAAACATGCTTAGAACATGTTAGCAATGTGTTAGAACATGTTAAAAATGTAAGCAATTTGCTAAAACATGCCAATAATGTGCCAAAACATGGTAACAACTTTATAAAACATGCTAGAAAATATGTTAGAAACATGCTAAAATATGTTAACAACATGATAAAACATTATATGCTAGCAACATGCTTGAAGCATGCTAGCAGTGTGTTAGAACATGTTAAAATGTGAACAATTTGCTAAAACATGCAAACAATGTTTTAAAACATGCTAAAACATGGTAGCAACATGTTAAAACATGCCAGCAGCTTGCTACAGCATGCTGGCAATATGTTAAACATGCGTGAAACATGTTAGTAATGTGTTAGGACATGTTAAAAATGTAAACAGTTTGCTAAAACATGCCAGCAATGTGCTAAAACATGCAAACTTGGTAAAACATGGTAGCAACATGTTAAAACATGCAAGCAGCTTGCGACAGCATTGCTGGCAACATGTTAAATCATGCAGGAAACATGCTAGCAAGGTGTTAGAACATTAAAAATGTGAAAAACGTGCTAAAACATGCCACAAAATTGTTAAAATATGCTACAAACATGCTGAAATATGTTAACAAAATGATAAAACATGCTATGGTAGCAGCTTGTTAAATGCTAGAATGCTAGCATGTTTCAACATGATAAAACAGGCTAGCAACTTGCTAAAACATGTAAGCCATGTACTAAAACATGCCAGTACTAACCATGATTTTATTATAGTAAGTGTAGTAACCATGTTTTTTTGGACTATTGACAACTTTGCAAAACCACAGTTTTACTACAGATACCATGATTAAAATATAGTGCAGCAAAACCATGGTTAATTTGTGGTTACCACGGTTTAACTATAGTAAGCATGTTTTTTGTTTGTTTTATTTGTAGTAAAACATGGTTAATTTTCGTAAGGGAACAACTTATTAACTATGCTAGAAATGTACATGCTAGCAATGTGTTAAAACATGCTAGCAGCTTGCTACAACATGCTGGCAACGTGTTCAATTATGCTAGAAACATGCTAGCAATGCATTAAGACAACATGCATTAACAATATGAAGAGTTGGGTTCCAAAACACTATAAATCCATTTGGATTAATTTAAGTAAAAATGTGTTTTCTTTCCAAGACAGTGCCAAGATAAAAAACAAAACAAAACACTATTTTCTGTTTCAAACTTTCACATAACATCTTTAGGTAATAATAACATTAAAAATTCAAATCCAGATTTTGATTTTCAAAGAAAACATGACAGAATAACACGGCGGATATCGCATTTGACATACAATTAAAAATTAACTTTTCAATACCGAATAGATACAATACTAATTTTGGCAGGAACGCAATTTAAAAAAAGGGCATTTATTGGAACAAAACTCTTCATATGTAAACAATTTGCTAAAACATACCAGAGCATACCAGAACATGTTTTTAGCAAAATCATTTAAACAAAAAACTAAAGGAAACTCCTAGCAGGTCTTGTAAAGATCTAATGGTTTTTGTGCTTAAGCAGTCTGATGAGGTCTAATGGGGTCTAAAGTAGTCTAATATAGAGTTTTTATTGGTCTGACTTCTTCAGACTTCTCAGAGTATAACCTGTAAACTTCAAGCTTTTAAAGGTTATTTTAAACTTTCAGACAAGCCAGTATCAAAGTTTCTCATCAATCTCGATCTATAGTTCCTTTAAAAGCGATCCAAGTTTTGAACAGTAATGTATGTATACAGTTAAAGGGGGCATGAGGGGAAAAGCTAGTAATGGATTACTTATAAAACAACTAGCACTGACAAATCCTGATTAAAGTTGGATGAAACTGTTCTGGCCCCATAGCAACTCTTTGCATTACAACAAGCAACTGCTTTGCAATAAAGGCAGAATGAAGATTCTGTTTGATTTATATCAGTCATCATCACAGCGCTGGAAGCATTGATGGGAAACCTCTCATCCACGCCTACGCAAGCCATTCATCTGTTTCTGTCAGCAAAGACACTTCTGTGGCACGCTTCCACTCTGAGGTCTTACGTAGATGAAGACAATGAAGAAGAATATCTGTGTGGCGACTAGTCGAATCACAAGCTGTTAATGCTGTGATAAACACAAGGCTGCTGTCCAAAATATGTGTCACACAGAGGGAATACAGAACTACACCATAGTGTAGAAGGAAAGAAAATTATGGTCAGTTTTGTTAATTAGAGTGTGCAGACTCAGATCTCTCTTGTATGAAATGCAATGAATTCTAAGATGACAGCAAAAGCAAGTGAAGAAATACGTTTCATCCTTTTCTCTACCTTATCAGTAATAAATGTGAAAGGCTATATAGCAGATGTCCTTTAATTAAAGTCTTCTTTAGAAGTGCCGGCAGGGTTGGTATTTTTGCAATAAACATGTCAAACAAATAACAAAAAAACTGTTGCAATTTAGAAGAAAATTCCTCACTTCAGAGATGGCACAATAATATCTCTATTAAATAAAATTGACCTGGGGTGGAATAAAATGATGCTTTCAAGAAAAAGAAAAAGATTTCAAAGCAGGTTATTTTTATTCTAAACATTCTGGCTCTGTCCATCATAGAGGTAGAATAATGTTTAACGTGTTGCTCTGAAATTATAATCTAATTTCTATGCATTGGTAAAATACAGTAAAATATTGTAAAATAGTATTAAATTTTTAAATAACTGTTTTCTATTTTAATATATTTTAAAATCTAATTTATTCCCGTGATGCAAAGCAGAATTTTCAGAATCATTACTCCAGCCTCACTCACTTCCTTCAGAAATCATTCGAATAAGCTGGTTTGCTGCACAAGAAACACTTCTATTATTATCAGTGTTGAAAACAGTTGAAAACTGTGATGATGTATATATATGTATATATATATGTGTGGGAGAGGTACTTCTTTATATGGCATATATAAATAAACACACACACACACACACACACACACACATATATATATGTATATATATATATATATATATACACACATTGTTATTCAAAGTGTCAAAACATATGGTGCGACTGTCTGACCATAACTGCTCCTTTGAAAACATCTTTGAAATTACCCTAAATTTATTCTGACTTTCTGCAGTATTTGGCATGATCTCCAAAGTGTTCTGAAATCCTGTATAAAATTGCAAAGCATTTGTATTTATATTTCTATCATAATATTCAAACTAACTTTGTCCGATAATCTCCATTTTATGAAATATCATGTAGTGCGACCATCAAAAATCTACCATTTTGGGACTTTTATATTGAAATCCTTTCAAATATAGGACATTGCCTCATATACCAATTTGCCAAGGGCCCACAGAATCATCATGCGGATTTGTAACTCTCTTTCAAATTTGGAAGAAAAAAAAAACTTTTTAACAGTTGGCATGTAGTTACCACATTTGGATATCATGAGGTATGACCTCAAAAACAACGAACAGTAAGTTGTTTTTACAATTTTTTTTTTTTTATTAGAAATTTCATAGTGACCTTTTGTGGGAAGCTAGCTTGTTTTGTTCAGGTGGTCAATTCTGTGCTTGTAAAGTTTGACTGAATTTGAAATATCATATGGTGCGACCACTGCAGACTTTCCATCATAATATATCATAATATATGTCCCAGATTGGCTGTTTTTGTGCTTATATATTCAATTGGTGGTTTATATACATAAAATACTTTATTTTAGTATAATTTGGAATAGATTTGTATGCAATTTTGGTCATTTCAGGCGGTTTACAAAAAATGCAAAAAATGATGTAACGCATGTAATTTTAGTTTAAGAGTTATGCATTTATTAGCAATTTAATTATATATTTATTAATATCTATTTTAATCTATTTTACCAGATTCCACTGCCAAGCAAAGTAAAATAAACGCTCGCCATAGGCAGCATGTTTATTCTGACCTTGCAGTCACGCACAAACTCCAGATGTAATTTTCTGCTGTAAGAAAGATGTTTATGATTTCTTCTCAGAACCTAAGCCATTCGCAAAGACCCGCCCCCTTTAGTTACTGTTGCTACGTCCGACAAACCATGGCACTTTTATGCCACACATCATGTTCTCATGCACTGGAAAATACATTGCGGAGCAAAGAAGACACTGACAATACGTCGACATACAAGACAGAGCAGATTACTTTCGGTATTAAACGAAGTCTCAGAGTTCAAATTTTGTCCTTTTTTTTAGAAATTCAAACAAATTGTCTTGTGGCTCTTTAATGTGTCGTGACAGATCGCTGTAGCACTTCAGTTCAAGCAGCATGTAAACCAATCATCTTTTACAAGTTATAGCACAAACTAAATATGAAGGAACATTAGAAGGTATCTTGTTTCAACTTTGAATAGATGTATACACACTATTTTTTAAGTTCAAGTCCACCAACTTTAATCTGCTTTCCTGTCTGGTTTGTTTGTCGGACAAAAACGGCGGATTCGACAATATGATTGGTCAGATCGCCTGTTAATCAAACTCCCAGCAAAGGGTCAATTGAGCAGCCAAGACTGGGCAAAGTTTAGAAATAACTGGGGCTAAAAAATGGCTGCACTTTTCACACGTTTCTTTAAATAGATACTTTGTGTCATTTGGAGCGACCACTCATCATCTGGTCTGACCAATAATAGCAATAACTGTATTAAATAAAAAAATAAATTATCTAATTTCTGTGGCTAAAATGTGAATCACTGCTACAGTATGCTTAAGTGAATCAGTTTTATGCAATTTACAGAAAAATAAGTCTGCTAAGGCGGCAACTCTGACATTATAGAACAAAAATATGAGATCAGTATTTACAAAAATTTAAAAGAAATGCAAATACTTTGTTTCTAAACACTGTAATCACTGTGTAAATGTTAAGCATGTTAAGGAAATTAATTAATTTTAATAAAAATTGTGGTTGCACCACATGACATTTTTAAAGACTATGGCCGAATCATGTAGATTATTTTTCTTTGTTGTTGTTGTTGTTGTTATTACAATCGTAGTGTGCAAATACCTATGATGAAATCACGCTGACAAACACAATGCAAAAGCAATTGTGACAATGCTATTTAAGACTGTATTATATTATGAGTTATCTTACTTGTTGCTCTCTGCTTCTTCCAGTTTCCGGTAAGCAGGGTCACTCCAGGGGCAGTGAGTGATGTTACAGCGGTGATCTGAGAGGGCAGGATGGGTAGCAAGCCTTCCCAACTGCTCCGTGTTCCTGTATGCCACAAAGAGAACATGGAAGATGATTTTACTATGCATGAAGGACAGAGACCTACTGAGAGAGAAAGACAGAATTACAGATTAAACAGACTGGTAAGGCCAAACTAGTTTCAAAATCTCGCTCAAAAAACAACAACAACAACAAAAAAAAATATATAAATATATATATATATATATATATATATACCAACTGGACCAGCTTAAGCTGAAATAAGCTGTTTTTTACAGCAGGGATTGCATTAAACCATGTTCTTTCTGATTAACTGTGGCGAACTGTGAAAAGTAATGCTATTAGAGAGATGATGGCAAGGACACACTGCAAAATACACGAACATTATGCAGTACAAATCAGTCTGGCTATCCATTTTCCACAAGCCAATAAGGCTATGGATTAAATTCCTAAATCTCAAACCTTGCATAAACAAACCTACAGGAGGACAAATCAGCAATATAACTCCCTAGATCGACATAAATGTTGTTTTCATCATTGGGAATCAAAAGAGCATTTCATTTTACTCTTTAAACTTATTAAACTGATCAAAGCTTCAATCAAAAGTTCGTCTGATTGGTTAAGCACTGAAAATGTTGGAAGAGGCTCGCGGCTCTTTCTCATCAACCGGGCCATATTTAACCTTTAATTTTCTAGCGTCTGTCCGAATGCTGCTCAACAGACTCTGCTTGTTCATAAAGGTTAATTACATTTGGCTTCAGCTCTGGGCTGGGCATTGCTGAAATCCAGAGGGGTTGACAGATTGTCAGGTTGAATATGTATGTGCCATTTCCACGAGTGCAGAAAGCAGATGCATTTTAAAGTATTTGTGATGTTCTGCTTCACAAAAACAGTTGAAGTTATCAAGCTTTCAGGAGTGTATGACATTGCTCTTTCTCTTTCTGTTTTTGCCCTTTTAAGAAACAAAATTTCAAAAAAATTATGTTAAATGATGTAAACTGAAAGAAATTATACTAAAAATATATAAAATAATATATATATATATGTATATATATATATATATATATATACTAACAATAAAAATAAATAAAATATAGTAATAAAATAAAATATTTCCACAATACAGTTGCAGACAGGGTTTTTTTTAGTACCACTGTGTGTATATATACTTTTTTTATATTGTGCTGTATATATTTTTCTTTTTTTTTTTTTCTTGTTTAGGATTTTAGGTACCTTTTTTGTTTAGTTTTAGCTTTAGTTAACTATGATAACCCTGGTCAAAGAAGACATTTATTTGAAAATATGTATCATTTGCAGCTAGATAAAAATTTAATTTAATGCAAGTTTATGTAAATTAAATTAAAATAATTTTACAAATTATTTATTTATTTATTTGAATTAATTATCCATATAAAATGATAACTTGTTTGCCCAAGAATCGATAAGTATAGTCTGTTTTCATTTAATGAAAGGAACATGTTTTTGCACAGAAAATGTAAAAAAGTTAAATGATGTAAACTGAAAGAAATGATACTAAGAGCAATATATGTAAAATAATACAATAAAAAATACATATACTATCAATAAAATAAATAAAATATAGTAATAAAAATAATAATATTTCCACAATACAGTTGCAGGCAGGCAGGTTTTTTTTAGTACCACTGTGTGTGTGTGTGTGTGTGTGTATTCATTTAGCTTTTTTTTTTTTTTTAGTTTTAGTTAACTATGATAACCCTGGTCAAAGAATACATGTAATTGAAAATATGTATTATTTGCAGCTAGACAAAAATATATTTTAATGCAAGTTTATGTAAATTAAAATAACAAAAAATATCATTTATTTATTTATTTATTTATCCATATGAAATGACTTGTTTGCCAAGTTCTCCTCAAAATATAATTTTAAATGTAGAAGACTAATAAATCATTGCATTTGTTATTATTTCTGCCTCTGGAACCTCATTATGAAATAATATCAGTCACTGTTGTGTCCTGTCAGTTACTTTTCTGAAAAGACATATTGTGCATTATGGGAGTTAAATGAAGAGGGAGATGATGAGATCTGCTCATTAAAACATTTAATGATGCATGAACTCATGATTTGCATCTGTTCGCTGAAACAATACGGCTGTTCTTGCCATTACTTTCAGATCTGGGAGACATACAAATGCTGGATTGATAACCTTGGGCAGCAATAGATCATTACTACACTTCACGATATCTGGCTTGTCTCTAGGTTACCGGGCATTAGTTTTCATTTATTTCACACAATGTTGTGAGGCCCGCGCCGTTTGAGGACGCGTCTTGCACATATCTCATCAATCTTGAATTAGATGCTTGTCTTACGTATAAAAATCTGAGATCGTTTAATGAGAACAGGCACGCGGGCCTCTGTAAAAAGATGGCTTCCAGCTCAGTCATTAAATAATTAAAAGTGCATGATCAAAAACCTAAAAACTGATTAAAGCTACCAAAATCAACAACGAGAGTGTAGCGTTCACTGCCTCGCTGTCTAAATTACAACATAAGCTTGAGCAAACGTTTTCATTTTTTGAGCGCGCTAGCCCTTTAAACACCTTTTCTCTTCTCGCTTTGAGAATGAAAAAGGATGAATTTGCTCATAAAGGTTTAGAGGCGTCCTGTATAAACCCGTCTTCGCCCTGAACCGAGCGAATCAAAACAGGGTCGATCGGTTGATATTACTCTTGGGAAGGTTAAGAGACTTTGATGCGTTTTGATGTCAGGACTGATGGGATAGAGGGTGACAAGAGGACATTATCTGTAATCTGTTGTTATGAAGGCATCAGACAGAAGCAGTGAAAGCTTTCGGAATGACCTGTATGAGACAAATGGTTGCTAGGGGTGAGAGACGGAGACCTTTACAGTCGACATGATGCATGGTGATTTTCTGAGGTTAAAATGCAAGGTCTAAAACGGTGCATTTTGCTGCTTGTTGTTCGTTACTTGGTTTGAAGTTTTAGCCTAATGCTTTTGGCTAATAATCTAAGACTCCAAAACCAAGCTGACTACAGCCTGTAAAGGAAATTAAACCTCATGTGTGACTGATTTCGAGTGTTCTACATAGGCAGCAATTCTGCATGGGAGACTCGACTCATAATTGATTCCAACTAGAGTTTGGCATTAGCATGTTGCTAGGCTAATGATGCATAAAAAGACACAGTGCACACAAATAGAGGGTAAAACTGTGTTGAATGACCTACAGATACATTTGCAGGGCTCTACAGTGCGACTGAAAACTACTGCGTGCGACTATGAAAAAAATTTAGGAGCACCTGTGTGAATGACCCGATCAGCATATTTGTGTTTGCGATCAGGGGAGCTTCAAAGGTTTTTACTGTTTTTGCAACGTTGAGTAATGTATCACAGACATATCTTACGAATACTTTCATAAACAAAGTAAGTGATTCTTTGTGCAGCGTAGAGAGCTGATTATAAGTTCATTATAATGGAATTTTATGCGATTGCGATGAACTAAAATGAGTGACATTTTTAATGAATTTTAAGGGAGTTTGTAAATGAGATACTGATTTAATACAGCAGTTAAACAATAAGTTAATATTAAGTGACTAACGTTGTCTTACTATAACACTATTGCCTGATTTTACTCTATTTCGTCATCAAAAATAGTTTCGAACAAGTCACAACTGAGCCGCTGTGCATCTCCATTCCAACACAGGGGTTTTGTTTATAAATGATTGTGCATTTTTAAACGAATCTAGTGAGTCAATGATTCAATTTCCTATTCATAAAGACAGTCACTTGCTTTATTTATTCTTTATATAAATGAATCAGCTGTTTGAACGAATCAAATGAATGAATGATTCGGTAATTAAATCAGCAATTAAATCAAGTATCTTTTGTTGCCATGTGAGTTCCAGTGCCCCAAAGTCAATGGGATTTTACATGAGATTTTTAGATTAAATGCTTGAAATAAGGAATATGGCTTACAGTGGCATATTTTCATGCTTTGTTCTAGGGCATAAAATACACTAGTAATACCGGACTTGTGATTGTTTTTATGGCTTTATGTGTCTTGAAATAGGCTGGTAATGGACTACAGAGGTTGTCAGAGGCAATTTAATGTCATCATATCAAACAAGAAAACTCTTCCATTTTATACTTGTGCTCTTGCAAACTTTTCCAACTTCAGATTTCCAACTTGTACATTTTAAACAAAGACTGAAAGAGCTGTTGGAAGCTTAAAAGGATAGTTCACCCAAAAAATTATAGTTATATTAAATTACACAAACAGCTTCAGAAGGCCTTTATTAACCCCCCGGAGCCATGTGGAGAACTTTTTTATGATGGATGGATGCACTTTATTGGACTTCAAAATCTCAACAGCCATTCACTGCCAGTATAGTGCTACATTGGCTTGAAGGTGAGTAAATTATGGTGTTATTTTCATTTTTGGGTGAACTATCCCTTTAATGGTGGTGACGTTTGAGTATGTGACCGTGGAGTAGTTTGTTTATAGCCTTTGTTTGGCTTTTTACTTCTGCCAATTATATTTAGGCTTCAAAATTCCTAAAACGCCTTGATGAATAAAACATACAAGAATCATAACTTTTGTTAGTCGCAGAGCTGCTTTTCTGCAATAATCCAAAAAGCCAATGCACAAATCCTTTTGGCTTGTTGTTGAGGAAATCAAGGTGATACAAACGTCTGCATTTTCCTACAAAAAATATGTAGCGACTGCTTTGCATTATGGGAGTGACATCTTAGTATGTGCTAAAAGAATGTATTTTATAAGGAGACATTAAAGGAGAAGTCCACTTCCAAAACAAAGTTTTGGAGTCATATTATAATGTACTCACACCCTTGTCATCCAAGATGTTCATGTCTTTCTTTCTTCGGTCGTAAAGAAATTATGTTTTTTGAGGAAAACATTTCTGCATTTTCTCCATATAATGGACTGATATGGTGCCCTGATTTTGAACTTCCAAAATGCAGTTTAAATGCGGCTTCAAACGATCCCAAATGCGGTTGTAAATGATCCCAGCCGAGAAAGAAGGGTCTTATCTAGTGTAACGATCGGTTATGTAAAAAAAAAATTAATACAATTTATATACTTTTTAATGTCAAATGCTCGTCTTGTCTTACTCTGCCTGGACGGTTTTGTTCTTGTTCATGACAGTTAGGGTATGTCGAAAATCTCATGTTCTCCCTCAACTTCGAAATCGTCCTATATCGCCGTTTTACCTTTATGTTAAGGGTATTTGATCTTCTTGGCATGTTGACTTTGCAAAGACTGGGTCGGTACTTCTGCAGCGATGTAGGATGATTTTGAAATGATTTTTGAAGTTAAAGGAGAAAATCCGATTGGAGTTTTTCAACATACCCTAACTGTCTTGAACCAGAATACACAGAGTTCAGGGAGAGAAAGGCAAGACGAGCGTTTGAGATTAAAAAGTACTTAAATTGTATTTTTTAATGAAAATAACAAACCGTTTCGCTAGGAAAGACCCTTCTTCCTCGGCTGGGATTGTTTACAACCGCATTTAGGATCATTTGAAGCCACATTTAAACTGCTTTTTTGGAGGTTCAAAATCTTGGCACCATAGCAGTCCATTATATGGAGAAAAATCCTGAAATGCTTTCCTCAAAAAACATAATTTCTTTACGACTGAAGAAAGAAAGACATGAACATCTTGGATGACAAGGGGGTGAGTACATTATAATATGAATCTTTGTTTTGGAAGTGGACTTCTCCTTTAAGCAATAAAATGCAAATGTATGCAGCTTACGAAGTTCTAAGAGTCTACAGGTTTCTTCTCTTCTTCTGCAATATTTCATGCAGCTCTCTCAGAATACCTTCCCACAAAATGTGCTTTCAGAAAGTGGAAAAGTACAGGTAGTCTCATCCATGCTGCAAGTGACTGCCAAAATAACCTGTGAAAAGCATATTGCAGCATGGATCTGTAGCGACACCAGCTTCCAGCCTATGAGTTACGCATAGGTTTGTGTATACATTTCAAAATATTAGCATAGTCTATTTACGAACAGACCACGTCTTTTATTAGACGCATTTGTCATAAAGAAAGAGGTGAACTGTAATGCACCCATTGTGTATCTCAGTAATTTGTATCAATTTACAATTCCTGTCATGCTCGTGCGACCGAGAGAATAATAAATGTTTATTTATTTGGGAAGCAGAACAGCCTCTTCATTATGAATGAGAATGTATTGCTACTGCTGACACTGGACCTTGACTGAAGTCCCGTACCTGATCGTATCTGCTCACCGAGACGATTCGCTGGCCTTACCATCAGACACGCTTCTGTAACTTCTGATTATATTCATTCAGAGCTGGGTAGCTGGTCAATTTTTATGGACCTTTTATCACATCACCAGCCCTTTTAAACAAGATCACCACCATGAAGGTGCTAACTAATAATCCTGAAAGTGAATGAGCAAATTTGACTTTGAAGTTATAAGGAAAAAGGTAAATAATCATCATGTTGTAAATAATGTGCAAAAACAACACATTTGTAGCATTACATTAGCATTTCATTTACACATTAATTATAACAATCACTTTCAGGCGGTATTTTAATTTTATTTATTTATTTTTTGGTCTTATCTGTCTCAAATATATTTAACTTCTGTACTACAGAAAAAAGGCTGAACAAACTTGATCAAACTTGAAAGTAGTTTCATCATCCTGGACCCAAAACTCTTATATAAACTGCAATATTCTCTGGAGCTGTAAGCAAATATACAAATTTTCTCCCATTCTTTCTTCATACAGTGAATTATGTAGTGACAGTAAATGAGTGAACAAGTCACCACCATACTGAAATATAATGACAAACATAAGCAGAGACAAAATTTCCCATAATCAGCGCTGTCTCTCAGAAAGAAAAATAAATAAATAAACTGACTAGAGCACACAATGATTTTCATAAACAAAATGTGTAACTGTGAAAGCTGTTCATTTGTACATTTGAAAATTGTACATTTGTAACTATAAAAACAAACATAAACAAATAAACAAACGCTACTGCTTAAAAGTTTGGGTTCTGTAAGGTTTATTTATTTATTTGTATTTTTGAAAATACAGTAAACACTAGTACTGTTTGTATATACACTGCCGCTCAAAAGTTTGGGATCAGTACGATTTTCAATGTTTTTTTATGCTCATTAAGGCTGCATTTACTTGATCAAAAATACAGAAAAAAATGTAATATTGAGAATAGTGTTTTATATTCATATATTTTACAATATAATTTATTCTTGTGATGCAAAGCTGAATTTTTATCAGCCACTACTTCAGTTTTCAGTGTCACATGATTCTTCAAAAATCGTTCTGATATTCTGATTAATTACTGTTATTATCAGTGTTGGAAACAGTTATGCTGCTTATTTATTTATTTATTGTTTGTTTGTTTTGTTTTGTTTTTTGGAACCTGTGATTCTTTTTTCAAGATTCTTGATGAATAAAAGGTTAAAAAGTACAGCATTTATTCAAAATAGAAATATTTTCTAACAATATAAGTCTTTGCTATCACTTTTTAGCACTTTAACACATCCTTGGTGAATAAAAGTATCAATTTCTTTAAAAAAAAAAAAAAAAATAGAATTTAAAAAAAAATCACAGGTTCCAACAAAATATTAAGCAGCACAACTGTTTTCAACATTGATAATAAATCAGCATATTAGAATCATTTCTGAAGGATCATGTGACCCTGAAGACTGGAGTAATGATGCTGAAAATTCTGTTTTTTATTTGTAGCTTATGTATTTTAAATTGAAACAATATTTCACAGTATTACCTTTTTTTCTGTATTTTTGATCAAATAAATGCAGCCTTGATGAGCATATAGAAAGTCTTTAAAAAACATTAAAAATCTTACTTATCCCAAGCTTTTGAGCAGCAATATATATAATTATTCATGTGATGGCAAAGCTCGATTGTCAGCATCTTTCATAATAATACATACTCATTTTGGATCAATTTCATGCATCCTTGCTGAACTAAAGTATGAGTATATATATATATATATATATATATATATAAAACTTAAAAATCGCACTGACCCCAAACTTTTACTTCCCAAAGTTAGCTATTACAAGCTTAACAATGAGGAAAAGTGCTGTTTGGAGAGTATTCAATCTGAATCAATAAAAACTATTTTTTTATTAACCAAATCTCTCAACGGTCCAGTTGTTTTTCTCAACAGCACATGAAAAGACTTTTAAGGTTACGTGACTTTAAAGTTTTCTGGGCTCAAAACACCTTTTGGGTCATTTGAACTTCCAGCTCTGATATCAGTGCAGTTTTAATAAGTACTGATGTGCTGCACAGCCATAAACCATGTAAATCACCTTTCTGCCTCTCGCTTTCACAAACTCTAGGGAACAATGATGCTGCTTTTATTTACGTATAATGTGTAATAATATCACATGCTGTGAGATAATTAAACCTATGGCTTCAAAACTCAGTGCTTCATAATCCATTTTATGAGTCATAGTATTTACGACAAACTCAGAGAGTCTCTGAGCGCTGGCTGCCTCTCCCTTCCATTTCAAACTTCGCCCTGCCAAAACATCTTGTATCAAAGAAACAAAGGAATAAAATGTGACCTAGTTGAGTCCCACGGCACATCAAACGCACATCAGAATCAATGAGCGAAGACGTGCGGCGCATCTGCCAAGAATCGCGAGCATTTCAACTCCGGAGACTACTGTTGGCCTTAAGACGCAACCGAACCGAAGGCTTCCTTTGTGGAGGCATCAAGAACTCCCTCTTGCAAGCTAAACGCACTGGCCCAAGGGCGAGAGTGTTTTGGGAGCGATGGGTTGAATGTTAAAAGCTGTGCTTAAACTCTTCCTTTAATTAATTCTGGGAATAATTATGAAAAGCCCAGTGTGGGTTGGAGTTTAGTGCCTGAGAGATTTAGGTTATCTGGGTGTAAGCCCACTAAAAACAAAATGAATTTTATATTTTACAACATCAGCCTGTGATCCTTTGATTGGATAATGGGTTTCACTGTGAAGCATTACTGCATTCATTATTGTTGCCAAAACTAATCCTGCTCATAACATCCGTGAAATTGATACACGCTATCAGATACAGCTTCTGAAGGCTTCTAAGACTGGGGCTCTCTGAAGTTGTGGCGATGCAACCTATACTGTCAATCTCCGGATCCAAATTTCTAGTTTTTCACAGCGGCCAAAAGTGAGGCTCTTACTCCTTTTAGGCTGTCACGTCTCCAAAACTTTGAAGATGAGTTCCTGTTTGTAATATCGTCCTGTCATATAAAAATGACAACGCAATTTCACAAGCTGTCCTCACTGGAGCACTTCGCCATGGCCTGCGCTCGATATCTCTCCCTGTAATTTTCTCATCGAGTGGCACTTTAATCAGTCTTATTTCTATATTTGGGAAAACTGATTGAAATACTGTTTTTTGCAATCATGAGATTGCACGTAAACACATGGACGCGCACGTACGCGCGCTTGTCGACCTGTGCTTTCTGATACTAATCTACCGTTATCTGTCTTGGAAGGATGTCATGCCTCAGCAGTGCATTGTGGGAGGCCAATCAGACTTGTCGCACCAAGGTTGCCACCCCTGGCCTTGCTAATCTCCCCGAACAGATCCGTCTAAAGATCAGGTAAACAAAAGGCCTCAGATGCGTGACATTAATTTGGGAATTACATAGATCAGCAGGGCTGAACAAACCCACAGAGGAAAGTGAGGAGCTCAACAAAATGTAGGCAGTTTGAATATCGACGTTTGAATTCCACATTAACAAAAATTCCAAAATTTCAAAATTTAAAATCAGTTATTCCATTGTTCCTTTTGGATCTTAAAGGTATAGTTCACCCCAAAATGAAAATTCTGTCATCATTTACTCACCCTAATATAAATCCAAACCTGAACCTATATAATAGACATTAAAAAAGAGGTTTTAGATTTTCTCTATAATAAAAGAGTGAGTAAATGATGGCTGAATTTTTATTTTTGGATGAATTATACCTTTGGTTATGGGGTCATCATGATCACTAGGTTGAGATCAAACAAAGGAGTACAAATCATTCCAGAATGCATCAACTAAGTGGACAGATACATTAAGTGCATATGGGAGGATGTGCAAGAGACAAAATGGCCTTTTTGGACTCAGCAGTTTGAATAAAAGAAGGCAGGATACTGGACATCAAAGTCTGCAAGAAACACAAATCAATACCTACTGTTTGATTCTGATAACCCACTAGAACAAAAGTTCAAAAGTGTCATTAGGACACTTCACTTCTGGGGCAATAATGGGCAAACTTGCTCAGACTTTAGACACAAGGCAGCTCAGTGCTTCAAAAAACAATTTAAAAATCAAAACATTGGCTGAAAGGACCAATAGGTCTGTAAGTGCGTCAAAACAACAGTAAGAGCAGGGGAACAACACATTGTTATCTCATTTTTGGTCAAGCGCCAGAATTTTATATTGACCAAATGCTATAATCATTCACTCAAACACAACATCAGGGTTGCCAGGTTTTCACAACAAAGCCCACTCGATTACTACTCAAAACAACCCAACTGCCCAGTTCCCCCAGTGAAAATCGCATTCTGGGGGTAAAATAAAATGTTTTTTGGCTAGGTTCCCCTATAAAAATTTGCATTCCAGGGGCTAAATGCCACGTTATTGGAGTCGCTTCAACCCGTGGGCAGTGTTAAAACAGCTCAATTTTGCTGGAAATCCACAGACTTGGCAACACTGTACAACTCCGCCAGTTCATTACTTATCAGGAACCTGCCAAAATAAAAGCTTGCTGATTTTAGGTATTGAAAATGTTGAAAATTAAAAGAACAAAAAAAAGAAAAAAAAAAAGAAAGAAAATGTAAATATTAAAATGTTATTTTTTGTGTATTATATTTGTTTTTTTTTAATAGTTATATTTAACGGGTCACACTGTAAACACTAAACCTAATCTTCAAGCACTCTTATGAGAACCAGACCAAAAAACCAGTGCCTGTATAGATGGATAGATGGATGGATGGATGGATGGATGGATGGATGGATGGATGGAATGAATGAATGAACGAATGAATGAATGAACGAATGAACAAAAGATGGATGGATGAACGAATGCATGAACAAACAAAAGAATGAAAGGAGGATGGATGGAATGAACAAACGATGGATGAATGGATGGATGGATGGATGGATGGATGGATGGAACGAACAAACAAACAAACAAACAAAATAAATGGATAATGGAACAAATGAATAAAAGAGATAGAAAGATTGACAGACAGACAGACAGATAGATGGAATGAACAAACAAACAAAGGATGGATGGATGGAGTGAACAAACAAATGGATGAATGAAAAAACAATGGATAGATAGAATGAACAAATGACAAATGAACAAACAAACAAACAAACAAAAGATGGATGGAACAAACCAACCAACCAAGGATGGATGGAATGCACGAACGAAACGAACAAATGAACGATGGATGGATGGAACGAACAAACAAAATAAATGGATGATGGAACAAATGAACAAACGAGATAGAAAGACTGACAGACAGACAGATAGATGGAATGAACAAACAAACAAAGGATGGATAGAGTGAACAAACATGGATGAATGAAAAAACGATGGATAGATAGAGTGAACAAATAACAAATGAACAAACAAACAAACATGATGGATGGATGGATGGAACAAACCAACTAACCAAGGATGGATGGAACACACAAACGATGGATGGATGGATGGATGGAAGGAACAAACAAATGAATAAATGAACAAACAAACAAAGGATAGATAGAACAATAGACAGACAGACAGACAGACAGACAGATAGATAGATAGATAGATAGATAGATTAAAATTCAACCTTGGTGAACATAGGAAACATCTTTCAAAAACATAAAAAAAAATCTTAATTATATATTCTGGTAGCATATACTGTATATACTGGTCAAAATTTTGACAAAATGACAATTTTTTTATTCATACACCTGCAGGTACCTGCTATAGTAACTTTAACAGCAGTAGTCTTTAAATAAAGTGAAGCTGACACTGAAAATGTGTTCATCGTTGCTTTCAGGTTGTTAATCAAGTCACAACTAAAATTAAACATCAAATGAGATCCTGCTCCTGTTAATACATCCACTGGCATATATTTGCAATTTTACTTGATTGCTTGATTTATTAAAAAAGGGGGAAATACATTTATTCCAGCATGGGAATTGAACCCAGGCTGCTCTGCATAGAAAAATAGCACTTCTAGCTTTGGCTCAACTACACACTGCATAAATCTAATGATGCATATGAACATTTCCTAAATATTTTGGTGGGTTTATATGATAATGCAGTTTTAATTTATGTTTTGTTTTACTTCATAGAAACTGCATGTATTCGATTTTTACAGACATGGACTGACAATGGCACAGGGTGCTTCGGGAGAAGCTCTGACACAATTCAAACACTGGCGCTTGCAACTCCCACAACGATCCCCAGTCTTTGTGACTGTAAAGAGGTTTAACTTCTGGGAAATCCTAAAACAATTCGAGTTTAGCCAGACATCTGAGATGAGGCAATCCTTGATTGTTTCCTAAATTGTCGTGTCGAAAGAGGCAAAGTAGTACAAGTGAAACATGGATGGAAAATGTTAATGCTAAGTGAGTTCTCACTATGTGGTCAGGACTACTCTTTCTTACGTGAATTACTTCATTCCAGCATGCTTTGTTAAAGAATGATTTTTTTCAGAGAACAGCACTATGTGAGCAAAAAATATGCAGCAAAGACTTTCCTGCAAGGTCCTTTTTGTGATATGGCTGTTTGCTTGCTCTTCATTACGTGCTCTGTTCTGTTTGTCTTACTAATGAATTTGGATTTAATTTGAGATCTAGATAAGAGGACATGGATGTACTCCTGTCCCTAGGAAGTACTGGGTCAATAGAGATTACAAGAGTGAAGTAAGTCAATTATACTAAATGCCAGCCATTTTCCATCTGTGAAGAACATCTCTTGCTTTAAAGGTCACTTAGGATCTTTAGACAGGTGTTCAATCTTGCTTCTGGACATCTACGTTCCTGCAGCATTTATGGGTAATAGAATTACAAGCCTACCTAAATGACTACACAAAAAATGTACTTTGCTGTGTACAAAAAATGTAGTAAATTGTAGAAGTAGGAAGCTGTCAACAATGCAACTTGCCATTTCCTTATAATTAATTGTGAAATTTACTAATGATTTCAGTTAAAAAATTCAGTAAAAAAAAGTCACGTCTAAATTCAATTCAGTGTCTAAAGATCTAAAACAGTACTGAATGCAAATAAATGCGACCAACCATATAATCATACCTGTAGTGGTTAAGTTTCCAACTTTTAATAGAAATTAGAAAATGTCCTCAGTATTTCTGTTCTTGATATTTTTGAGATTTGCATTCAACCAAACTAGTATTTTGGTGCATATTCATCTGTAACTTGTTTAAAACTAGACAAAAAATCAGTCATTATATTCACATGCAACAACAAAAAAAGCTAATTCTGGCAATGGGTTTTATGCAGGGAATTACTGGCATATGTAAATGTAAATGTAAATAAATGCAAATAATAATGAATTCTAATTTTCAATTTTAAAGACATTGTTTTAAGGACAAACTCGGTTGAGAACCACCGTGATGTTAAGTTGCATGAGAAGCATTCTGAAATCTATGAAAGCCTGTTTCTTCCACTGAATGAATGAGTGAATAAATTAATTAATTATTTAAAAGTAAAAGTAGTTGCAAATTTTATCTCACAATTCTGAATTCTGAGTTTATGTTATGTTATGTTCTAGTTAATTCTGAAAAAAAATAAATAAATTGCAAGATATAAACTCAGAATTTCAAGAAGAAAAATCAAAACTGTGGGATATTGTAAAAAAAAAGAAAAAAAGAATGAGATTATTCTGAAATGCATGAAATTGTACATTTTTTTATTCCGTGGCGGAAACAGAAAACAGAATTGCGAGACTCAGAATTCAGATTTTTTTTAAAAAGAAAGGTCAGAATTGCAAAATAAACTCAAAATTGTGAGATGTATGTTCAGAACTGCGAGAAAAATTATCTTTTTTTATTCAGTGATGGAAACAGGCTTGCATAGAAATCAGCTTCTTAAAGGAGAAGTCCACTTTCAAAACAAAGATTCACTTACAATGTACTCACCCCCTTGTCATCCAAGATGTTCATGTCTTTCTTTCTTCAGTCGTAAAGAAATTATGTTTTTTGAGGAAAACATTTCAGCATTTTTCTCCATATAATGGACTGATATGGTGCCCCGATTTTGAACTTCCAAAATGCAGTTTAAATGCAGCTTCAAACAATCCCAAATGCGGTTGTAAACGATCCCAGCCGTATTCTGGGTATGTCGAAAAACTCCAATCATATTTTCTCCCTCAACTTCAAAAATCATTTCAAAATCATCCTACATTCTCTGCAGAAGTACCGACAGTGTCTTTGCAAAGTGAACATGCAAAGAAGATCAAACACCCTTAACAAAAAAAGTTAAAACAGCGATATAGGACGATTTTGAAGTTGAGGGAGAACATGAGATGGGAGTTTTTCAACATACCCTAACTGTCATGAACCGGAACAAAAACAGTTCAGGCAGAGTAAGACAAGACAAGCGTTTGACATTAAAAAGTATATACATTTTATTATTTTTATGAAAATAACCAATTATTAAGCTAGATAAGACCCTTCTTCCTTTACAACCGCATTTGGGATCGTTTGAAGCCACATTTAAACTGCATTTTGGAAGTTCAAAATCGGGGCACAATAGCAGTCCATTATATGGAGAAAAATCCTGAAATGTTTTCCTCAAAAAACATAATTTCTTTATGACTGAAGAAAGACAGACATGAACATCTTGGATGACAAGGAGGTGAGTACATTATATGTGAATCTTTGTTTTGGAAGGTGACTTCTCCTTTAAAAGGTGTCCAAAAATGCTGCCGTTTAAGTCAGTGAGGCAGCAAGTTTTTGCTGGTTAACATTCCTTTCTTATGGATCCATCAGCCAAACCATCCTGGAACTGCATAGAAGTTTGTGTCAGTCTAAGCCGGTCCTTTTAGCGTGAACTGACACTTTAAAGACATTTTACTTTGTTGGGTTTCTGAGCACTCAACTGGACGCTCAAGGATTTAAAAGTACTTTGTGGAAAATTTTAAAGTGTTAGTCATTTAGTGCCGGCCACAGAGGTTAAATGAACATACTACCGAGTTAGTACTGATACTGTTGCTTAGAACGCTGGCCTTGATTCTAAACACATGTTCCACTTAAATTAAGTGGGAACAAAGACTGAGCGAGAGAGAGATCCTGAAGAGCGTCTGAAGTACCGTTCTCAGAGATGAGTGGAAAATTAAATCAAAGAGACTGTGATCAGGACACTTTCATGATGTAATACTTTGTAAGGTTGACATGCGAAGAAAACAAACATCCACCATTTTTGTGTACAAGCGTTGTAGTGCCAGTGTGCAAGATACTGTATGACATACTCTTTCAGATCATAACAAAACATGCATACTTCAGAGAGTGCCAGGTCATCATCAAAAACTTAAAAACTCTTTGAAATGGCTTGATTGAAAGAGTTTTCTTTTTAAAATAGCTGACAGACTTTAGTTTATGGCACAGCTGTGAACTATGATTTGCTACTTGCCTTTGTGTGCTTGAATGTAAACTTCAAGTGTACTTTAAAGTATTTATAAAAAATTGTGCTTGCAGATAACAATATTTAAATACAAGGTCACTTAAGTGTTTCTTGAGTACACCTACAAAGTAACATTGTCAAATTAAAAGTTTTTCTTTGAAGCACATTTTAAATAATTATTTTCTTTTGTCATTCCTTAAACAAGAAAACATATTTTGATGTGTTGACCTACATACTAAAGTAGATGTAAAGTACTTGATTATAATTTCAACTGTATTGTGGTATTAAATATTACATTTAAATATAACTGCAGATTTCATTACAGATGTGCAAAATATATCCAAATACATGTAATTTCAAAGTATATATTTTAATATACTATACAGATGAGGTCAAAAGTTTACACACACCTTGCAGAATCTGCAATATTTAGTACTAACCTGAATAAGATATTTCACATAAAAGACGTTTACACACAGTCCACAAGAGAAAATAGTAGTTGAATTTATAAAAATGACCCAGTTCAAAAATTTACATATACTTGACTCTTAATACTGTGTTGTTACCTGAATGATCCACAGCTGTGTATTTTTGTTTGGTGATAGTTGTTCATGAGTCCCTTGTTTGTCCTGAACAGTTACACTGCCTGCTGTTCTTCAGAAAAATCCTTCAGGTCCCACAAATTCTTTTGTTTTTCAGCATTTTTGTGTATTTGAACCCTTATCAACATTGACCATATGATTTTGAGGTCCATCTTTTCACACTGAGGACAACTAAGGGACTCATATGCAACTATTACAGAAGGTTCAAATGCTCACTGATGCTCCAGAAGAAAAAACGATGCATTACAAAAGGGGGTGAAAACTTTTGGAATTTGAAGATAAGGGTACATTTAACTTATTTTGTCTTCTGGGAAACATGCAACTATCTTCTGTATCCTCTGAAGGGCAGTATTAAATTAAAAAAAAAAAAAAAAGATATTTAGGCAAAATAAGAAAAATGCACACATCTCCAATCTGGTCAAAAGTTTTCACCCCCCGGCTCTTAATGCATGGGTTTTCCTTCTGAAGCATCAGTGAGCGTTTGAACCTTCTGTAATTTTTGTCACTGCACTAGCAAGCTAATTCATGTGGACAAAAATACACAGATTCTGAATTCATGGGGGTTAAGACTATGGTGATTCTAGTCTATACCAATCACAATATGCTGTTTTATAATACTTTCAGTGCTTGAAGTGGCACAGCATCTCCTCTGATAAAGCAATGTAATTTCTCTTACCTTGTCTATGGAGAAGGACTTGCATTATTGGTAGGCAGATGCTGTACTTTCATAATCAATAGTCCTCAGTCTCTAGTCCTTGAACACACTGCACTGCACAAACTTCTTGAAAAGCAACTTTTAAGCTCTGGGTGTTCGCTGTATTGAAAGATTCCCAGCGACACATCTTTTACCAGAGCTCCTGGTTGGGTAATAATGCTCAGTATGTTAGACATGAATGTAAATCGATCTGGATGAAACTGGGGTAGATAAAATATAAGGAATTAAAAATTCATTTCTCATACACACAATTAGAACCGAGATGTTCATTTGACATGAAACTGGAGTGAGAATTCTGAGCGTGAAGGCACTATGTTTGACAGCTTTTTCTATTTCCTCCACCCTAAATATTTGAACATTTCACACCAAACTCGCTGATCTGTAATAACAGTACCAGTGTATTTGATCCATCCAGATTCTGCTGTCTTTCTCTGTTTGCAGGCAGGATAAGCACAATCCGTCCAATATTAGCGGACTCTCAAAACATCTCCCTTCTCTCCATCTGTCAGGCCTGTGAGACCCATAAATATGCCAAAGCTCGTTCTGATATGCTCATTAATTTTATCCTGTAGGCAGCCTGATGGAGGAACACTAACATGGGCTCTGAAACTTTTAATTCGAAGAAAAAACAAGTATTTAAACTGAACTCCCACAGAGGAGACTTTCTGAAAGTATTTACAGAATTTTAGTAATTAAAAAGAAAACAAATGACCCCAAGAAACAAACAATAATTATTCAGTTGGGAAGACTGCATAATTAAACAACAACAACTTAATTTTAAAGGAGCCACTTCACATAATGGCAATATTATGTTAAAATATATTTTTATTTATGCATTGAGCAGACTCTTTTATCCAAAGCAAATAACAAAAGATAATATTGAATAATAAATCATTCAAACGGAATAATAATTAATAAAATATTATTTAGTTAATTAGTTAGTTTTTTAGTTATTGTTATTATTATTATTATTATTATCATTATCATCATTATTATTATTGTTGTTATTGTTATTCTGACATTATTTACTCTCATATCTATGGAAGCTTGTTTCTATCACAGGATATAAACAAAACAGGATTAGTTTATTATTATATATATAATCATTTATTATAGTTATTAAATTTATGCATTTAGCAGACTCTTTTATCAAATGCAACTTACAAAAGAGGAACAAAATGTTAAATAACAAAACATTCAAATTTAATATTTCACAAAAAATAAATAAAATAATAATAATAATAATAAGTATTATTATTATTATTATTATCATCATTATATTTAATAATAAGTATATATTATTAGTAGTAATAATAACAATAATAAATACTGTTATTAATTTATAATTATTGTTATTATTATTATTATTTAAAAGGTAATTGATAAATTATAAGGTCAAGAAAAAGTGAGAATTGAGAGCTATAAACCCATAAATCATAATTTTAAGTTTACATTTCACTGTTTTGTTTTTTCTCCAATAAAATAAATAAATAAAAAGGTAACATTTTACCTCACGATTCTGACTTTTCTACTCAGTTTTAAATCTCGCAATTGCAATTTACAAACATTTATTTATTAACATTATTTAATCATATTTATTTATGTTAAACGTGAATTCAGATTTTTTTTCTTGCAATTACAATTTTACACTTCGCAATTCTCACAATTCCATGGCACAAACAGACTTCCATACATAGAATTCCAAAAACTCCAAAAGGAGGAACAGCATAAAAGCAGTTCATATGATGCATGCACTATATTCCAAATCTTACAAAATCATAGAATAGAAAAGATAGAATATTCAAAAGGTTATTCACAGTCTTCTCTGCAGCTCTTAATTCTTATTCTAAACATGCATGGCACATTTGGTTATGAGGTAAAGCCTTTGTGACGTATATGGATATTGCAGTGACCATTAGCAAATATATTTAGCTTGACACATTAATGCCTCTTTGAGTCTACCTGACACACATGCTGAAAAGGATTTCTTGAGCTGATTTACACCCAGCCTCTTTCAAGCAGTGACCAGGTGAAGCCTCAGACTGAAGTCTTGATTTCTCCACAGGCCTAATTGACATCTCTGAAGGCCTAATTACTTTGCATCAGCCTCACCGTTCAACCTGCCTTGAGCCTTACATTAACATGCTTGACGCAAACCCATGAACTCACTCAGACACATCAGGAAAGAACAAGGAAGTGTACGTGCATGTTTTAGGGAGCATTTACATGCAGAACAGACAGTAAAACACTTAAAGCATGAACCCTTTTCCACTATAAAGATCCTTTTGTACAATAAAAAAAGGTTCTATGGACGTTAAAGGTTCTTCATGAAACCACATATACCACTAAAGAACCTTTATTTTTAAGTTACAGCAACTACAAAAAAAAATCGAACCTGGCCCTAAATAACACATTAAAGTGAACCGTGCTTGGTCACTTTATGTGTCAACAGACAGCCACTTCTTGTGGGCGTTTCTTGGCCGGAATAAGATGCAGTGTGGAGAGAGTACTAGTGCGTTCAGTACGAGTCAGGAACTGGGAAGCCTATAAATACTGCATCTAATGCACATAAAACAACTTTATGTGGGCGTGTGATGTTTGCGGTGACAGGTGCTATTTAGACACTGGCTGTGATATAGAATCATTTACATAAATGTCAAGCACATTGTACACATAGTCATTTTCTCCCAAATAGCGTGGGCGTATTTTGACTTTCTGACTTTGAAACAATTATACACAACGCCTGTGAAGAAAAAGTGATTCCACCTCTTCTGTTTACTATATACAGACTTTTCGATGTAGCAAAACTGACTGTTTCATAAGTCAATGTTTGGGTTTGACTTGATTTAGCCTGAAAAACAAGATACTGTGAAATAAAATACACTCCAAATTTTTTACAGTGCATTATAGATACACAAGTCTGTGTTTTTGCTCACCAAAGCTGCATTTATTTAATAAAAATAGAGTAAAAACAGTAATTTTGTGAAATATTATTAGAATTTAAAATAACTGTTATCTTTGTTAATATATTTTAAATAGTAATTTATTCCTGTAATTCAAAGCTGAATTTTCAGCAGCTGTCACTTTTGATCAATATGATTTATCCTTACTGAACAAAAGTATTAATTTCTTATTCTTCTTCTTAAAAACATTTAAACAGTAACACATAAACAGCTTCAACTGATTCTTTTGATTTACTCAGAAACAAAACAATTGGTCTTATATATGAATGATTCACTGAATCATTTTATTTAAATCCACTGATTCATTCATTCAAAGTCAATTTTAATGACTGTTTCGTAAGTCAATGTTTGGATTTGACTGGTACAGTGCCATAAAATAAAATACACATGAAATCTTTACAATATATTATATAACCTACAGTAGTCTCTTATGCTCACCAAGGCTGCATTTATTTGATCAAAAATGCTGTAAAATCAGTAATATTGTGAAATATTATTAGAATTTCAGCAGTCATTTCTCTAGTCTTCAGTGCCACATTATAAATGTCTTTACTGTCACTTTTGATCAATATGATGTATCCACATTGAAGAAAAGTATTAATTTCTCATTATTCTTCTTTAGAATGTTTAAACAACTAAACTGCTTCAGCTAATTTATTTAATAATGATGATTCACTCAGGAACAAAACTATTGGTCTTATATATGAGTGATTCACTGAATCATTTACTCAGCTGATTCGTTTAAAACTACTAGTTCATTCATTCAAAAAAGTCACTACTCTGTGTTTTTCCGAGATCCACAATGGTTCGTTTCACTTTTACCTGTTAATTTGGGTTTATTTCTGTTGGCAGAGCAAAACAGACAAAGATACTGAAAATAAAATGTACGTTACTCCATATTAACCTGTTGTTTATTAAATTGTTGAATACAGTTGAGGTCAAAAGTTTACATACACCTTGCAGAATCTGCAAAATGTTATTTTATCAAAATAAGAGGGATCATACAAAATGCATGTTATTTTTTATTTAATACTGACCTGAATAAGATATTTCACATAAAAGACATTTACATGTAGTTCACAAGAGGAAATAATAGTTGAATTTATAAAAATAACCCTGTTCAAAAGTTTACATGCGCTTTATTCTTAATAATGTGTTAGTCGTTAGTAGTCCCTTGTTTGTCCTGGACTGTTAAACTGCACACTGTTCTTCAGAAAAATTCCCACATGTCCCACAAATTCTTTGGTTTTTTAGCATTTTTTGTATATTTGAACCCTTTTCAACAATGACTTTTTTTGAGATCCAACTTTTCACACTGAGGACAACTGAGGGTCTATTACAGAAAGTTTGAAAGCTCAGTGACGCTCCAAAAGGAAAAACGATGCATTAAGAGCCAGGGGGTGAAAACTTTTGAACAGAATGAAGATGTGAACATTTTTGTTATTTTGCCTAATAAGTATCATATTTTTTCATTCAGTACTGCCCTTCAAACGCTACATAAGATACTTACATGTTTCCCAGAAGACAAAATAAGTTACATTTACCCTGATCTTTAAATTCCAAAAGTTTTCATCCCCGGCTCTTAATGCATCGTGTGTCCTTCTGAAGCATCAGTGAGCGTTTGAACCTTTTGTAATAGTTGCATATGAATCCCTCAGTTGTCCTCAGTGTGAAAAGATAGATCTCAAAACCATACAGTCAATGTTGGAAAGGGTTCAAATACACAAAAAAGTGCTGAAAAACCAAAGAATTTGTGAGACCTGAAGGATTTTCCTGAAGAACAGTGGGCAGTTTAACTGTTCAGGACAAACAAGGGACTCATGAACAACTATAACTAAATAAAAAAAAAAAACACAGCTGTGGATCATTCAGGTAACAACACAGTATTAAGAATCAAGTGTGTGTAAACTTTTGAACAGGGTCATTTTTTTTATAAATTCAACTATTATTTTCTCTTTTTATGTGAAATATCTTATCAAGGTCAGTAACATGCAGTAACATGCATTTTGTATTAACCCTCTTATTTTGGTAAAATAATTAACATTTAGCAGATTCTGCAAGGTGTATGTAAACTTTTGACCTCAACTGTATATTGTGTTGTTGGTCTTAATGCTTAATCCTATGTATACTATATAAAAGTACAGACTATTTGTAACAACAATACAATTATGAGTATGATAACGCTTAAATGTAGGGTCTACTGGACACCAAAAACAACATTTTTGTAGAATAACTGTAGAAAAAAGCAGTTTTCGTTTCAAAGCCCTCAATGGGGAATAATCTTCACACATTTTTAACCAGATATGCTTCTGACGTGAAGTACACAAGTAGTGAAGAAAAGCAGAGAGATGAGCAGCTTGAGGAGGAGAGAGTGTGATAATTTACAGTACAGTACAGAGACATCGACAGAGAGAGAGACTGTTGGAAAATGAGGTCTAATAATATGTATGAAGAGTCAGGATGGAGAGAGAGAGGTCAAGATACAGTGAGAGAGAGTTTGTGTAGCACTGAGGTAAATGTGGGAGTATTCAAGAGCTATGAGAGGAGCAGCCTTCATGGTGAGAGTACAGGACTACAACTTTGAGGCTGGATTCATTAAAAATAAAGCAGGAACTTTCTGCTGTGGGTCTCTGTGGAATCTAAGAGAGGAAGCAGTGGAATCAAGGGATGAGGGAAGACAGACAACGGCTCTGTTCAAAAGCTACTCAGCTGCTTACGTAGACAGTATTTTAAGGCATCATAGGCATGGATATATATTATATACACACTGCTGTTCAAAAGTTTTTGGGGTTGGTAAGATTTACCATTTTCATTTAAAGGGATGAATGTATTTGATTTAAAAATCAGTAAAATCAGGAATATTTTGTAATATTATTACAATTTAAAATAAGCATTTTCCATTTGAATATATTTTAAAATGTAATTTATTTCTGTGACGCAAAGCTGAATTTTCAGCATCATTACTCCAGTCTTCAGTATCACATGATCCTTCAGAAATCATTCTAGTATGCTGATTTGGTGCTCAGGAAACATGTCTTATTATTATCAGTGTTGAAAACTGATAACTTATTTATTTATTTATTTTTTAGGATTTTTTTAAACAGCATTTAATTGTAACACAAATCTTTTTTGGCATTATAAATGACTTTACTGTCACTTTTGATTTATTTTATTCATCCTTGCTGAAAACTTTTGAACAGTACAAAATTATATGTACAAGAACGTATTTTTTATAACATTACTTTGCATCACATGATTAAATAACCATTCTAATAAAATCTATTCTATATTTTAAAACACAATTTTACATAATAACAATGTCACTTCTTTGTAAAATACATACGCAAGTTCTTGTTGTAAATAAAGATTATTGGAGTACATTTTAAAAGAAAAATACTATTTTTTTGTGTGTGTGTTTTTGCTTCAAAATTTCACATTTAATTTGATGTGTTGTTTGTTTGTTATTGATTGTAAATAATACTAGCAATTTTTGAGTGAAAATACCAATAATTATTTATTTGTTTATTTATTTATTTCCTTCCTTTCTTCCTTCCTCAGTGTTTATAAAATTCTAAATATCTCTTGTCAAAAAAATGTTAAAACTAGCTCTTTACTTTAAATTATGTTTAGCTTGCAACCGGACAGAAACACTTCGTTGGAAGTTGCTTTTCCAGCCCTTTCTGCTCACAAGAAAAGTTGCAGTTTCCCAACCCGATTTCCAGCGCATCCCTTGACTAAATGTTTTCATTTTGATCCTGGCCTTACAAACCTTATTCGATCATTCTAGCTTCATCTAATTACTGAAGTAACTGCCTCAGGTGTGTTCAGTTGGGTCGAAACAAAGCGTTTTGTCAGAGCCACTAGGCTAATAGGCATTAGGGTTTGTGCCTAGGCCCACACCCCCATGCTATCGGCTGCACGACGGATGAAGTTCAGGAGATGTCTGTTTGTTTGAGTTAGTTAGAGTGTCATATTACTGGCTGAAATAAGAAGCTTTAGTCACTGTCGCGCAGAGACGCAGCCATTGTTATAGATGATGGAAAAGAGGCAGAACAGATGCATATGCATTTCCATTTGAAAAGCGCCCGGAGAGGGTCTGAATAAAACCATGACACTAGTGTCAAATAGTTGCATCAATTCAGGCCATTATGCAGCGACATTTCATTAATCTCCTCTCATTTGTCTTCTTAAGCGAGCCGCCATATCAAGGAGATTTTAGCAGGTATCCATTTCATATATCGGAAAGCTCAGCTGTAATACTGTCTTTTGTGCCAGCCTGAAAAGTCTGCACCAGGTCAAAGCTTGGTGAAATTTACCTCTAAAAACAAGGAAGAGGCTTTGGCAGGCTTTGCAATTCAATGTCACGTTGCCTTCGCTTCACAGCAAATTTTAGAATCTCTTTCACAATAACAAATTATTCAAATCTGTCCTCTTTCAACCTCCTGCTATCACTGTCTCTCGATTCCTCTCTCTCTTATAGGATTTTATGTGATGCTGGCAGCGGTCCTGAGCAGAAAACAGATCAGCTTCAAGCAAGTGTCAGCCTGTCGAATGGCTTTTCACTCAGAAAGGATCCTTATCCATTCCAGAAATGCAATATATCTCAAATCAGTGGAAAAAAAAAAACACACGCCTGCGGTTCTCATCTAGACTTCTGTGAGCGTGGGAGTGTCCATCAAGCGCAGTCACACCATAATCTAGATTTGAAGGAGAAAAGAAGGAACTGAGATAGATACGTATGACTTCCTCCGTCTTAATTACCTGTCATTTACAGGCAGGCTGACAGGCGGCCATGTACTGTCGTTTCTAAAGGCCATATTTTTAGTTTGTAGCAGATAGCTATGAACATGCTGGGATTATAATGGTAAACATGAAATGAAAAATGACCCCATTTACGTTCTTAATTAATCTAAAAGTGAAAAAAAAAAATCTATTTAATAAAGGTAACATCAATATTTTCAACTCACCTGATAAACTTCTAAATTTAAGTATACTTCCTTTATGTTTAATGCACCTTTTTAAGTTATTCACTGTGCAATTTAATTAGTAAGTACTTATTTTATAAATATTTTTTAATAACAATACATTTAAATAATTCTTGAGAAAAAAATATTTCAAAGCCCTATGTATGATGTTTTTTCTTCTTCTTGAATGAATTAATAAATCACTGGCTTTGAATGAATCAGTAAAGTGAATGATTCACTGAATCACTCACTAAACTGATTGAATCAATATTCAAAGAATCAGTTGAAGCTTTTCTCAACTGTTGCTGTTCAAAAGTTTGGATCAGTGATTTTATTCATTTATTTTATTCAGCAATAATGCATTAAATTGTCAAAAGTGACAGTAAAGATATTCATATCGAAACTAAATATTTCTGAGTCAAATGTTTTTTTAAAACTTTCCATTCATCAAAAATTGATTTAAAGATAATAATAATAATAATAATACAAATAAAATGTTTCTTGAGCAGCAAATCAGCATATTAGAATGATTTCTGAAGGAGTATGTGACACTGGAGTAATGATGAAAATTCAGCTTTGCATCACTTGAATAAATTACATTTTGAAACATTAAAATGCAAAACAGTCATTTTAAATTGTAATAATATAGTACTAAATGCAGATAAAGATAAAGGTAACATATCAATGTTTTCAACTCACCTGATAAACTTTTAGATTTTAATATACTTCCTTTATCAGTTATACGTTTTTTTAGTTTTTCTTCTTCTTAAATGAATGAATGAATCCACTGACTTTGAATGAATCAGTTTAATGATTCACTGAATCACTCACTTAACTGAATGAGTCATTATCCAAACAATCAGTTGAAGCTTTTCTCAACTGTTGCTGTTTAAAGGTTTGGATCAGTGATTTTATTTATTATTTATTTATTTATTTATTACTTTTATTAAGCAATAATGTATTAAATTGTCAAATATGACAGTAAAGACATTCATATTGATACAAAATACTTCAAATGTTTTTTTAAAACTTTCTATTCATCAAAAATGGTTTCCACAAAAATAACATTTTTAATAAAAAAAAATGTATTGTTAATTATGGTTTGACTATATTTATTTTAATGATAATAATAATACAAATGATACAATACAAACAAATAAATAATACAATACAAAATGTTTCTTGAGCAGCAAATCAGCATATTAGAATGATTTCTGAAGGAGTATGTGAAACTGGAGTAATGATGTAAAATGTAAAATAGTCATTTTAAAATTGTAATAATATAGTACTAAATGCAGATAAACATAAAGGTAACATATCAATCTTTTCAACTCACCTGATAAACTCCTAAAGTTTAATATACTTCCATTATTTTTAATGCTACTTTTCAAAAGTTATTCACAGAAAATGGTGCAATTTAACTAGTAAGTACTTATTTTATAAATAATTCTTAATAATAATAAATTAAAGTAATTATTGAGGAAATAATTATTTTAACGCCCTATATACAACTTCCATTCTAAAGTCTGGATCAGTAAGAAGTTTTTTTTTCTTCTTGAATGAATGAATCCAGTGACGTTGAACGAATCAGTTAAGTGAATGATTCACTGAATCACTCACTTAATAATCAGCTTTCTCAACAGTTACTTTTCAAAAGTTTGGGGTCAGTGATTTTATTTATTTATTTTGAAAAAATTAATACTTTTATTTAGCAAAAATGCATTAAATTGATCAAAAGTGACAGTAAAGACATTCATATTGATACAAAATATTTCTGAGTCAAATGTTTTTTTAAACTTTCTATTCATCAAAAATGGTTTCCACAAAAATAATAATTTTAATTGTTAATTATTGTTCATTTTTGATTATATTAATTTTAATAATAATAAAAAAATAATAACAATACAAATAAAATGTTGAGGAAAAAAACAGCATATTAGAATGATTTTGAAAGATCATGTGACACTGAAGACTGGAATAATGATGCTGAAAATTCAGCTTTGCATCAGTTGAATAAATTACAATTTGAAACATTGAAATGCAAACAGTAATTTTTAATTGTAATAATATTTACAGTATTTCTACTGTATTTTGATCAACTTAATGCAGCCTTGGTGAACATAAAAGACTCAAAAACATCTATAAATCTAACCAACCTCAGACTTTAGAAACGGTACTGTATATTCATGTTTTATGTATATATTTTTCTCATCGAATATGCTTTTTCACTACATCAGACACAGAATTAAAGTAGTCTAAAAACATTTCTTGCTGACTTTAATTACTGCATTCAGAAAAATGATAGAAGGCATAATTAAGCATGATAGCGCATCCCTACTTTGATTCATTCACTCCAAAAAGCTCTGCTTTCTGCTTACTAAAATACATCCAATCCACACTGTCCTTCAGTGTCTCCTGCTTTTCTACCTCTAGTGATACTTTGGTGTTATTTACCCGATGCTTTGTAGAGAATGCAATGTCACAGAATAAGTTCTGCTCTCTAGGATGCGACACTCCATTGTATGAAAATAATGACATGAAAAATGAGTCGGAGATGCTCGCACTCTCTGCAATGAAAGCTCACAGCACATCTTCAATATATGGAGTGCAATCTGTGCACGGAGCCCCCAGTGCCTGCTAATTTCCCCACACTCAGACCTCAGCTAGTAATCAGCTTCCCATCTAAACAAACAATGGTGTGATAAAGATGTTTGGTTCAGCGCAATTAAAATTTTATAACCAATCAGATTTAAGAGCACAGGAGGCTTGTTCCCACATGCGGCGACGGATTTGCCATTAAAAGGCCTGCGTTTCTGTTGACTGCATCAAAAATAAATAAATAAATAAATTCACAATATGATTAATTATTTACCTGAGGTCTACAGACTGCTACAGACTGCTATGTTGCAAAAACAAGGCAGTTTCAGTTAGAAACTTACTTGACAGAAGACAAGTATCTACATTTCTAATGAACAGAACTTAAAACTGTCATCATTTAGTTGTCCACATGAGGTTTCAAACATGCAAGACTTTCTTGCTTCTCTGGCACACAGTGAAATATGAATTATGAAAATGAAGCACCTTCTTCCCCAAATTTGCATTACTGTAATGCTAAAAATGTTAAGTGTTAGTTGAGTTGTACTGTCTTTCGTTAATTACTTATTATTTTTTTTATTATTAAACACACATCCTTGCACTACAGTCATGTGAATTTGTACTAAAATGACAACAATACCAAAATATTAAGTATAAAAATAAAATGTACTTGTGCCCCACAAAAGAAAGAAATATGAAAATAGTTTGAGAAAATCATATCAGAATGATCATTTTTAGGTGAACTGTCCCTTTAAGATGAGCTTGATCACACTGTATCCCTCTCTGAGACTGTACTGTGTATTCTTACATGAGTTCTCACTCTTCATCTTACATAATGCAGCAACATTTGATAAAAAATGTATTTTACTTGAGTTTACTTGAGGGCTGCTTGCCAATTATGTACTCACATACTGTAGGCTGATCACACAGATTTACTTTGCTTCACTGTGGTGAAGTCAGCCCGTGACTATGTTTAAAATGTTTAGTACAATGTGAAACATATGTACCACACTACTATCTAAAAAACTAACACTGTGTGAAATCAAAACCGAAATCAAATACCATACAGTAGATATGACATTTGGTTTGAAACTTGCTTTGTGACTGTTTAGAAATATGTTTTATATACTGTAGTATGAATGCATATAGTATAAATAAAATTTGGATGTACTACAACTGGCAGTGTCAGCTGAATTGCTTCACTGTCATTCACAAATCCTGTCCCATGGCCTCATGGGATAGTACAGTGTCCATCAAATGTGCATTACACAATCTTGCCAGAAGTAGTATGTCATTCACCTACTGTTTTATGAATACTACGTGTCTGGACATGCTACTCTGTTCATAATTGTTTTTCACCTACTATACAGTTGAGGTCAAAAGTTTACATACATCTTGAAGAATCTGCAAAATGTTCATTATTTTACCAAAATAAGAGGGATCATACAAAATGCATGTTATTTTTTATTCAGTACTGACCTGAATAAGATATTTCACATAAAAGACGTTTACATATAGTCCGCAAGAGAAAACAATAGTTGAATTTATAAAAAAAATGACCCTGTTTGTAAGTTAACATACACTTGATTCTTAATACTGTGTTGTTACATGAATGATCCACGGCTGTTGTTTTGATAGTTGTTCATGAGTCCCTTGTTTGACCTGAACAGTTAAACTGTCCGCTGTTCTTCAGAAAAATCTTTCAGGTCCCACAAATGTTTTGGTTTTTCAGCATTTTTGTGTATTTGAACCCTTTCCAACAATGACTGTATGATTTTGAGATCCATCTTTTCACACTGAGGGCATTAATGCATTAATGCATTAAGAGCTGGGGGGTGAAAACTTTTGAACAAAATGAAGATGTGTACATTTTTCTTATTTTGCCAAAATATTATATATTTTTTCATTTAGTACTTACCTTCTGAAGCCACAGATAATACTTACATGTTTCCCAGAAGAAAAAAAAAAGTTACATTTACCCTGATCTTAAAATTCCAAAAGTTTTCACCCCCCGGCTATTAAAGGATTGTTTTTCCTTCTGTGGACTGTTTGTAAATGTCTTTTATGTGAAATATCTTATTCAGGTCAGTATTAAAAATAATTAAATAACATGCATACCCAGAGGGAGCATTTCAAATAGTTATGACAGAATTCAAGTACATTGCATTGTGGAATATTCAGCATAGCATGCTCTGCATTGTACTGGAGTACGCCATTGTGCCGTTCCAAACAAATCCAATGTCTTTATAGCAAGAAACTAAAATTCATGGTAATCTAATTCATCCTCCAAAACTCTCATTCAGCAGCAACCTTCAGAATTGTGAACTTTCACTGGGTTCTTCAACCAAGCACATCTGCTGTGCCACATGAGCCGCCTAAGCTTTCATTTCATGGCACAGTTCCACAGCCTAATGCTAACACTAACCCGCTCTAAAATCCTGAGCGTTTTGTCTGAATTATAGCATCTGTGCTAAATCAACCCAGCGCTGGCACTGGTTCAAAAGGAAGATTCTGCAATATTCAACAATATAATGCAACAGTGGCCCTATTATATGCAACAGTAAGCCCTAAAGCCCAGCCCAGCCTGACCTTAAACCAACCATTAAATTATTCAAACTCCATCACGGACCGATGGCTGGCACTGTGGCTCTCGTGACATAGTCATCCATCTGCGGTCGGGGTAACGGAGGGACTATCAGACCTGAGTTTGATTGAGAAATTCAGGAGTGTGCCCATGTGGCAGAGGGAATGATCTTGGCCTAGAAAAATGGATGAAACGAGCTGGTGGATTTGGCTGGAGGCCGTACAGAGGTTCGAGTCCACTGTGAGGCATGTTTTATGACACATACATACACTGTACAGTTAATCTGTAATGACAGGATGCACATACCGTATAAAAGCCAGCTAAAAGAAAAAGATAGCATGGAAATTTATTCTGGTCCTATAGCTGGGTTTTCGCTCTATAGATATACTTGGAGTTGCAACATTAAAGAAATAGTTGACTCGAAATAAGATTCTGTTTGGGAAGATTTTCAAAAAATGCCGACCTACATTTTGGCCTGTTCTTCACACAAAGCTATTGAATGACTTCTGAAGACTTGGAATATACTGCATGAGTCATCTGGCTACTTTTATGAAGCTTTTATGGAGTTGGTCCTTTTTGGAGTTTGACAGCTGCGGCCGCTGTGAAAAGAGCTGCTGGAGAATCTTCCACACAAAAAAATAACAGCATAAGAAGTTGGAATGACATGAGGGTGAATAAATGATGACAGAATGTTTTTGGCAGTTGTAAAAAAAATGAGTTAGAGTTAGAGTTGTACACTTAGAGTTGTGATTTGTGAAATTTTTTTTTTTTTTTAATATATATTAAATGAAGCAGCAATCAGTCTCGAGTCAGTTGCTGAATTCAAACAATTCATTCAAAGCCACTGATTCATTCAGGAATGAAACAATTAATTAATTCACTGCATGACTCAATGAATCGTTCACTGACTCAATTCAGAAACAGATTCATTCGGAAAATGGAAGGTTTTTTTTTCCACTTACATTTTTAGAAAAGACTTCTATTTTAAATAAATTCTGTTCTTTTTAACCTTTTATTCATTGAATCTTTTATGGAGTTGGTCCTTTTTGGAGTTTGACAGCTGCGGCCGCTGTGAAAGGAGCTGCTGGAGAATCTTCCACACAAAAAAATAACAGCATAAGAAGTTGGAATGACATGAGGGTGAATAAATGATGACAGAATGTTCATCTTTGGCAGTTGTAAAAAGCACTTAGAGTTGTGATTTGTGAAAATGATATATTTTTTAATATATTAAATGAAGCAGCAATCAATCTCGAGTTAGTTGCTGAATTCAAACAATTCATTCAAAGCCACTGATTCAGGAATGAAACAATTAATTCACTGTATGACTCAATGAATCGTTCATTGACTCAATTCAGAAACAGATTCATTCGGAAAATGGAAGCTACTGTCTGCTGAATTCAAACGAGTGAATATATACACATACACTGCTGTTCAAAAGTTTGTGATCAGGAAGATTTTTCTTATGCTCATTAAGGCTGCATTTGTTTGATCAAAAAAAAAAAAAAAACAGAAAAATAATATTGTGAAATATTATTTCAGTGTAAAAAATGTTTTCTATGTGAATATATTTTAATTGTAATTAAATGTAATTTATTCCTGTGATGCAAAGCCAAATTTTCAGCATCATTACTCCAGTCTTTAAAACAGTTGTACTGCTTTATATTTTGTTGGAAGCTGTGATACTTTTTTCCAGGATTCTTTAATTAAAAAAAAAAAAAAAAGTTAAAAAGAGCAGCATTTATTTGAAATAGTAATATTTTGTAGCAATATAAACTACCATTCAGTACATTTATATTCTTTCTTTTTTGAAAGGAATGAATACTTTTATTCACCAAGGATGTGCTCAGTTGATATAGCTGATAGCTGATAGTGATAGCTTTAGCTTTTTTTTTACTTACATTTTTAGAAAATACTTCTATTTTAAATAAATGCTGTTCTTTTTTAACCTTTTATTCATTAAATCCTGAAAAAAGAATCACAGGTTCCAAAAAAAGCATCACAACTGTTTCCAACACTGATAATAAAGTAATAAATCAGCATATTAGTATGATTTCTGAAGAATCATGTGACTCTCAAGACTGGAATAATGGCTGATGAAAATAATAAGACTGGAATAATGGCTGATGATGTGATGCTTTGTATCACAGGAATAAATTACATTTTAAAATGTATTCAAATATAAAACCACTATTTTAAACTGTAATAATATTTCACAATATTACTTTTTTCTGTATTTTTGATTAAGTAAATGCAGCCTTGATGAGCATAATAATTTAAAAAACATTAAAATCTTACTGATCCCAAACCTTTGAACAACAGTGTATATCAAGACTTCAGCAATCAGTATGATTTTTTTTTTTTTAAATTAAGAAATGAATATTTATTCACACATTATATTAAAAGTCACATTAGAAACATTTATAATGTTCAATATATGGTTATTTTGTTACTTTTATTGATTAAAAACTCTCCTGTCCCGTGTTGAGAGAAATCTGGAGTAAGATGTTAGTTCTAGAATAAATGTGAACATGCATTAATTCATCTCACTCACAACAAGCAGATTCAGTATTCTTCAAAATGAATAAAAACAGTGAAATTCAACTCAGAATATGATGCAAACCTGCAATAATTAAATGTTAAATAATACAAATATCCTTTATGCATTGAATCCCATTTTATTAACCGATGTCTTTGCTGCCGACCTTCGATGATCCAATTTAGCCATACTAGTAAGTAAAAATTACTCAAGATAATCTAACATTTGTTTTACTTTTTTTTTATTGCTGATTTTTTTTTTCTTCTGCAGTCTACTGTACAGACGTGAATTTAATTTTCTCAAAGCCTGAGGCTTTTGGTGTGAAAATGCTTTTACATTTGCCAAAAATAGAACTTTTTATATTAAAAACAAACAAGCAAGCCCTTCCCAGATTTAAAAAGCAGCGCAAGAGTACAGTAACGCATTACTTATCATAAAAAGTAACTAAGTAATGTAATTAGTTACTTTTTTTAGGGAGTAACTCAATATTGTAATGCATTACTTTTAAAAGTAACATTCCCCAACACTGGGTATTCTCAAAAAAGTGCTCTAACCATATAAATCAATAATCATAAAATCCACAAGCTATTCAGTCCAGCACAGATATTATAGCAAAGAGTCGGCATGCGATCCTCAGCTCCTTTCAAAGCGAAAGGTCAGTTGAGGTTGTTTCCCAGCACACAAACGCAGATTTGCAGATGACCTTTTCATAATGCACCTGGGACGGCGATTCCTCACCGTGACCCAACGCGCCCTTTTCACGCACTCCAACGTGTGTCATGCATGACTTATCAGTGAAAAGCCTCTTTGTCTGGCTGTGATTTTCGTCGTGTCTCTCTATCGTTGTTCCATTCACACTTGACTGTGGAAAAAAACGAGCTCTTCCCAGCACAAGTCTAAAAACAGCTGTCGCTTCAGAGAATAGCAGAGCTGTCATTCACCTGGCCAACTAAAGAAGCACTCACAGCGAGCAGATACAAATCAGGACATCCTGTCTGATACAGAGCTGGGGGTTGGCGTGGGTTCAGAAGCAGATATACATGGGGCTGTTTGTCAGAGCCCACAAAGGCCTATCTCTTCAGAACAACACCAGTCTTCTCTGGCTCTGCATATGTAGATCTTTGTAGAACAGATCAATCGGGTGCATAACACACAAAGATTTGTAATACAGCTGTTTCTGTGCATACCGCTGAATATCCGTTTATGAGGGCCGCAGGACTTCACTAGCACTTCAGAGACTTACAATAGGCCTGCCAGAAACGCTGTGATAAATTTGGTATCAAAACAGAATTCAGTGGGAGCACTTTATCTTAGCACTTTGCATTTGACTGCCCCGTGAATTAAACATCAGAGGGATATTGGCGCGGCGACGCTGGCTGCTCCATTCACAAGAGCGAGCTCCTAAAAACAGACAAAATAAAAATGGCAAACTGACTCTTGGGACCAAACTACATATGAATGAGTGTTGCTATTCACAGAGAAACTGCAGAAGCCTAAAAAGGATTTGATGGACACTGCTTGCTTTCAGCCTCTGCAGGAGAAAGTCCTCTTGGTGACTAGAAACACAAAGCAGTCAAATAATGCATACAACTGAACTGCATTTAAAATTTGGCCTATAATACATGCATATTGTAACATATTATCGTACTATTTTTGTACTGACTTTGTACTAACTGTATTAAAGTAAAATGTATTGACTACTGCTTAAAACTTTGGGGTCAGTTTGTATGTATGTATGTATGTATGTATTTATTTATTTATTTATGGTGAAAGAGAGTAGCTTTTTTATTCAGCAATTATGCATTAAAGTAATCAAAAGTAACAATAAAATTTAGAATGTTAGAAAAGACTTACATTTGTATCATAGTTTCCACCAAAATATTAAGAAGCACAGCTGTTTTCAATATTATATTTAAGTGATAATTATTTCAAGGTCCAGTACATTAATCAAAAGTGACAGTAAATTAATTATTTTATTTTATTTTGAAATAAATTATTTTTATTAAGCAATTATGCTTTAAATTAATCAAAAGTAACAATAAAGACATGTATAATGCTAGAAAAGATTTATATTTTAAATAAATGCTGTTTAACTTTCTAATATTTCTATTCATCAATAAATCCTAATATATATATACTTTCCACAACAAAATATTAATCAGCACAAATGTTTTCAACGCTGATAATAATATTTAATATATATTTAATATATATATAATATACAGATGTTTTGTTTTTGGTTTTATTTTATTTTATTATTTCATGGTGAAAGAAATTATTTTTTTTTTCTTTGTATTCAGCAATTAAGCTTTAAATTAATTAGAAGTAACAATAAAGGCATTTATAACCTAAGAAAATATGTATATTTCAAATAAATGCTGTTGTTTTGAACTTTGTAAAATTTCTATTCATTAACAAATCCTAATACATAAATAGTTCCCACAAAAATATTAATCAGCACAATGGTTTTTACCATTGATAATAATTAATTGATAATAATTATTTAAAGATGCAGTACACTGATCAAAAGTGACAGTAAAGACATTTATATTTTATTTTATTTTATTTTATTTTATTTTACTTTATTTTATTTTTTGGTGAAAGAAAATATATATTTTTTCAGCAATCATGCTTTAAATTAATCAAAACAATAAAGACATTTATAATGTTAGAAAAGATTTATATTTCAAATAAATGCTGTTGTTTTGAATTTTCTAATATTTCTATTCATCAACAAATCAGCACAAATGTTTTCAACACTGATAACAATTATTTAAAGATGCAGTTCATTGATCAAAAGTGACAATAAAGACATTTATAATGTTACTAAAGATTTCACACAAATTCTATTCTTTTGAACTTTCTGAAAGAATCCTGATATTATAATCCTGATATAAGAATCCTGATATTATATTTCAGAATCCTGAAAAATGGTTTCCACAAAAATAATAAGTAATAATAAAATAATAAATAAAAAATAATAACTGTTTTCAACCTTGATAATAATAAGAAATGTTTCTTAATGCAAATCAGCATATTACAATGATTTCTGAAGGATCATATGATGCTGAAATAAAATATGTTAAAATATAAATAAAATATATGATTAAATAAAAAAAAAACATTTTAAAAATCTTAAAGGATTTGCACACTACAATCACAATATGATGAATTTCATTGCTGTTCATTTCCAAATAATATGTCTTATTCTCATTTTTCACATGCATCTGTTGTGAAGTTTCAGTGTATAGAGACAGATACTTAATAAGCACCTTCATGTCCCGAATCATTACCTGTTTGGGTAAACAGCTGCGATAGGACTCACAAACATACTGCAGTTTGTTCCAAATAACACAGTATCAAAGGAAACCAGCGAGGCCAGACAACGATGCTGAAAGCAATTTGTGCAGCTTTACTAACTTCCGCCAGTTTGATAACTGACATGTCAGATGTCAGAAGCTCCAATGCACAAAATGATTCAACAGGCAGTAAGAGTCTCTGATTGGCTAAAAAGCGTGGGCTGCTCCCCTGACTCTTCCTTTTGCTGTTAACAGAGTGTGGTTCTGTCACAGAGACAAGTGTGATTTCTCGGGACACCTATTTCAGTGATATCTGTCAGCTGTAAGGACTTTTTATGTGTAGTATTGCAAAAAAGTCTTTTACAGCCAGCGGTAAAAACGACCCGGAATGACACTCATAAGTTGAATGCCATTGAGTCGTTCAGCTCGTTTCTCGCCGAGGGCGTTTGAATCGCCCCCGGATTTCAAAAATCATAATTAAATCCTGACTGTAACTAGTCAAGCTTGGTTTTGGTTCAGCAAACCAGCACTAACCTGCATAAACAAGCATGGAACTTTAAGATGGCCTTTAAGATGTCTGTCATAATCAGCGCACCCAAGCTACTTATTAAGTACACTGAAACAAATATTAAAATATAATAATGATGACATATTACATAATTAAAATTAATATAATTAGTCTGCCTTCAGCTCCCCACTTAATTGCACAGAACTAGGGTGAGGGTTGAAGCTAATGATGTGAGGAAAAACCAGCCTGATTTAAATGACACTAATCTGATTACAGATGATTTTTTTTTTCGTACTCTGGTCGCATTGAAGTTTCATGTTCACCATCAGCTCAGTCTCCTAGTGAGAACACAAGCCTCCAAAGCCACACGTGTCAGTTCGTTCTAGAGTATGGCAGTCATTTAATACATTATTCAACACTTCAGCATGCTTCTACTTGATCACAGTAGTTTTTTATGGTGCTTTATTTGAATAAAATGATATACTGCTGCATGAATCTAGACTATAACATACACATTATGTAAAGATAAAGGTCTGTTCCTGAATATAACCTCCACTCTGCTATTAACTTCACCTCTTTCTGTGCCTGTTTGTTTTTATTCATGATTCTGCCTTTAGAATATATATGAGCACAGAATATAAATACATATAGGCTACAGTGGAGTCCAAAAAGCCGAGACCACAGATGAAAATGCTGCTGTTTTTCCTGTTTTTACAAATTATTGGCACCATAACAAACTGCGTGGAATTTTGAACTGAAAAGTAGCATTTGAAAATGTTTTAGTCATGGTTTGTCTCATTTGTTTTGATGGCAGCAAGAAAATCTGAAGGAGGTCACATGATTACTGTCACTTACATTTACTTACATTTGATATAAAAAAAAAATGCTGAATGTGTTTAATAAATATTGAACATTATCTAATAATAAATGTTTTGAAATTCTGTTATTTGCAGGTTGAAATAAAAAAAATAACAATAATAATAAATAAGTGGGGTCTCACAACAGAAGTTTCTGCCGTGTTGTTATCATTAATTAAAAATATTACAAATAATTTATGTTTAAAATAAAATAAAATGAAGAAAAAACATATTTAGAAAAATAAGATCTAAATAGAAAAAAAGCTAATAAAATTAGCAAAAGCACATAAAATTAGTAAAACTTAAAATAAATAAAGTAAAAACTGAAAATATAAAAACAGAAGAAACAATTTATTAAAAAAGATCTAAATAGAAAAAACCTAATAAAATTTGCAAAAGCACATAAAACTACTAAAACTTAAAATACATGAAAACTGCAATAAAAAATGAAAAACTGAAAATATAAAAATAAAAGCTAATTTAAAAAGTATATACACAAAAATAATGGATACATTTTAAAAGAAACAACTTACAATCTCTGCAGAAAAAAAAGTTCTTTCATACCTAAATAAAATAAAATAAAATATGAAAGATAAGAATTACATATATTGCTTTAGCAACTACCTGAAAAAAGGAAAAAAAAAAAAACTTAAAAGCTAATAAAATTTGCAAAAGCACATAAAGCATATACACCTCACAAAAATAAAGGATACATTTTTAAATAAACAACTTAAAATCTCTGCAGAAAAAAAGTTCTTTCATACCTAAATAAAATAAAATTAAATAAAATTAAATTAAATAAAATTAAATTAAATTAAATTAAATTAAATTAAATTAAATTAAATGTGAAAGATAGGAATTACAAATATTGCTTTAGCAACTACCTGAAAAAAGACAAAAATGTGTTTAAAAAAATAAGATTTAAATAGGAAAAAAGCTAATAAAAATTGGCAAAAGCACATAAAGTTACTAAAACTTAAAATAAATAAAATGAAAACTGAAAAAATGGGCTATTAATTAAAAATAGTGTAGTAAATTAATAAATACTATATCAGTATATAAATAATACAATGAAATGCTCCACTGTGTTTATGATAATACAAAATATTATAATATAGGATACATTTTCAAAGAAAAAAGTTCATTCATACCTAAGAGGACTTAAAAATTATTCTATGAAAAACTGAAACTTGCCTTGGCATATAATATTGCCTTGGCAACTTACGGAAATAAAATGTTTAAATTAAAAGTACTAAAATGACTATTTTAATGAATAAATTACAAGGACACATAACATTATTATAACTGGAAATAAAATAAAAATGTAAAACATAAAATATAAATATAAAAGCATATCAATGACTAATTTAACAGTATATAAATAAAAATTAAAAAAGTAAAAATACTGTTCTACTGATTGAAATAAAGGAGGCATTTTCAAATAACTTATAATCACTGCAGAAAGGAGAGTTTATTCTCTCAGATGTTAAAATAAAATAAAATAAAATAAAATAAAATAAAATAAAATATGATTGTGGACTATAAGATCTCTTCTAAAACGTAAGGAGAAAAATCAGGAGACCTAATCTCTCACCCACCGCTGTCTAGGACAAACAGTTGAGCTGTTAAAGAAACATCACTCTTGATTTTACTTTCCTACGGGCCATGACGCGGTGCGCTCAAGACTCTCCTTGAAGAGGACTTGAGTACATTCCGCCGAGGAGCCCGAGTGAAAAGCTAAACAGAGGGCAGAGATTAGGACATCACCCACAGAGATTAGACCCTCATCTACTCTGACAACCAATCAGAAGCACAGCTTGAAGACTTGAGGGTTTTTTCCCTACCTTTTGATGATAAAAATTTGAAAGGGAATTTTAATGTGGAGGCTTACAAAGGGACCGATACAGAGGAAAGGAGTGACCCTCTTCAGAAGTCTTAAAGAAGAGTTCAGAACTCTTTCAGCCGACCAGGAGCCACTGGTAATAGCTTTCTTTTCCCCGTCCAAACGATAAGATACTGGTGGAGGTTCACTTATTTTAGAAATTGGGAGGGCATCTATCCAGATAAGATATGACCCCGCATTAAAACAGGGAGACAGTAGGAACGGAGAAGCGATAAGAGTTTTATTCGGCAGCTCAGAGAAGCGGGGAACTTGACAGGCTAAATTGATTTCGGTGTTGGTGAGTAATTCTCGGTGCTATGGGAAACTGGTCTGCAGACAGTAAATCTGTAAAGTCTCCAAATGTTCAGCATAACAATGTGAGAATCAATGGCCCAGAGATCTACAGGAGGGCTTTCTCCAATTGTCAATTAAGCAATAAAAAATTCCTTCGGAGAAAATGGTAATTATCGGCTCTGTTGGAAGACAATCTGGCGCTGTGTTAAGAAAATAACATATCATCCACCGTGATGACCAGCCATTTAGAAGATACAAACGCCTAAAGCCCTAAATCACCAAAATCATTTAGTCATTTTATGACAATATAATATCAAAATTACATTTGAAAAAATGGTTTAAATACTAAATAGCTAAAATGACTAAAAGTATAATGGAATTAAAATGACTAAATAAATAAATAGTAATTTTATGACAATATAGTTATTTTTGTTTAGATTTGAAAATGTTTTAAATATTAAATAACCAAGTAAGAATGAAAACTACTAAATTAATTAATATTAAACTATTAAAACTATTAATAGTTTTCATTTTTACTTGGTTATTTAATACTTAAAACATTATCAAATCTAAACAAAAATAACTATATTGTCTATATTGCTTGAAAATTAGATCTGAAAAATGGTTCATATATTAAACAGCCTAGCTGAAGTACTAAAATGACCAAAACTAAAACGGAATTATAAAAAAAAAGTACTAAATGATTAAAACTAAAACTGAATTTAACAAATAAATAGATAACAAAAACAGAAAAAAAGTAATAATAATAAAGAAAATTTTCAAAAGTACATAAAATTACTAAAAACAAACAAACAAACAAACAAAAACTACAAAATATAAATAGTTTAATTAAAATATGATTATTTTTGCTTGAAAATTAGATTTGAAAAACGGTTTATATATTAAACAGCCAAGCTGAAGTACTAAAATGACTAAAACTAAAACGGAATTATTAAAAAAAAAATACAAAAGCATATAAAATTATAAAAAAAAAAAATATATATATACATATAGAAAACAGAAAAAAATCTAATGTTATATAACAACATTTTTGCTTAGATTTTCTTTGAAATTAGATTTGAAATATTAAATAACCAAGTAAGAATGAAAACTGCTAAATATTAATAGCTTAATGAAAATATGATTATTTTTGCTAGATCTGAAAAATGGTTTATATATTGAACAGCCAAGCTGAAGTACTAAAAGGACTACAACTAAAACGGAATTATAAAAAAAAAATACAAAAGCATATAAAATTACTAAAGAAAAGAAAGAAAAAAAATATAATTTTATAACAACATAGTTATTTTTGCTTAGATTTTTTTTTTTAAATTAGATTTGAAAATGTTTTAAATATTAAATAACCAAGTAAGAATGCATAATTTTTGGATACTCCAGTAAATTAAAAAACTTCATAAATTAAAGTTCCTTCATCTCATCTTTATCTTTATCAAATAATGTTTAAGTTGAAGTACTAAATGACAAACTAAAACTGAATTTAAAAAATAAATAGATAGAAATAACAGAAACAGAAAAAAGTAATAATAATAAAGAAAATTTTCAAAAGTACATAAAATTACTAAAAACAAACAAAAATACAAAATATTAATAGTTTAATGAAAATATGATTATTTTTGCTTGAAAATTAGATCTGAAAAATGGTTTATATATTAAACAGCCAAGCTGAAGTACTAAAATGACTAAACCTAAAACACATAAAAATACAAAAGCATATAAAATTATAAAAAAGAAAGAAAAAATATAATTTTATAACACAAATTTTCGCTTAGATTTTCTTTGAAATTAGATTTGAAAGTGTTTTAAATACTAATTAACCAAGTCAGAATGAAAACTACTAAATATTAATAGTTTAATGAAAATATGATTATTTTTGCTTGAAAATTAGATCTGAAAAATGGTTTATATATTAAACAGCCAAGCTGAAGTACTAAAAGGACTACAACTAAAACGGAACTAAAACGAAAAAAAAAATACAAAAGCATATCAAATTACTACAAAAAAAAAAAATAATAAAAAAATATAATTTTATAACAACATAGTTATTTTTGCTTAGATTTTCTTTGCAATTAGATTTGAAAATGTTTTAAATATTAAATAGCTAAAATGACATATAATGGAATTAAAATTACTAAATAAATAAATAAATAAATATTAATTTTATGACAATATAGTTATTTTTGTTTAGATTTGAAAATGTTTTAAATATAATCATCCAGTAAATTAAAACTTCACACTTGTAAGTTACTTTGATTATTTTGGATGCAAACCAAAGAATAAGATGATTCATATTCATGCCATAAGTACAAAAACAGCTTTCTAAAGTTTTCAAAACTGCTAAACAGACTTTCCATGGGCACACAATCACATAATCACACTATCACAGTAATGAAAGTTATACTAACTAGTCTTTTCGCAGTACAGGCGCTGCCCTGGAATAAAAAAGGATCCTGCTTGGCAAGCCGAGTGGAGATAATGATGAAGATTTCATATATCAAAGACTCAGTGGCATAAATCTCTTAAAAGAGTGTGCAAACACATCATACGCCGGCTTTTAATAGGACGGCAAACCAGGGCTTGGATAATTACTAGTGTACCATTTCTAGTCATGATTGTCAAAAAAAGAACATCCTGAATTCGTGTAAAGATTCAGTGCTTTATCTGTCTGTGTTCATTCTTTTCAAGTGAATCACATTAGCAGTGAAATTAGCGATGCAATCCGATCTTCAATTATTAATAAAACACAAAACGTGTTGAAACAAGAGTGCCGCTGCAGTGAGTTCAGCCACCGCTGACACAAATGTGCAGTTGCTCAGAAACAAATTACAGGTAATGTAGCCTTGCGTGTGTCTGATGCCAAAATACCCAAATTACGGCCGAGCGCCACATCTGTTCTTCACAGTGAAAAAATGACTGGCACACATTCAAATGTGCCATTCGCACCTCATCTCATCTCAGTCTGGTGATGAGTGATGCTCATGCTGTCAATAATCTGTACTTAAAAAAAAAAAATGAAATGCAGGCACTCTTTTGCACCCTTGCCATTCCTATTCAAAGATGTCATAGACTGGGATAAAAATATCTCAGGTATACTAACAATATATAATTTGACAGACAGTATACAAGCATCAAAATTATGTCTGTAAGAAAAAAAAAAATATATATATATATATATAAACAAATCAATACACGGTTTTCCTTTGCTTCACTATCAATGGCAAATATCTTCTTAATATTAAAATTAATATGAATAACAACAATAATAATAGCATTTTATTTATTACTTTTATTATTATTATTATTATTATTATTGAGAACAACTGCATTTTACAAAAATATATATAAAATATGTAACATTTTACTACATTTTATGCATCATCATCACCACCATAATTATTATTATTATTATTATTATTATTATTACACTTTATTAACAACAACTTAATTTTTCTATATACTACTACTACTACTACTACTAATAATAATAATAATAATAATAATAACAACAATAAAAAGCAATTAAAACTAAAATAATCACTAATAGCAACAAAATTATTTTGTTTATTATTATTATTATTATTATTACTGAGAATAACAACTTTGAGATATATAGCAATATATAGAAAAAAGTATTATTATTATTTTTTATTATTATTATTATCTGTTTATTTACTTGTTTGTTTGGTTGTTTATTTATTTTGAGAGTTATTATTATTATTATTACGCTTTATTTATTAAGAACAACTGCATTTTTCTATTTACTACTACTACTACTAATAATAATAACAACAATATCAATTAATTACAACTAAAATAAATCAATAATAAAAATTAATTTTATTGATAAAAAATTATTAAAATATTTTGTTTATTATTATTATTATCATTATTACTGTTTGAGAACAACAACTGACATATATAGCAACATACATAGCAAAATTTTACTACTACTACTATTGTTATTATTATTATTTATTTGTTTGCTTATTTTCAGAACAACATTCAAATCAAATGTTGAACAGCATATATATATATATATATATATATATATATATTACTATATTACTATAACTACTACTAATAATAATAATAACATAACAACTAATAATAATAATTAATTACAACTAAAATAGTAATAACAACAAAAATATATTGTTTAATTTTATTATTATTATTATTAATCAAGAACAACTTTGAGATATATAGCAACATATATAGCAAAATTTTACAATTATTTTTATTATTAATTGTTTGTTTGTTTGTTTGTTTGTTTTATTTATTATTTTGAGAACAACATTAAAATCAAATGTTGAACAATTATATAATTACTGTATACATAATTTAATATTAATTTTATTGTAGTTATACATATTTGACATTACCCAGTCTGTTATTGGTCAAACAAACAAACAGATAAACCTCCCCAAACCCAAAATGTTGGTAGAGGGTGACTGGAATCAACCTATGAATGTCTTATTACAGTCTATGACATGATCTACATGAAACTGGAACAGCAGGAAGTATTTAACATTAAAACAATTGTAAGGTGTCAAGACAATCCTGATAGATTTGCTAAATCAGGGCTCCATGCAGGGAATTTCCAGGGGGCAAAGCGCTCATCTAAATGTGGTACCAAATTCATAGCAGGCGTCCTCAGAGTCATTAGTGAATCTCTCTTAGTCCGGTCTGAGTGCGTAATATTAATGAAAGCTGGGCTAGAGACCTCTCCACTTTAATCATCCTCATCTCTCTCGCTCTTTATCACTCTCCGGTGACCTTTTCAATCAATTAAAGCTTTAAGGCTGACCTGATCAGTGTGAACAAGAGTAGTACAAGTTGTCCACGAGTCCGTGAGCTGGGAGAGCTGAGAGCTGAGAGCTCAGAGCTGTGGCCATTGTGGTCTGAACAAAATCTCCTCAAGATATATATATATACTACCTTTCAAAAGTCTGCGGTCACTTCTTTTAATGTTTTTGAAAAAGGTTTCGGTAACACTTTAGTATAGCGGACAATTCTCACTGTTAACTAGTTGCTTATTAGCATGCATATTCATAACATATTGGCTATTTATTAGTACTTATAAAGCACATGACCATATTTTACATCCCTAATCCTACCCTACACTTAAACTCAACAACTGCAAGTACTAACTACTAATAAGCAGCAAGTTAGTAGTTTATTGAGGCCAAAGGCATAGTTAATGGTTTGTTAATAGCAAGAATTGGACTTTAAAATAAAGTGTGACCAAAGTTTCTTAGTAACACTGTGAAATATTATAACATATTAAAAATAACTGTTATTAATATATTTTACAGTGGTTGTTGATCACATGATCCTTCAGAAATTCAGTATAATATGCTGATTTGCTGCTCAAGAAAAAATTGAGAGAACATCTGCACTGCTTATTTACTGACATTTGTGATCAAGTTGATGTTCCTCGCTGAATCAATTTCATTCAAACTAAATCTTACTGAAACCAAACAGCCGATGTGTCTGAAAAGAAAATTAATTAATTTAAATTAATAAATCTGTTAAAATGTTGAACATATAGGGGGCACATTTGACTGGGTTTATTTTAGGCCTATCCTGAATATTAAATAAACAAATAAATAATTACATTTATTTATTTAGCACATGCTTATCCAAAACATAAGTCCATGTTACACTCTAAGAGCCCTGCGAAATGAATTGGGCACTGTTTAAACATCAGCTATACTATACTATACTATACACTTAAAAATACATTTTCTTTATTGGCTTTGATGGTTTCATGAAGAATCTTTAACCTCCATGGAAACTTTTCATTGTACAAAAGGCTCTTTAGATTAATAAAATCTTCACACACACAAAAAAGTATTTTATTAGCAGACACTTTTATCCAAACAATTTAAGTCCATATCACACATTAAGAGCTTTGCAAAAAGAATTGGGCACTGATTAAGCATCTGCTATACTATACTATACTATACTATACTATACTGTACTACAAAATACTTTTATTTAATTGCCATTGATGGTTTCAAGAAGAGCCTTTAACATCCATTGAAACTTTCCATTGTACTAAAGGTTCCTTATAGTGATAAAAGTCCTTTAGGTTAATAAAATATATTAAAAATAATATATATATAATAAACATATTTTTAGCAGACACTTTTATTAAAACAATTTAAGTCCAGTTCACACTTAAACATCTGCTATACTATACTATACTATACACTCTTAAAAATACTTTTCTTATTGCCATTGATGGTTTCAAGAAGTACCTTTAACATCCATGGAAACTCTTCATCGTACTACTACAGGTTCTTTATAGTGATAAAAGATTCTTTAGATTATTAAAATGTTCTTCCCCCAATTGTTCACAAATCTCTCTGTACAGGGCAGATGGCGGACAGCGTGTATGGCGTCATGTGGGTGAGCGGTTTGCTGATGTCAACGTTGTGGATCGAGTGACCCATGGTGGCGGTGGGGTTATGGTATGGGGCAGATACCGTGACGAGATCCTGAGGCCCATTGTTGTGCCATTCCTCCAATGACCATCACCTCATGTTGCAGCATGATAATGCATGGCCCCATGTTGCAAGGATCTGTACACAATTCCTGGAAGCTGAAAACATCCCAGTTCTTGCATGGCCAGTATACTCACCGGACATGTCACCAATTGAGCATGTTTGGAATGCTCTGGATTGGCATATACAACAGCGTGTTCCAGTTCCTGCCAAAATCCAGCAACTTCGCACAGCCATTGAAGAGGAGTGGACCAACATTCCACAAGCTGCAATCAACAGCCTGATCAACTCTATGCAAAGGAGATGAGGCAAATGGTGGTCACACCAGATACTGACTGGTTTTTGGATAATAATAGAATAGAATAGAAAACACACATTACGTCAGAATGCTGAAGTTATATAGTATCTAACCAGCTTGACCTCTTTACTGACCCACTACTGTTCTGAGATAAATTTGTAATTAGGAAAATTAGCAGCACTTCTCAGGAGAGAGAAAGAAAATTGACTCCTCCTCTCTATCTCTGTCGTTCACAGGAAAGATTTATCAGTGAAGGTGTTTATCAGAGTTCTCAGAAAACTCCAAATTAATCTCTAAAGTGTTATCTCTATGCCCAAGCGGTGAAGACACTTCTTATGTAAATCATGACCTACTAATGCTGCTGTTATCAGACATAATGCAATTTGCATAATTGTCCCCTCATTTAGCAGCCAGCTTGTTTAAATTTCGACCTTTGGCTTTTGGTGGGTCACACCTTGTAGAAGTCATGAAAACTCCATGAGTGGCATTTGCATAACACAAAATTAAGAGTCCATGCACGTTTATTAATCCGAGACAGAATTACAACAGAGTTTAGAAGTTTAGGGTCAGTTTAGGTAAATAACGCTTTTCTATTTGACCATTTTTGGACATTTAATTAATTCCTGTAATGCAAAGCTGAATTGTGTCACATAATCCTTCAGAAATCATTCTAATGTGCTGATTTACCACTCAATAAACATATCTTATTATTGTCAGTGTTGAAAACATTTGTGCTGCTTAATAATTTTGTGGAAACCATTTTTTCCCTGGATCCTTAAAGAAATAGAAAGTTCAAAAGAACAGCATTTATTTGAAACAGAAATCTGTTGTAACTATTATCGATGTCAAAAGGAAGTTGCGAAAAGTATTGAATAAAAGGGTATTGTGACCAATGTGTATTAGCGAACATTTATTTCAAAATGAGATTTCCCCCCCATTTTAAATTCTTATTCTCCAATGAAAGGTTAAATTTTGTACATTTTTAAATTAATGACACTTATTTATTTTCACAGCCTTCTTTGATCATATTTACCAAGGGTATGAATAATTTTGAGCACAACTGTATATGATGTAATGTACTGTAAATATGTCTCAGATATTTGCAGTTTTGCTTCTTTTCATTTTAATCTCTGCAGAAAACAGTCACATACTCCCACAGAGTATAGTATTTTCACTTACAAGAGTACTGAGCATGTCAATCTTTAAGTAGCAAGAAAAACACGTCTTTATGTTTGAGCCAAAAACAACTTCTCCCACATCAGTATGAGGCATCTAGACATCATGAGCTTTGGGAATTTGGCAGACAACACATTAGTTCAACTTACTGTGCAACATCTCGACATAAATAGACAAAAACCTTCTGACACAAACACAGAAATAGTTCTGTCTCCATTTACTCAACTTCACGCTGATACTGTTATTCTCCTCGAAAACTTTTCTCACTGTGACATAGGATTTTGGTCACACAATACTGTTTCTCTATCATTTACTTGCAGGGAAAAAATCAGTTTGGCAACAATGGCATCACATTCAGGGCATCGGTTGAGAGCCTAATCTCTCAGCACAGATGTATAGGACTTCTATAATTCAGGCATTTGAAGGGAGCTCAAAGCCGCCTCCATTGGCACTAAAAGACTCCCCACAGCGCTGGCACTAACAGAGGCCACGATAAAGAGACATGCACATGGATATAATGTCAACATCTGCTTTCAAAAACATGCATCTATTATGACTTGCAGAGTTCAGCATCTACAATACTCCTCATTGGCTCGGTTTCAAAACCTTGTGAGCTGCCTACGTAGCCAACATCATAGACATGCTCCTGTCATGAAGGTTCTTCCAAAAGGTAGGCAGCTTAATTATTCCAAAATACCTTCCATTTGGCTTGCAAAGGTAGCGTCGCATTAAAGGCATGCACTGCGGTTGCCATCTTGGATGGAAAGAAACGCAATTAAGTTGGCAGACAAAGCAAGAGAAATCGTTTGATGTATATATACTTATAATTTATTCAGAATCAAAAAGTATTAATAAAATTCACCTTAATATGATTAAAAATTGACTGTTCAATGCATTATTGTTAGTTTAGCAGCATACTTATTCATATAGCAGTACAGATTGTATCAAAACAATTACACATTAATTAACAGGAAAATAACAGTGTTAATGTTGTAAAATGTATCAGTTGTAAAACTAATACAATTTTAGCTAGTTTTACAGATGATGTCATTATTCAGCTTAATTTATTTCAATGTTGTTAATTTCAGTTCAATAACGTGTCAATGTTGCAAAGTTGCAACATTCCATACAGTAGAATCAATAATGCATGAGTAATGCTATTTGTATGATGCACAACTTGTTGCCTTTAAAAAAAAAATCACTTGAGATTGCATTTCCATAAGGATGCTGACTTAAAAGTCAGCTGCCTATGTAGGCTGCAGATAGCAAGATGTGCACTGTGGCTGAATCGTAGCTGTATATATGAATGTTTGAACTTAAAAACTTAACTTAAAAATTAATTATAAATGAGTAACATAATAATTTATATATATGTTTATAAATAATTTATAGGAGTATATGCTTGTTTTTACATGTACATACTATACAGCCAGTCGTAGATAAGTTTCAAAATTGTATATATTATTTTTATAATATAATATATAATACATAATATAACATATTTTTAAAATATACAGTTGAAGTCAAAAAATTACACACACACCTTGCAGAATGTGCAAAATGTCAATTTTATTTTACCAAAATAAGAGGGATCATACAAAATACACGTCATTTTTTTATTATTTAGTACTGACCTGAATAGGATATTTTACATAAAAGACAATTACAAAAATTACAGCATCACAGAAGGCTCAAATGCTCACTGATGCTTCAGAAGGAAACACGATCCATTAAGAGCCGGGGGGTAAAACTTTTTGAGTTTAAAGATCAGGGTAAATTTAACTTATTTTGTCTTCGGGCAAACATGAAAGTATCTTCTGTAGCTTCTGAAGGGCAGTACTACATGAAAAAAAATACAATATTTAGGCGAAATAAGAAAAATCCAAATCTTTATTCTGTTCAAATGTTTTCACCCCCGGCTCTTAATGCATTGTGTTTCCTTCTGAAGCATCAGTGAGCATTTAAACATTCTGTAATAGTTGCATATGAGTACCTCAGTTGTCCTCAGTGTGAAAGGATGAATATCAAAATCATACAGTCATTGTTGGAAAGGGTCAAATAGACAGAGTTTGTGGGACCTGAAGGATTTTTCTGTAGAACAGCAGGTAGTTTAACTGTTCAGGACAAACAAGGGACTCATGAACAACTATCACTAAACAAAAAACACACCTATGGATCATTCAGGTAACAACACAGTATTAAGAATCAAGTGTATGTAAACTTTTGAACAGGGTCAACTATTATTTTCTCTTATGAACTATATGTAAACGTCTTATGTGAAATAACTTACTAAGGTCATTGCTGAATAAAAAATAACATGCATTTTGTATGATCCTTCTTAGTTTGGTAAAATTAACATTTTGCAGATTCTGCAAGGTGTATGTAAACTTTTGACTTCAACTGTATATTTTTATAAAAAGTAATAGCTCACATAAAAACTAAAGGAAAAACGTAAACTAAAAACATAATTTATCCTGATAACTGTGCTACTTAAATACCGTATTGAGATTTGTTAATAATAGAAATGATCACTGTACAATGTGTTTCAGCTGCATTGTAGGTTAATGAATAAGACAGCCTACTGAACTCGCTCCATTCTGTCTTGCATAAGTTACAAACCTTCAGAAAGAGCTATACAGCTCCATTATTTTCCCTCACACAAACTATGAAAGTCATTCCTGCTTTAACTATTAGATCGCAATCAGAATGAATTACAGCGTCATTATAATTCAAATACAGTGGGCTGATGCTGCGTGGACCAGACATGAAGAGTGATCCAGTTACCACAGCATCAGACAAACATGCATATATATATATATCGTTAGAGCTAAATTAAAAGCCCTGCGGGGTTTGCTGGCTTGCTTGCTTTAATGTTGCTTTTGAGGTCTGGCTAAAAGGAAGTAATTCCAGGGGAGGATTCCTGTCATCCATACAGGGCATGTTGACAACCACGGCCGCATTTCCTATTGATTCACAGCAGAGAATTCATCCCTCACACCCACATACAAGACCGGAGCTGAAAAATACATACATTTGCTCATAAAATATATAGATCTGCTCTCAGACTCCTGTACACACTCTTATTGATATAGGCGTATACGGTTTTTCACCTCAGGCGATCCGCCCGCAAGAGGTACTGAACGAGTTCACTGAACAACAGAGGAAGGAAACAGTTAATCAATATGCATGAAGGCAGAAAAAGAGTAAAAGACAGGAAAATAAAAAAGATACGCCTTGTCTGTTTCACCAAACGAACGGTCGCACTTCCATTCAGTTCAGTCATTATGCACTGACCCTTCATTTAAACCCGTCCACTTCAGCAAAGGGAAACTCTCACTTCTTTAAGAGAAATGGAAACGTTATGGCAAGAACACCACCAAAACAAAGTCAGCAAGAAGATGTGTGCTCAAGCAGCAACATTTTTTGTAATTGCTTTGGGATGTCCAGCCCAACAACCATAAAGCCCTCAAATTTCCTCTAAAACTCTGCATTAAAGCATCGTATGCTAACACGCTAACTCGTTTTTATCAGAATGCACTGTAAAACCTTTATTTTCATGCATGCTGAGTTTAAAGTGAAGAAAAAAAGACAATGTGCTACTATTTCTGACAAGCCAGACTAAAAAACTGTGGCATTTGCATAACCAAAGGCATTTGCAATTACAATTCACCAATTAGGACATCAGAAGCTTTGTGAGAAAGCAGGCCCTCATTATGAACCCAAGAATCATACCAAGTGGGTCAGACAAAACAACACAAAGCAGGTTGCTTCAAACCTGAGCTAGGAGAAAAAAACACTAAAACGATGAGGAGAGAGATTTACTAGTGTAATTTAGTCAAGGCAGTCTAGTGCACACCAAACTAAGTATGTAATGTTTGGTTTATGCAAAATCATGAATACATGAGTTAAAAATAAAAAATAATAATAATAATCGTTATCTATTCATGATTCTTGCTGTAGACTTCATCATTATGTCAGTAGGTTGCAAAAAGTGACTGAATCTTTTTACTCGTTAAATCGTACTGATTTAATTCAGGTACAAAACATGTAACTGTCCTTACAAGTAAATCGTTGAATTACTAGACTAATTTTACTAATTTAGTCAAGTCTAGTTCACACCAAACCAAGAATGTAATGTTTTCAAAAAGTGACTGAATCATTAACTCGTTTAAACATACTGATTCAATTTAGGGATGAAACATGTAACTGTCCTTACAAGGAAGTCATTGAATTATTCACTTACCTGAGTCGGTCAGAAATGTGAGCAATGCTCAGGAATTAAAGAACTGACAATCTTTAAGATGGACTCACTGAATCATTAATTCACTGATTCATTTAATAACAAAGTAAGTGAGTATTAGTGAGTCACTGAATCATTCATGCATCTGATTAATTCAGACACACATATTCAATCAGGAACTAAACAAGCAACCTCATGAGTGAGTCACTGAATTATTCAGTCATATGATTTGTTCAACAACACTGATTCGTTCAGCTTGACTGTTCAAAACTTATACATTGCCCTTAAAGCATGTATGTACTCTTTTTGTGAAGTAAAAGTACATGTTTTTGAGTGTGCAGCAGAACACTAGACAAGTTTTGGTGCTTATTACCAAATCATAAATTGTCCCTTAATGGACCACAAACCAGTGACTCACTGAATCATTTACTCACCCGATTTATTCAACAACACTAAATAATTTAGTCAAGACAATCTAGTTCACACCAAACCAAGAATGTAATGTTTTCAAAAAGTGATTGGATCATTAACTCGTTCAAACACACTGATTCAATTCAGGTATGAAACATGTAACTGTCCTTACAAGTAAGTCATTGAATTATTCACTCACCTGAGTCGGTCAACAATGTGAACAATGCTCACGAATTAAACAACTGACAATCTTTAAGACTGACTCACTGAATCATTCATTCAGTGATTCATTTAGTAACAAATTAAGTGAGTATAAGTGAGTCATTGAATCATTAATGCATCTGATTCATTCAGACACGCTCATTCAATTAAAAACAAAACAAGCAACCTCATGAGTGAGTCACTGAATCAGTCAGTCATATGATTCGTTCAGCTTGACTATTCAGAACGTACACTCTGCCCTAAAAGCATGTATGTACTCTTTTTGTGAAGAGAAAGCGCGTAGCAGCAAACTAGACAAGTTTTGGGACATATTACCAAATCATAAATTGTGCCTTAATGGACCACAAACCAGTGACTCATTGAATCATTTACTCGCTCAATTTATTAAACAACACTAATTCATTCAGTAACTGTATTGCTCATTACTGTATTGTAAGATGCTTAATGGCTCATTTGGAAATATTTTCTATGTTGGAGGAAAAACACTCAAACTACCATTATAGTAGAGAGTCCATTCAAAAAGGAAATTAATTCTGTCATTGTTTACTCACCCTCATGTCATTCAGAACCTGTATGCATTTTTATTCTTTTGCAGAAAAAAGAGATATCTTTAAGAGTGCTGGTAATTAAACAGTTTTGGTTCGCACTGACTTACATTAAATATAATGGAAGTCAATAGGAACCAAAATGGTTTGATTACCAACATTCGTCAAAAATCTTCTTTTATGTTCCACTAAACAAAGAAAATCATACAGATTTGGAACAACATGGAGAGTAAATAATGACAGAATTTTCATATCATTTTATTTTTGGGTGAACTATCTCTTTAACATGTTGTATAAAAGCAATACTATATTCGTTATCGTACTTGAATCATCTACAAAGCCATGTGACATGTTTATATCACACCACGTTGCTGGAAAAACTTCACTGTTTTGAAAACAGCTGAACTGCTGTCACTGCAAAAATGTGATTATGTTAACTTGTCTCTACTTTTAGTTAGTACTCCCCAAAACTGCAGCTAGACTGAATCCTTTGGGACAGCGGCGATGTTTGATAGGCGATCACTGTGGATTTTTTTTTTTCATGAGCACAAGGACACTAATTAAAGCATTTTTGGTTTTACTCCTACCTGCGTGAGGTGCCGTCAGAAAGGGAAGCTTGATGGGTGAGAGCGAGAGCAGGTGGAGAGGGTGAGCAGAAGAGACAGATGGTCCCTGTGTCACGTCAGAATCCATCGCCATCATGGCTGCCGCTGCCAGAGCGATACGTTTAGAACTTCCTACTCGCTTAATGGCCACAGGACAACCTGAAAAGAGAAAAAAAGACTGATGAAAGAAGTGCATTACCGTGCTTTGCAGAATAATACACTGGACATAACAGTATTTTCTGTTGGCAATTTGAACAAAATGTGCTCAGAAATATTTATTTTGATGGCCACACTTGAACTAGGATGGAAAATGGTCCCAGTAAATTTAGAAATGTGAGTCTGTGTGGATTTTTTTTATTCCATCTTGCTCTATTTAAAGTAACCATTAAATAAAACTGTTTTTTTTTTTTTTTGTAATGAAATATTGCAGTGTTTATGATTTATCTGTTCACATGACTATTATTTTTAATTTATGTGCCCTCATAAGCTTTAATCAAATTATACCACAACATAATCACATGAGAGTGCGGCAATTAGCAAACAACGATCCATTCAGCTCCCAACGGATCAAATCAAACTCCGCCATTTTTTCTCATTTATGAAACAGTTTTACTTGGACATACATCATAAAAGGGAAGATGATCACAACTTATGCTTATGCTTATACATTGGCTTTAAATGCTTGATGATTTTTAAAATATGGTCAATGTTATGTATTGGCTTTAATCACTTCAATCATTTTTAGTCACAATCTATATAATCTGGCCAAAAAACATAACATGTTACAATAAGAAAGTAAATAGAGTCAATTTAGGCTTCAACCTCTGCAGTGTTCCATATGTAGAATGAAAAATGACAAAGAGTCCTATAGAGATTCTTCCATGATGTGCATCAGTGGAGATTTGAACATACAGTATGCGTATTCTTCCCACTGGATGTTGTGTGCAGGCCTGTCTTTGCTCTGGGCTTTAATTGTATGCCAAACGTTTTCACAGGCTTTTGCCTTTGTGTTTCATCGAGGTGTTGAAAGCCTTATCAAATCTGCACACACAATCCCTCACACACACACACACACTAATATCTACTATATGTGAGTGCATGAACAAGCCAAACTCTATAAATGCACATTAGACACATTAGAAGAGGTTTGCAACTGAGTTATGCAAGCAAAATCAACTTTATGCATTTATGCATTTGACAGATCCTTTTTGTAGCAAATGCACAAATGTAATGTGGATGAAGTTACATGGTATTCCAGCTATGCGTTTTATCAGTATGTGCACTTGCTGGGAATCAAACCCACGACTTTGGTGTTGCTTACAGCAAGCTCTACCAGCTGCTTATATCCTAATTTCCATAACATTTCATTTGAAATGTACTTTCTACTATTTTAGTAGATCGTTCTGTACAGGCCAGACATAAAATGTTGTTTTAAGGACTACACTGTTAAAATAAATAAATAAATAAATAAAAAACCAAGATAATATTCGTTACTTGCAGTTTATAATCATCTGTGAAATTTACTAGTTCAGAGTACAATGTTTCTGCATCATTTTTTTTCTTTTCTCAAGCATATTCATTTTTAAAGATCTAAAATGGAAACTATGCATAATGCTATAAAGAGCAATTGCATGAAAACAAGAATTATATTCAGAGATGACTGTCCGCTCCCGTAAAGCTTTGTGAATAAGGCAATTGCATCCTGCCACACTGTCAAATTACTTTCTGTGTTTGTATATGTTTGAATATTTAGTAATAATCAACAGATATGACCCTGGACCACAAAACCAGTCTTAAGTAGCACGGGTATATTTGTAGCAATAGCCAAAAATAAATTGTATGGGTCGAAATTATCAAATTTTCTTTTATGCCAAAAATAATTAGGATATTAAATAAAGATCATGTTCCATGAAGATATTTTGTACATTTCCTACCGTAAATATATCAAAACTTACTTTTTGATTAGTGATATGCATTGCTAAGAACTTCATTTAGACAACTTTAAAGGCGATTTTCTCAGTATTTCGATTTTTTTGCAACCTCAGATTCCAGATTTTTAAACAGTTGTATCTCAACCAAATATTGTCCTATCATAACAAACCATACATCAATGGAAAGCTTATTTATTATATGCTTCTTTGTAGCTTTCAGATGATGTAAAAATCCCAATTTTAGAAAATTGACCCTTATGACTGGTTTTGTGGTACTGGGTCACAAATATATTGCATTTTATATAGTTTATTTAATCATACAGTACTTAAAGTACTAAATAAGTAAAATATACTTAAAGTATACTCAAAATGTAGTATATTTTGATTTTTTTTTTTTTTATTGTACAGAACTCTTTTTTTTTATGATTTTTCCAATATTTTTGTTCAGATTTTTCTGTGTGATTCATCTGGTTGCATTGGTTCATGCTTTAGAATTCATTTTTGCAGATTTTCAAAATGCCTAAAGAGGGGAAACATGGGAAAAATAATGCAGCTTTAAAAAAAAAAAAAGTACACCAAAAATTGGTGGTGATTTATTTTGAAACAATCTTTACTCAGAAATTACTAGTAAATTTAAAAAATGCAGTAATTACAAAGAAACAGCAAGTAAAACATTAATCGTTAGAAAGACCGAAATACTATTTTCTTGTAAAAATCAGTTATCTTTATTTTACATTTAAAAAAAGTTTTTTTTTTTTTCAAAATATTTTGCTTCAAATTAAAGGGATAGTTCACCCAAAAATGAAAATTCTGTCATTATTGTTTATTTGCAAAAACTGAAAAACGTTTTTTTTTTTTTTTTTAAATGAGCTGATTATCATGCATACCGACAAGTGCCCTTGTTGTTTGTGAAGAGAAGCCCATAAGTCCATTTTAGCAAATCAGCGCACTGTATTCAGGTCAGGTGACAAGGCTACTTTCACTTTAAAAAGACGTGCTAGAGTTTCATCAAAGCTGACTAAAAGTGATCGAGGATGGATAATTTAAAACTTGATGAACCTGTGGTATTTCTTCAGGGTGTAAAAGGAAAATAAAAGCTGAAACATTTTTACAGAACCTTGCAAAAGCAGCACGTTACGATGGTGAGAGAAAAACTCAGTGTTTTGCGTGTAATCACAACCATACAGTCTAAAAAAACCATACAGTCTATGATGACAACAACGTTTGTCAGGCATCAACATTGTCGTCTGAGGAGATTACAAAGCCTAAACAAGTGTTTTTTTTTAACTCTTGATTGCTGTTACTTGGAACGCGCAATAAAAAAAAAGATCTCTAGAAAGAACATTCATTCAACAAGTTCATCTCCAAAGATAAACGAAGGTCTTACGGGTTTGAAAACGACATGAGGGTGAGTAATTAATGACAGAATTTTCATTTTTGATTGAACTATCCCTTTAAGATTTCATCTGGCTTACTGTTTCAGGGTATAGAATTTGTTATTGCAGATTTTTCTGAAAAACCTCAGAAGGATGAGGCAGCTCAAAGATGGTCATAGTCATGCTCTGAACGCACCAAACTTAACCGTGCTGCCAAAACCACGATAATGATCCATTATTAGTCAACTGGGTGAGCTTACACACGTGCTCATCTCATCTCCACCGTTTTCGACGTCTACCTCCCCTGAACGAGGGAAATGCTATTTAACGAAACCTTGAAGAGATTTTTGGAGTGAGCATGCGGAGTTTTCTTCCATGCTGAGCAGCTGAAACACTTTATCTAATGGTACTGAGTGGGCGGATCAGAGCCAACCAGAGCAGTTAGCATGCACATGTACCACACTGGAAATCAGGCCACTGGGGAATATATCATATGGAACGGCTCCAGCACATCGACTCTCCCATACTGCGCGAACGCTTTGGAAGGCGGAAAAACAACAGAGGGTTGGGGGGAAGGAACACTCTGTCATCTGACAGCCCAAACATAGGGTATGGGGACTGCGCATTAAACTCTACTAACCTTTTAGCTTGATAGTACGATAAATGTGAAACTAACCACTTCACTTAAACACCTAGCCGCTGGAGATGAAGTGACAGGTGCACAGATCACATAAACAATGCATCGTTCATCAAGAGATGCTCTCTGCGGACATGATGTGAAATAGAAACCTTGAATTATACATCCACCGGGGGCTTGTCTTGAAAGTCAGCCCAGCACGCCATGACACATCAACAGAGGTAAATCCTCAAAAGTAACACGTTTAGAAAAAGCACTTATGATATATAAAAAACATCTTTCTTTATTTTGGTGCTGGGTGCCGCCTCTTGACAGGTTTAACAAAGAGGGAGAAACACTATAAATACTGCGTGGCCAAAGGCTGCAGGAATGAGGCCATTTTTTCCCGTCTCCAGGGGAGCAATTATTGCTGTGCTCCTTTAAGTGTCCTCAAACCTGCCTAAAACAAGTCCTTACAATTTATGCTTTCACAAGTTCCACTTCAACCACAGCCAATGTTTGTTTTGACATCTCCCCATGATAATATACAGTATATCTATAGTGATCCTTCAAGCTATAGAACAAGTTGGCCCAGAAATGTTTTTTTTTATTTTTTATTTTTTTTTATATGACTACTGCATTAAATCTAAAATGGAATCTTTTAACCTTTCTTTCTTTTTTAAAATAATTTATCTGTCATTTAACATTTTAATAAGTATATATATATACACATTTAACCATTTTAATATTTTTGGTAAACATTTTTGTGTTCAGTTTGGCTGCAAATAAGTAAAGTAATAAATGTATCAAAATTTAAGGTACTTCTTTACAAAAAGTGTCAGTAAAGAGCATGCAAAAAGCATCCAATAAAATGTGTGAAAATATTAATTAATAGAACACTTAAAATGCTTCTATAAAAATACTAGTATCTCAAAAAAGCTTAAAATTTCATATCCACACTACATTTCACACTATTTTAAAATAGGGCAAATAGTGTGAAAATATTAATTAATATGACACTTAAAATGCTAGCTATAAAAATGTAATAAATTATGAATAATAAATGTTAAAATAAATTATAATAAATGTATCAAAATTTATGATACTTGTTTATAAAAAAGACAACTATGTTAGCAAAAGAGCATGCAAAAAAGCATGCAATAAAATTATGCAAAATAGTGCGAAAATATTAATAGAACACTTGAAATAATAGTAATTCAAAAAAGTTGAACATTTAATTTCCATGCTATATTTCACACCATTGTAAAATTATGCAAAATAGTGTGAAAATATGAATTAATCTGACACTTATAATGCTAGCTGTAAAAAAATAATAAATTATAAATTATAAAATAAATAATAAGTAATAAAAAAATACATTATAATAAATTTAAGGTACTTGTTTATAAAAAAAGACAGCAGTGTCAGTAAAATTATGCAAAATAGTGTGAAAATATTAATTAACAGAACACGTAAAATGCTAGCTATAAAAATATTAGTAATTGAAAAAAAGAGTCTAATTTAATTTTCACCATAACATTATTTATACGTAATTTTAGATGTGGTAGAAACTGTGGTGTTATTGTTAAATAATACCAAAAATACTGAAATATTAAATATTAAAAATTATTTCTGTTAACTGAAATAAAGCTGAAATATAATTACTAAAAGTCACTAAAAAATGTATAAAAGCTAAATACAATTACTATTATTATTTTTATTTATTTATTTATTTTAAATAAATAAATAACACTGTGTGGAAATTACAATGTAGCAGAAAAATGAAATATGTCTCTTTATTTCTGTTTCTTATTATTTCTGTTATAGATTTATATATTGGACTGTTAGCAGACAAATTAAATAAACTAGTGAGAGCGTAAAAAGTATTTTAAGAAAAACCCACAAACTTTTAAGAGAAGTTGTTTTATAAAGTCCACAGGGCTAAAATTGCCAATAGGTGCAGAAACACCCTTGTGTGTGTGTGTGTTCATGTCTGAGTCTGTGACATGTTTCTAGCAATCTCTCCCGTCTCTCTCAGGGGGTCTTGTTTCAGAGAAATTGAGCAGAAAGATTCAGGCCAAGACAAGGGTAAATGTAGCGGGAGCCTTTAGCGCTCTAGAGCTGTCCGTCCTGCTGCGGTGCTGAAATGGCGAGTGATTGCACTTATGAAACTTTCGGCCACTTATGTGTGCTTCAGACTACACTGCCATCATCTTGATTCACAAAGAGGCTCAGTGTCGGAGTCTCTGTCTCTCTCACTGTGCTGTCCTCCCACTGTTCCCTCATTTACCTGGTTAACAAACCACCTACTTCAGACCTTCTCCCTGAAAACATCTTATTTTGCTGAATTATGCTATCTGTATCCCCAGACTCCTCCTGCAACACAAAGGCCAGATAATAACGCTGAGCACCTCTTTTCGGTGCAAAAGTGGATCGACGGTAACTCCTTGAAGAAGAGGCTTTCAACAGTCATTTATAAAGTTAGTTGAGTAAGAAGTTTGGCGGAAGCACAACAATTTTAGTAAACATGGCTTTTGTCAACATTAAAATCAAAAAGCACATTTACTTGCTTAAAGGAATAGTTTACCCATACATAAAAATCGGTCATTTACTCTTTACATATGTGTTTCTGAACCCCTATGGATGCAAAAGCATAAAATAAATCAAAACTTTTCGACTTTTTTGATCACTACAGAAATTCAGAACCTAAAACACACAAGGCTGAGAAAATAAAGACTGAATGCTCATTTTTGGGTGAACTATTCTTGATTAGTGATGCAAAGTTCGGATCATTTTACCGACCCGGACCTTTGAGTCTCGTTCAGCAAAATGAACAAATCTTTTTTCGAGTCATTTCGTTCATTTTAGCAAAATATAATTAAAATGTTACGTGTTACTTCTCTAACACATCTACAGCTTACACAAACGTTGATCACACCTCAAACAAGACAAAACTATAATGCTATAAGAAACAGACAAGATTAATTCATTGTTTACCTGGGTCTTTAGTTTATGATTAGCTCACCTCATCTCTTATCTGACAAGTTTTCGGGTTTGAATCGTTCGTTCATCACATGACAGCCCCATAAGCTTAACCTATGCAGTCTAAGCCGGAAAGAGAATTGATTAGTTCATCTCTCACGTCTTCGGGTTCGAGTCGTTCTTTCATCATGTGGCAGCCCTAAAAGATGAACGATCGACTCGAAAACCTCGAAGACTCGAAACAGGTGAACTAATTCCAGTACAGAATCGAATAGGATGTTCCGCATGCGCGACTGAACGAATCACTCCCCGAGACGACTCGTTCTTCCCGAGTCAAATTAAAGATTCGTTCAAAATGAACGCATCGTTCAAGAACGACCCAACACTATTCTTGATTGTAATTTGCACAGTTCATCTGCCCATGTTAGAATAAAAACAGTGTTTGCCTTTCAAATCTAGTAACGTTATCTGCCTCTGAAATGAGCTGAATAATCCTCAAAAATCAAACATGTTCATTTCTCTGTCATTTACAACTGACAGATCTAATAACAGTAATACAAGGAAATCTAATAACCATCATCTAACTCTGCTCTTAAGTTACTGAAGCTCCTCTGTTTCTTCTAGGCTCTGACAGTTTCAGCAACTCTTTCTGTGTTTTAACCTTTCCATTGACACGGAGGCTTCAAAATCCCTCAGAGATGGCAAACCTGATTTTCACACTAACCCTCATGTGGTGTTTCGGTCATTTTGAGGATTTTCTTTTTCCCAAAAATGCTACTTAACGTTATTGCATTGAACTAAGACTTTCTCAGGGTATATCAACTTAAACTTCAAAGAAAAAAGAATAAAAAGAGAAAAATATGACTGGCCAAACATGACTGGCCTACAAAAAATTGCTTGTAATTTTCTTGTTACGCAGTACTATTACCAAATATTGGATTCAATCTTTTTGTAAACTTGTTTTCTTTCAGTTAGCTCAGGTTTTCTATTTCCTTTTGAACTGGTGGGTTGTAGGCCTCACTGATCTGAACTTACGCACCTCAGTTTTTGAGTAAATTGTGGCAAAATTACCCACAAATGATTTTTTTTCACTCAAGAAAAAAGAGAGATACATAGGCTCAGATCATTAAGACCGACGATCAGTCAGTTTCAAAATGAAATCCAAAACCTGTGCTAAATGAAAGAAAACAAGTCAACAAAAAGATTGAGTCCAAGATTGAATCCAAACAATTTCTAAAAGGCCAGTCATTTTTGACCAGGAACACCAAATCAGGATAGGATTTTCAGACAGCACAAGGGCTAATGTGAATCAGAAAAAACACATGACAACACACCAACATAAATATTGGCTTATCAGTGCATGATAAAATTCATACAGTATCTAAAGCACAAATTCAGTCATTTTTGGCTCCGTGGTTGCTTCTGGAATCTTTAAAATTAAAACCCAGGTAGGGTTAGGGGTCTTGGCTGAGGTTAAATGCACTGCTGTGATATGAACAGCTGCCAATATGTATTGATTTGAAATTGTGTTGGTTGGCTGATTTGTCTTAATGGAGGGCAAAAGTATTGCGGCATGCTCTGCATACACATTTTCAATCAATGCAAATTATTGCATGGACTTTGCGCATAATATGCATACAAAGGGACGTATGGCATATAAATATCAGGCCAAATGAAACTGTTTTGATATGTAGTGACAAGAGACCAGGATGAATTCTCATACCAGGCTCACTGGAAATACTGTTGGTTATGAGTTGTCTGTCTACATTTCTGCAAAAGTGTATGACATACTTACGTTTACATCCCTCCTTCAGAATCTGCAAAATGTTAATTATTTGAGCAAAATTAGAGGGATCATACAAAATGCATGTTATTGTTTATTTAGTATTGACCTGAATAAGATATTTCACATAAAAGATGTTTACATATAGTACACAAGAGTAAATAATAGCTTAATTTATAAAAATGACCCCGTTCAAAAGTTTACATCCCCTTGATTCTTAATACTATGTTGTTACTTGAATGATCCACAGCTGTGTGTTTTTTTTTTTTTAGTGATAGTTGTTCATGAGTCCCTTGTTTGTCCTGAACAGTTAAATTATTTGGTTTTCCAGCATTTTTGTGTATTTGAACCCTTTCCAGCAATGACTGTATGATATTGAGATCCATCTTTTACACACTGAGGACAACTGAGAGACTCATATGCAACTATTACAGAAGGTTCAAACGCTCACTGATGCTCCAGAAGTAAAAAACATGCAAAGATCAGGGTAAATGTAACTTATTTTGTCTTCTGGGAAACATGTAACTGTCTTCTGTAGCCTCTGAAGGGCAGTACTAAATGAAAAATATATATATATTTAGGCAAAATAAGAAAAATGTACACATCTCTATTCTGTTCAAAAGTTTTCACCCCCGGGTCTTAATCCATCGTTTTTCCATCTGGAGCATCAGTGAGCGTTTGAACCTTCTGTAATAGTTGCATATGAGTCCCTTAGTTGTCCTTAGTTTGAAAAGATGGATCTCAAAATCATACAGTCAATGTTGGAAAGCCAAAGAATTTGTGGGACCCTGAGAATTTTTCTGAAGAACAGTGGGCAGTTTAACTGTTCAGGACAAACAAGGGACTCACGAACAACTATCACTAAACAAAAAAACAGCTGTGGATCATTCAGGTAACAACACAGTATTAAGAATCAAGTTTATGTAAACTTTTGAACAAGGTCATTTTTATAAATTCAACAATTATTTTCTCTTGTGGACTATATGTAAACATCTTTTATTCAGGTTTTGCAGAAATGCAGTCACTTATATCCAATGACCCTCGGTTGTGTATTCTTTTGAGAGAAAGACTAAATGAATTTAAACTCAAATGCATTTTATATAAAAGCAATCTAATAACGTCTCTCACATTAGGGTCACAAATGTGCACTCAGAAGTCAAAACTCAATCATTTCTCATTCAATGAATTCATCTATATCAACAGTTGCCCCATTTGTGTTTAATTTGTACTCACAAGTAATTTTAAGTGAAACATCTGTTGATATACTTAAATTAAACATCATAAAGATCTCCATTATGTCTCTTGAATGATAAAACAGCAGCAAACTATCAATACAATTCCTGTGGGTTTGGTTGATGTGCAATATGGCTTGCTTAAAACAAGGTTCAACAGATTGTGCCCTTGAAAATGACCTGAAAACTCTTTTGTAGACATTCTTTCATTCACAGTCATTCTTTCATTCACATCCTGGAATACACCAATAAAGTGGAGCTCCAGAGTGTATAATTAGTATTCACACGTAGTCTGCAGTGAAAGTGTGTCAGACAAATCAATGTTTCTTATTTCAAATGTGGGAAGAATTCTGTTTGAACTAGCTGGAGTCATATGCGAAGGAGCGTGTGACTGTTGCACTGCGGTGGATTCTTCTGGCACAGCCAAAGTAAACAGAGTTTCTTTCTGTTTCGTACACATTTTGATGTGCTAGCATGGATAGCCTGTTATTGATTTCAGCCTTTATCTCTAATGATATCGAAGCATTTCTCAAATTTTCAGTCTTGGTTATGAATCTCACTGTGGCACGGAGACACCCATGAAATGTTCCATGCGAAGGTGTTTAAAGCCTCATTAAAGTTCCCATGAGAGCTTCGGCGTGATCCATTCAAGGTGGGCCAAAACGCTTCAGTGCGCACTTCTAAATCGCCTGCTCAACTTTTAAACTCTATTTTCCAGAAGCTGCGTATTTCTTGACAAGGCAACCAGAGTGACTTTTCACGTTCCATTAGGTCCTGTCAATAAGACCAGGCTAAAATTCATGAAGATGAAAAATGAGATTTCGGAGCGGGTCTGTGAAGCAGAGGAATGGTGGGTTAAAGTAAAAATGACTTTTTGGCCTAGAAACCACACTGTAGATCCTGAAAATGCACACAACAGAAAGAGTCCTTCTCTGAAAGCCCTAAGGAAGCATTTGAATGCTTCCACCCATTAGATGATAAATGAATGACCATGAGCGAGCTAAAATAAAGCCTGAACTAGTTTGGCTGCCTAAATCACCTTTATTTGGAGGCATTTTTTATTTCTTCAATTTTATATTCATGAATTGCTACAAAACACATTTTAATGTTTGGACTGATTGCCAAGTTTCATTAAAATAATAAATAAATAAATAAAATACTGGAACCATTTCCATGTAAATATTTCCTGCACCATTATTAATCAATTCTGTACACCTTTACTGAAATATATCATGCATTTTGTGTGTGTTTGTGTGTGTGTATATATATATATATATATACACACACACAAACACACACAAAATGCATGATATATTTCAGTAAAGGTGTAAAGGTGTAATATTATATATAGAAGTAAAGGTGTAATATTATATATATATATATATATATATATATATATATATAATATTGATTTTATAATTTCATACATTTTTGATACTTTGGTACTTCAAATTGGAAATATTTTGTAATATTGTAAATTGAAATATATTTTAAAAATATTGTAAATGATTTAACTCTCCCTTTGGTCAATTTAGCGCATTCATTTGCATCTATTTAATTCATGCTAAACAAAACTAATATAGTTAGTTAACAAATATAGTTCATTTGAAATAATATTTATAATAAAATACATACAGTCCAATATTTAAAATAACATTTTCAATACTTGAAATAGAAATATGTTGTAATATTGTAAATTGAAATATATTTTGAAATATTGAAAATGATTTAACACTCCCTTTTGATCAGTTCAGTGCATTCATTTCCATCTATTTAATTCATGCTAAAAAAAAAAAAACTAATATAGTTAGTTAACTAATATAGTTCATTTGAAATAATATTTCTAATAATACACATACAGTCCAGTATTTAAAATAACATTTTCATTATTTGAAATAGAAATATTTTGTAATATTGTAAATGATTTAACTCTTGCTTTTGGTCAATTCAGTGCATTCAATTGTATCTATTTAATTCATGCCAAAAAAAAAAAAAAAAAAAACAATATAGTTAGTTAACAAATATAGTTCATTTGAAATAATATTTATAATAAAATACATATAGTCCAATATTAAAAATAACATTTTCAATACTTGAAATATAAATATTTTGTAATATAGTAAAGGATTTAACTCTCCCTTTTGGTCAATTCAGTGCATTCGATTACATCTATTTAATTCATGCCAAAAAATAAAAATAAAAAATGTATAGTGCTGCTCGTAAAAATATATGTTCATATAGATTAAATTTCCTTGTTTCCAATTTTTTCATCTTTCTATCATCACAGAAGCTAAATTATCCCTTAGAGACAACACACGGTTATGTTCACCCCAACCGTATAACTGCACTTATTGATTTTCATGCTTATGTGAATCAAAAATGACGAACATACAACAAATAAATCAGCATAAAATATTGGTTTATTGGTACACGACAGCTGGCAGGAGTAGTATTATGGATCGATACGTAGCTTGCCGCAGAACAGGGATGTATACCTTCAGAAGGTGGCGTTTAATGGCCCTAAGGGATGAAACTGCACTGAAGATGGAAATATATGTCTGAGTTATTAGACTCCTTCTATTTTGTACTGAACATATTTCTTATTTCCTTTGGTTAGATGTAAACACTGTAGAGCACAGATTATTAATGCTGGACCTGGAATGCATGGCTGGCGGCAGATTCTGTGCCGGGTATATGAAGAATGTCTGAATTTCAGGAAATTATTTGCTTCAGATATTGATTTTCATTATGCCACAATTGTATGTTCGAGTTTCCGTGCATGTTTGTAGCTCTGCATACTCTTAATTTGCGTTATTAAAAAAGAATATAAGTATAACATCCAAATCAAAAGCTATATCTGTAGAACTGCATATGACAAATATCTATTTCCCTCCAATGACGTGTGTGCAATGCAAACTGTATTTATATTTACTTTAATCTCTGGAGCCTGTAACATACTGTAAGTACTTGCACACAGATGTTTCAAGCTACACAACATGGATTTTGTGCGTCATTCCAAAATGTCACACTGAAGCTCATAATTAAACGTAAGTGAACATGTCATACTGTTGCCACAAGAGGTGTTAAAAGAGTAAAGTGCTGCCTTCTATATTTATACATTCGACAGATGCTTTTATCTAAATTGGACTTGCGTTGTTTCGAAAATTACATTTTTTAATCAGGTCAAAACGTGACCTTGGAGTTGTTAGCACTATGCTGTACAGTTTGAGCTACAGAAAAGTACAATGTTCCACGGCTAATGATCTTGTTCATCTGAATTTTCAAGTGAAAAATAAGCCAATTATTTCTTTCAGGTGAAATTTCAGTTGAAAAATCTGCCAGTTGTCTCTGTCAGGTACATTTTCAGGTGAAAAATCTGCCAGTTGTCTATTTAAAGGTGAATTTTCAGGTGAAAAATCTGCCCATTGTCTCTTTCAGGTGACAAATCTGCCAGTTATGTCCATCGGGTGAATTTTTCAAAAATCTGCCAAATTTCTCTTTCAAGTGAAAAAATCTGCCAAATTTCTCTTTCAGGTGAAAAAATATGCCAGTTGTCTCTTTCAGGTTAAAAATCTGCCAATTATGTCTTTTAAGTGAATTTTCAGATAAGAAAATCTGCCAATTGTCACTTTCAGGTGAAAAATCTGCTAATTATGTCTTTCAAGTGAATTTTCAGGTAAAAAAAAAAAATTGCCCATTATCTCTTTTCAGGTGAAAAATCTGCCAATTATATCTTTCTGGTGAATTTTCAGGTAAAAAAGTCTGACAATTATTTCATTCAGGTGAAATTTAAGCTGAAAAATCTACTAATTGTGTGTTTCAGGTGAAAAATCTGCCAGTTGTCTCTTTCAGGTGAAAATCTGCTAATTATGACAGGTGAATTTTCAGATTAAAAAAAAAAATCTGCCAGTTATCTCTTTCAGTTTCTCAGGTGAAATTTGAGTTGAAAAATCTACTAATTGGCCCTATCAGATGAAAAATTTGACAATTATCTCTTTCAGGTGAATTTTCAGGTTAAAAAAAAAAATTAAAATCTGCCAATTATGTAAAAAATGTTAAAAAAAAACATACTAATTGTGCATTTCAGGTAAAATCTGCCAATTATGTATTTCGGGTAAATTTTCAAATGAAAAATCTGCCAAATTGTCTTTTTCAGGTGACGAATCTGCTAATTATGTCTTTCGGGTGAATTTTTCAGGAGAAAAATCTGCCAACTTTTCAGGTGAAAAATTTGCCAGTGTTCTCTTTCAGGTGAAAGAAATATGCCAATTATGTTTCTTTGGGTGAATTTTCAAGTTAAAAAAAATCTGCCAAATTGTCTCTTTCAGGTGAAAAATCTGCCAATTACATTTTTCGGGTGAATTTTCCAGGTGAAAATCTGCCAGTTGTCTCTTTCAGGTGAAAAACCTGCTAATTATGTTTTTCAGGTTAATTTTCAGAAAACAAAAAACTAAATCTGCCAATTATCTCTTTCAGGTAAAATCTGAGTTAAAAAATCTGCCAGTTGTCTCTTTCAGGTGAAAAATATCATAGTTGCCTGTTTCAGATGTATTTGTAGGTGAAAATTCACCAACTGTCTCTTTCAGGTGAGGAAAAAAAGAGAGATTCTTAATGAGCAAGTTGATCAGGATTATCTCTGAACAGTAATACCAGAATATACAGTATTTATTGCTATTTATTTTGACTTGCAGCTAAGTATGTTAAAAAAAGAATATCTTTGCAAAATGTGATGCCACTAATCACTGAAACTGGTAAATCCAGTGATTAGTTCTTCTCCAGAGCACTCATATCAGCCTAGTACCAGACAGCAAATTGTAACTTCTGATTGTATCGAATTTGGCAGTTTTGTGTGCAGTGTGCATCAGATGATCTGTGGGGCATGACATTTGAGGCTAAGACTGTAGCTGCAGGCTTATTAAAACCGAGAAAGTTGAGGAAAACACCACAATATGACAGACATCAGCACTATGACAGAAAAAAACAGTCCTTTTTTTAGAAATGCAAATGCTGTGAGTGCCGCATCAATTTATCTTGAGAATATCTAGCGCCCCTGATAAAGTAAGCTGTTACCTGAGGGAAAAGCTCTTAAACTGCTGCTGACCTGTGTGGATGTGTTTGCAGACATCAAGAACTTCCTTCTCCCTGCGGTAAGGAAGTGTGACTACGAGGACACAAATTGGACTTCCTCACAGTGTTCGATTGTGAGAACGCCGCACACCCTCTGGCACCAATTACTGCCTCGGCTAACGCTCATCAACGTCTCAAGCCCGTGAGGATGACTTTGTAAGAACAACTCTCAATACAACTCCACAGCTGATTCCCGGACACTGCTGTCTAACTTCTGAAGTTCCGATTTTCCCTAAAGCTTCGCGGCGTTGAGGGTGAATAACTATCGCTTTGTAACTGACGCCGGGGTGTGTTAAAAAAAATGGTTTGATCCATTCACCTTTATGTCGAGCTAAACTCATCAAAGGTGAAGACAAAGATCAAGAAGATTTTGTAATTCTCCAGATCAAAGATCAACTTTTCAATTCTCAGGCAACTTGCCTGTGGCCTAAAAAACTGACAGGCAACAGACAGGATGAATGCTTATTTTACGCCCGAAAATAGTTATAAAAGGAAAGTTCTGTGTATTTAAAGAACAGTTTTGAGTGTCCGATACAATTTTTATTTTTTTTAAATCAGTTCCGAAGGTTGTTTCTGGCGTGGGATAAAAAAAAAAAAAAGACTTATCTTACAAATCACTTTTTTTGTTGTTGTTGTTCCTGCTATTCTATTTATATCTTACAGACTTTTTTTCAGAACTGCTAGATATAAACTTAGAATTCCAAAATTCAACTATATATATATAAGAAAGAAATTAAAAAAAGAATTCTGAGATACGAAGTCAGAATTGCAAGATATAAACTCAAAATTCAGAGAAGAAATTGCAAGATATGAACTCCAAATTCTGAGAAAAAAAGGTCAGAATTGCAAGATATAAACTCATAATTCTGAGGGGGGAAAACACAAGATATGAATTCCAAATTCAGAGGGGGAAAAAAAACATCAACATTACAAGCTATAAACTCAAAATTCTGAGAGACAAAAAAAAGGTCAAAATGGCAAGATATAAACTCAAAATTCTGAGAAAAAAGTCAGAATCGCAAGATATAAACTCAAATTCTATTAAAAAAAAATCTAAATTGGATATAAACACACAGTTCTGAGAAAAAAGGCAGAATTGTGAGATATAAACTTGAAATTGCAAGAAAGAAAGTCAGATTTGTGATTAAAAAAACTTTTTCTGTGGTGTAAACAAACAAAACCAGCAATTCTGAGTCATATCTCACAATTTGGACTTTTTTTTAGAATTGCGAGATGTAAACTTAGAATTGTGAGAAAGAAAGTCAGAATTGTGAGATAAAAGTCGCGAATACCTTTTTTATATTTTTTCATCCCGTGGCAGAAACAAACTTCCATACATTTCAATCATACTGCATTTTAAATTCCACGTACATATTTATAATCAATTATTCCTGAATGTATGATAGCAGTTTCTTGGCTTCCAGAAAAATTTCCATTGCAATAAATACAAATATAAGTACAAAATATATGTTTTCGTCATTCGTGACCTTCATAACATGCAAGAACATAACATTAATCATAAATCTCACTTTAAACAGAATCTTCAGTTTTTAGCCCAGTATGCATGGATCCAAATAAGATGTTCAGGATACATCACAAAAGCATCAGTCACAATAAACTGATTTGCATCGATATATGCATGAGAAACAAGTAATTTTCTCCCATCTTAATATTTTTCAGCCACAGAAACAGGCTTCTGCTGCTTTTTGGGTTACGGGGGGTAGAGATATGATTTTTGGGTTATGAAGCGTACAGACGCAACCACAAACCGTAGAAGTGTTTGACAGATGGCAGCAGACTTTACTTCCACACCCACATCTGTTATTTCCATCATAGTATTTTCTTTGTCACCTCAAAACCACAGAAACCTCAGTGGTTTAGGTTAAGTGCACAATACAAGACTGAAGCTTGAATACCTGCTCATGTGGAGAGATTCATGATTGTTTGTCTGGCATGTTGTTGCTATTATGGTGCAAACTTAAAGCGACCAGATAAAATTAAAGTTCTGTTACATTAAGTTTGGTTTCAGTTTTATTTTATTTTATTTTATTATTTTATTTTATAATACTTTTATTCAGCAACACAGTAAAAGGTTTCTCCTGTTTCAACTTAAGAACTTAAGTTCAGCAGCTGCCTTAAAATTTTAAGTTAAATCAACTTAAAAATACAAGTAATTTCAACTCCCTACAATAAAATAAGTTTAAATGACTTGTAGTTTTAAGTTGATTTAACTTAAAACTTAAAGGCAGCTGCTAAACTTAAGTTTTTAAGAACTTTTTGCAGTTAAGGATGCGTTAAATTGGCCTAAAATTACATTTATAATGTTACAAAAGATTTCTATGCTACTCTTTTGAACTTTCTTTTCATGAAAGAATCCAGAAAAAAAAACACTTTTATCATGATTTCCACAAAAATATTAAGCAACACAACTGTTTTAAACATTGATAATCATAAAAATGCTTCTTGAGCAGCAAATCATCATATTAGAATGATTTCTGAAAGATCATGCGACACTGAAGACTGGAGAAATAATGCTTAAAATTCATCTTTGCAACACAGGAATAAATTATATTTTAAAATTAGAAAACATTTATTTTAAATTGTAATAATATTTCAAAATATTACTATTTTTACTGTATTTTTATTCAAATATTTGCAACCTAAGTGAGCATAAGTAACCTTTTAACAATATTTAGACATCCCAAACGTTTTGGTTGTGTAACAATAATTATAAAAAAAAAAAAATACTGATAATCTTTCACTCTAATAAGCTCTGAAATTACATTTGTGTCCATATTTAAATACACTGAAGACTGACATCAATTGTTGAATTCATTAACCCAATATGATTCTAAAATAAAATAAATAAAAAAAAGAGACAGAAAGAGATCTGAGACATTTTCAGTGAATAACAACTTCTTTTTTTCTTTTTTTGGTAGGGTCCTCATAAATAATGGCAGAATTTCACATTTGGGTACACTGTTCCTTTAAAACATGCATTGGCAACATATATATAGACATATAGTAAAGTATAGCTGGTTTCCAATTCAGTTTTGATTGATTTGAATTTGGAAACAGTTCTAATGCTGAGTTTAAGTCTGGATCTGATTCCAGCCAAAAGTATGATTCATCTCTCTGACCGCAAGAAAACCTTTAAATCGGTGTTCTTTATCTTCATACAGTTACTGCAGGGTACAAATATACATTTCAGGTTTAAGATGGTCTAACTGGGTTACAGCTTCGCCTGTGGAGAGAGTCTGAACTTGAGCAAGAGATTATTCAGGGTGGTATATGTGTAACAACTGTCATCAGCTACAGAAAGAGACCATTTTTCAAAGCTCAGGTGCTAGTCAAAACGCACCAGTGTGTTTCAGTGTTAAAAAAGTACATCACCCATGACTCACACACACACATATACTGTATAGTCTCTCTTATACTGTCAGGATAAACTCTCACAGCCTTTGCTGGCCTATATGAACTTTTTTTATATATATAGAGAGAGAGAGAGAGCTATACTAGACATAGTTGGGAAGACTAAACATACACATGCTACTCAATAGTTCAGTTCCCTAAATGAGCTACCTACCTAAACTGCAAGCTAAGGCATCAAAGGCACATTTACAGCAGAAAGGTAACATTGATATATAACTTTTTAACCACAAGCAAACGTACTGCTAATTTAATTACAGTCAACATGGCAAGATAAACTCTTGTAGATGGAGAAAATGAGACGCCATTTAGAGAGAAAGCTCTTTTCACAGAAAGTCTAACACAGCCTCACACAACTGCCAGAGAATATCATGACAACCTTGAGTGACTGACTTTCTCACAAGAAAATAAAACAGAATGTGACATCTTCAGAATGGACTTATAAGCTAAACTGAAATATGTTACATTAAAACAGGCCTTGTAAACAGTGTTAACCTTTCAAAATGTAATAAATAATTGTTGCATGCTCACTCATTAAATTCTAGTTTACTTTTCTTATTCTGGATTTATGACTCTCTTTTTTTAATATGCATCATATTTATCCTAAAATGAAAAAAAAAAAAATATATATAAAAATATATATTTACAATTACTTATTCTTTATGGTTTTATTTTCTTTAACTGTTTTATTTAAATTTATTTAATTCATTTATGCATTTTATTAATACTCTTTTAAAATGTAATCTCAAGAAACCTCAAAAATCTATATATTTATTATTAATTATTTTATTATATAATAATATATTATAATATTTAATTATGTGAATTATCTACAATTTTCTGCAATTGTTAGCTATGTATTATTATCATTATTTTTATTATTATTATATTATGTTTTAGTTAAATGTATTTAATGCATTTATGTATTTTATTTCTAAATTACATAATACTCTTTTTAAATGTAATCTCAGAAAAATCAATATATTTATAATTCATTTACTTTATAATAATATTTATTAAAATATTTAATAATATGAATTATACAATACTATTTCCTGCAATTATTAGATATGTATTATTATTATTGTTGTTATTGTTTTATTTAAATGTATTTAATTCATTTATGTATTTTATTTCTAATTTACATGATACTCTTTTTAAATGTAATCTCTGAAAACCTCAAAAATCAAAATATTTATAATTCATTTTTTACAATATAATAATATTTATTAAAATATTTAATATTTTTATATCATATAATACTATTTCCTGCAATTATTAAATATGTATTATTATTATTATTATTGTTGTTGTTGTTGTTGTTTTATTTAAATGTTTTTTAGTTAATTTATGTATTTAATTTCTAACTTACATAATATAATAATATTTAGAATATTTAATATTATATATATATTTTTTTTCTATGTTTTATTTTATTTAATTATATTTTATTTACATGTATTTAATTAATTTAGGTATTTTATTTATACATAAATCTTGTCTGAACAGACCACTAAACATTTATAAATACATTTTAAATATATAGAAAAATATAAAGAGTCCTCTTCCATCTCACTTGTATCAGCGTTCACATATTCTTCATAATTTGCTAGACAATTGTATGGCTTGTATTAATTGTATTAAGTTGACAAAAAGTATTTACAGTAAGCAGTATTAGTATGTTTTTTTTTTCTGCTTACTAGTACAAGAAGTTGAGCCTTTCAAGTGATATTGATTATATTTCCGAAATCAAAAGGAACTGAAGCATTCCAGGAGAACATTTCCATTGCTGAGAATATCTACTGGCTTTATGAATACTTTTCAAAGCTTGGCTCTATTCGAAAGCACACTTGAAGTGTTAAACATGTAAAAGCATAGTAGCAAAGGTCAAATCTTTACCATCAGTTCAGCCTCAGTCTCCGAGAGCTTGTGCTGCTAAGATATTCCATTCACTTCCCCTCATTATAGACTTTGCCATCTGAAAGACAGAAAACCCTCTACAGGAGTGAACTTTTCATCTCTCAAGGACTAATCTTTGAACGGCACATGAGTGCATCTGCAATCTAATTCATCACTGCCTACCTGAAAGTGTCTGCAGCTAAAGACTTATGATCAGGGAAGAGCACAGGTGTAACACACTGGCTCTCTGCTGGAGGGAAAGAGCGTTTGGAATTAAATGCAGTGCTATATGATACACCGCTCAGCTGCATCTGAATCCCCGGTCTGTTTTCAATTTAGCTTGTTCACTGTGGGTACATTTAACTTAGGGGAATATTTTAAGGGGTCACTTCATGCGTTTTGATCGATTGGATTGCTGGGTGTGCACATTTCACACTCAACACATAAATGCGGTTCACAAAATGGATCTGATCTCATATTCCCATGCTACTGCTCGCTACTTTTTGGACTGCGGAGCTTTCAGACTTCTGCATGCTGATGTTTCTTTTGCGAGGAGCAGAGTTTACAACTTTGTTTTAAACCACTCTGGATTCTGTTCATCCGTCTTGAATGCATCTTGAAGGGAATTCATGGTCTCTTGGTCTTTCTGACACTAGAGAAATCAGTAAAGTGGAAAAAAAAAACTTTTTTTAAACTTTAGATTTCATACTTCAAAGAATGGCTTGCTACTACAAAAAACAAAACAATTCATTCAAAGCTGCCTGAATGATTCAAACCAAATCACAATCAATTCAGACCATTTTCCCTACCTGTTTGACCAGTTACAGAAATTAAAAAGGATTCCTTTACCAATTAGACATCACTATTACTCATCATAAACAGCACTTACAAACTCAACACATTACTGTAAATCACACTACACTTTTACCAAAACATGTCGGTATAATTTAACGAGAACATCTTGTGTTTTTATGCTAATAATGACAAAAACAAAAGTCATAAACACAAAATCCTTGCAGTTGTAAATGCCAGCATCATCATAATTTCTTTCCCAATCAGACATTGCTATATTTTGATTATAAACAGCCGGCGACTAAATGCACAAAGCGAACTCAATGCGTTCCAGTAAATCACACATTATTGTTATATGTACACCAAAAGATGGCGCCATGACTGAACGAGAATTTTTTTTTTTTTTTGTGCGCCAGTTATCGCCAAAATATAATTCATGAACACAAAATACTCACATTTGCATTCAAAATTGTTGTACATAAGGTATAGACTTGGAGTAGATGTCAGTTACATCACTTGCAGCTGTGCGTGTATTGTGGTAGCAGAAAAACACTGGTAACAAGTGGAGATAAATGGGAAAAATCCACGGAAGAGATAAAATGTATTGTTGTGCCTTTGGATGTCAGAATCGGATTGCAAATCATTGTTATAAAATACTGTTGTCAAAAACGCCATCTAAAGCTAAGACGTAGACGTTTAAACGGACAGACTAATGGATGAAACCTGCTGTGATTACTCTATTTTAAAGCATAATTTTGATTTAAACATTCACATATGCAGTTCATGGAGAAAATATTATATTAGCCCTACAGTTACAGCATGAAATACTATTCAAAACTATAACATTTTACATTAACCTTTTTTATCTCACAATTCTGACTTTTTTTCTCGCAAATGCAAGTTTATATCTCATATTTTAGACTTTATAACTTGATTTAACCCAACAATAGCGAGTTTGTCCATTCTGAGGCGGGAAAAAAGTCTTGTGTGGGATATAAACTCAAAAGAGAATGGCGAATTGATTGTTCTTATCAGAATTGTGAGATATAATCTCGGAATTGCGAGAATAAAGTCAGTATAAACTGAAATTTAACGTTTTTATTCTTTTATTCCATGGTTATCACTTAAAAACTGTCATTTTCTGACACCAGATAGGCTCCGCCCACAAAAAAACGTCATCACTGTTTGCAAACACCGAACTGGACTATTATAAACAATAAAACTAATGTACGCATTATAACAAATGCCTGCAGAGGGCGCCAACAGCCTAACTATTGTTTTTACAGTTCACACTGTGATGTAATCCTTGTTCATTATTGTCTAAACAACATTTAACTCAAATGTCTACTTAATCTTTAATATTTGGCCATTTCTTTAATATAGAAATGCTACAGTCACTGTATATGTATATTTCTTGAATATGTGGACATCGAACTGTGTAAACACAAGAGCTAGGGTTTGAACTTTTATTTTGAAATCGCGAAGAACAGTTAGCCGCTAGCATTTTAAGAAAGATATTGGTGTATTTTCCTATGTTTGTATAGTTTTAGAAATGATTTACATTACAAATCTGATGAAATGGCGCATGGTGCATTTCAAAATGAATGTTATAATAAACCTAAACTCACAGCAATATGCAGAGACAGAGTTTGAGATGCTCCACACATGTAAATGGTAACAGTTTGTGTGAGGCAGCAATTTCTGTGAATGGATCCGCTGTGACACGCACGTATGTAAATAGCATATATGATCCAATTTATTTTATTGGGTCGTAGCCTTTGTGAAATCATAACAGAATGATGTTTAATATCATGCACCCTTGGAAAGCGGTCTAATAATGCGTTCTTGTCCGTGAAATCAGACACTTCCGGTTACTCAACAAAGGATTTGCAATGAAAGTATGTTTTTTTAAATCAAGTACTCGAATTGAATCGAGCCCTGCTTTATATGTCACAACTTTTTTTGTCGTGCAATACTCTTCAGTCGCTGCCATCTTGCCACTAAATGCTACTTTTCGCTAAATTCCAGGTTTATCGATCTTAGCATGAAGCTAAGAAAGCTAAGCTAAGGTCCACCTCTAAACAATAGATCACTGGAAAATAAAACAAATGCTGAATTAAATCGTGCAGTTTCATAAGAATTCTCCAATTAACCAAAACGTAAAATAGTTGCGAACTGCCAGCTCAGCGATGAACTTTAGTTCTGTATTTCCATTCTCTTCGTTTTCCTGTCATTGTGTAAATACATTTATGAAATCATGCATTTTCTGCAAAGTTTCCACTCTGGAAATGTCTTTAAACTTATTTATAATGTATAATAATAGCCACAGAGGGATAAAAGGGTCAGCTATACTCATTTATAGAAACACTTCAGTTTAACCACATGCATTATTAATTATTTCAAAGGTGCAGAGTTCAAAAGATACCACAAAACAAGAATGACCCTAAGATGCATAATATATAAAATGTGTAGTATACATTGTCAGTTTACCATAATCAAGTAGCATAATTCGTTTTTACTGCATACTCATTATGGGTTCTTTATTACACCCTCTTAAGCAGTATTCAGTGCACGCCGTAGTTGATTAAACCACACTATGATTAAAAAAGAGCTGAAATTTGAAGTAATTTCGGTTTCATTTTATAAGCACAAATCAGACCGCCTCTCTTCCCACACACAAACACACAGACGGAGGGAGTGACAGCCTGGCTTCGGTTATGCGCTCCGTAAAATCTCAGCTGACAATCCTCTGATATTGTTACATCAAGTTAAATAAGAAGATTTAAGCTACAAAGGAAAAGCTGTTTAAAAAGAAACCAGAAGCGGAACCTGAAAGAGTCTAGGGAGTAAATAGAAAACAGAAAGCGCTTTTATAAAGCCCCCTGATGAATGTTAGCCAAACAGCGAGCCAGAATCACAAAGGTAGGAAAATGGGTGCTGGGATCATAAATTCTGCCTCCTACCTGAAACGCGCCTGGGTGTCAAAAGTAGCGTGTGGATATTCCTGGAGGCTGCAGCTGGCCTACATATGCTCAACGCCGTTTGATTTGTCCTCAGCAGTGGCTTTTCCTGACGCTGGAAAATTCCCATTTCCTCCGGACTGATCCAGGTGGTCTCGAGAGCTAAAGTGTTGTTTAGATAAAACTGTAAATGAGAAAATGGAAATCTGTTACAGAAAGACAAAAAAGTTTCCCCAGAACAGTTGTTCTTACAAGCCCACTAGCGGATATGGGGTTCACCTTAAATATACACCAGAACTTCATTTACAATGTATGAGCAGTTAATAAATAACAATGAAGCATTTGCAAACATTCATTCTTTGGTCAAACACATCTCAAGAGAAAAAAACAAAAAAATCAAATAAAAATATGAAAGTTAATTTTGTAATAATATACAAAGAAAAAAGTATTATTATTATGTTTTTGCATATAATATATTATATTAATATAGAATGTTATTATATAATGCCTCTTCATGCCTCTAAAGTATACATTAAATATTTTATATATAAATACTTTACAACTTAAATATATATGTGACCCTGGACCACAAAAGGGTAAAATTTTTTAAAACTGAAATTTATACATCATCTGAATAAATAAGATTTCCACTGATGTATGGTTTGTTAAGATAGGACAATATTTGACTGAGATGCAACTGTTTGACAATCTGAAATCTGAGGGTGCAAAAAAATCAAAATATTGAAAAAATCGCTTTTTAAGTTGTCCAAATCTAAGTTCTTAGCAGTGCATATTGCTAATCAAAAATGAAGTTTTGATATATTTACGGTAGGAAATCTACTAAATATCTTCATGGAACATGATCTTCATATCTTAATGATTTTGGCATACAAGAAAAATCGATAATTTTGACCCATGTATTTTTGGCTATTGCTACAAATATACCCGTGGTTTTGTGGTCCAGGGTCTTATCACATTTAAACATTCAACAGAATGAGTCTCTTTGCATCAGTAATGAGACAAAATTGTGAAAAAACATAAAATAATGTTACATTGCAAAACATCTTAATGTTCCTACAAAAAGGCTAACAATTACTGTTTTCTGTTGGATTTTTATTTTTATTTATTTATTTATTTATTTTTTAGGTGAAATATGTGACCCTGGACCACAAAACCAGCCTTAAGTAGCACTGGTATATTTGTAGCAATAGCCAAATATATATTTTGTACATTTCCTACCGTAAATATATAAAATTAATATGCTATAATATGATTAATATGCATTGCTAAAAACTTGGACAAATTTAAAGGTAATTTTCTCAAAATTTAGATTTTTTTTTTTTGCACCCTCAGATTTCAGATTTTCAAATAGTTGTATCTAGGCCAGCTATTATACTATGATAACAAATCATACATTAATGGAAAGCTTTATGATGCTTTCAGATGATGTATAAATCTCAGTTTTTTAAAAAAAAATGACCCTTATGACTGGTTTTGTGGTCCAGGGTCACATATGGCATTTTTGGCATGTTTTGTGAGACTCACTCCTTAAAACCAAATATAATTAAATACCACGAATGCTTCTTTTACCTTGTAGTCAGGCACACGTTTTTCCACCCAGCCCTTGCCGTAGTGTGGAGGCAGGACCGTCCGGTATACATGAGGAAACACTGGAAGTAGATCCACACTTGCAGAAGGCTGGAAACCCAACACATGAGGCCTAGATGGGATCTCCCACTGGGGACAGATAAGCAGTCAGAAGAAGAAAAAATTACCACTGAGATCTATTCAGATCCATCTCAATAGGAAAAAGTGAAGGACTGAATCAGGGCTGGGTGGAATGAAAAGCTGTCAAGAAGTCATTTTGGTCACAGGGAATTTATGGGGAAGTTACGAAAGTCTTTTTGGCATAACACCTGCTGTTCTTCCCCAACAGAATAAATGATAAGTTCGCAAGTGTCAGTGCAAAACATGAAATGCTCATAACATTTATGGAAGCAGACTTTTCTGGAACGGAGAAACTACTGCACCTCTTGTTAGTGCGTCCCTACTGTGAGATGACTGGGAAATTGACTTCATTTGTTGGCATCAAGAGTTCCATGTAGAACCTCTAACATCCATGGAACCTTTCTGATTAAAAAAATATTCCATATAATGGAAAAAGGTTCATAAAGGTTCTAAAAGGAATTTTAAAATGTTCTTCATTCTAAGAATGAAAAATAATAATTGGTGTTTGGGTTCATTGAATCACCCGTTCATAGATGGTTTTCTAAAAAACAAAAAGTTCTCTGTGAAACCTTTTTTTATAATTTTTTTTTGTGAAAAACAAACCGTTTTGACTGCAATTGCCATCTTTTATTTTCAAGAATGTAAAAATGTGATGACCTGAAGGCCATGTATTCAATATTACCTTGATTGTTGGATGTTGTTGGCTGTCCTTCAAACTCAGTATAGGCACACAACAATCATTTCAAGTCAATATGAAATCAAAACTGGCCTTTGTAACACCCATTCCTGACCCAAACCACCATTCATATAGTACCTCTAATATTCAGTAGCACTCTAAAACACATCATATTAGAAGGAAAAATGGGTTGTGGACATCATTACATGTTGACTTTGAAGCTAGGAAAGTTCTCTGCAGATTATACTGTATCTGTTTCTTCTAACATCCTGTTCTATCACGCTTGGCTCTGCGTCAGTGCCTCTCTGCAGCAGCAGTCAATCAAAGACTTCTGAAGGCTGTCTGCAACTCAAAGTCTCTGTTTAAATAATATACTCTTTCCTCCCACTGTCTCTGTCTCTCTCTCTCTCTTTGGTTCCAGTATAGCGCTACTGAGTTCATGCTTGCCGCCTCCTCTGAACAGCACTTTAATGATGTGAAAGCACAAAGTTCTCAATGCCTGGGATGTGGAGCAGTGGTGATCATGCCTCTGCCCGGCACACAGATTAAATGCCACGCTGAGTTTGAGTCGTGAGGGGGAAGCAACTGCGGATGTGAGGGTCATCTCGAGCGCAGCGCCTCTAGTGGCGAAACAGTGGAGCCGAAGGGAGGTGATGCACAGAATTTTGATTTTCTGCTTTAACGGTTTAAGCTTTGGCATCAGCTCAACAAAGTGATGTTCATAAAATGTTATCAACATCAGATATTATCCTGCACATATCAGTCCTTCCAGTCCCTTCAAACAAAATTGTTTCAAGATTTAATCAAATCAAAATGCTCAGATGAAGAGTACTTTTTCCTTTTTTGGCCAGTGATTTAATACTAAACTTGGTGATGTCAACTAAACTTAGTTCTATGATTTACAGTATATTTACATCTACTGCACAAATGGTAGCTGCATATCCTTTTAATACACAAATGACTATAGGATTACTGTCTAATACCACAAAAAGCTAATGTTTTTGACAAAAATGATTAGCACAAAAAGAAAAAAGTAAATATACACTACCAGTCACAAGTTTTTGAACAGTAAGATTTTTAATGTTTTTTTTTAAGAAGTCACCAAGCCTGCATTTATTTGATCCAAAGTACAGCAAAAACAGTAAAATTCTGAATTATTTTTTACTGTTTAAAATAACTGTTTTCTATTTGAATATATTTTAAAATGTGATTTATTTCTGTGATTTCAAAGCTGAATTTTTAGCACCATTACACCAGTCACATGATCCTTCAGAAATCATTCTAATATTCTGATTTGCTGCTCAAAAACATTTATTATTATTATTATTATGTTGGAAACAGCTGAGTATAATTTTTTTCAGTTTTTTTTTTTGATAAATAGAAAGTTCAGAAGAACAGCATTTATCTGAAATAGAAATATTTTGTAATAATATAAATGTCTTCACTTTTGATCAATTTAAAGCATCCTCGCTAAATAAAAATATTAATTTCTATAATTCTCTATTATTTTCTGTAATAAAAAGTAAATTAATTAAAAATAAAAAATATACTGACTACAGCTTTTGAATGGCATAGTGTATAATGTTACAAAAGCTTTTTTTTTTTTTGCTGATCCTTGGATCTTTCTATTCAACAAAAATCCTGAAAAAAAATTTACTTAACTGTTTTAAATATTGATGATGATGATGATGATGATGATAATAATAATAATAATAATAATAATAATAAATGTTCCTTGAACAGCAAATCAGCATATTAGAATGTTTCTAAAGGATCATGTGACATTAAAGACTGGAGTAATGCTGAAAATTTAGCTTTGATCACAGGAAAAAATTACATTTGAAAATGTATGCAAATAGAAAGCAGTTATTTTAAATACAATCATATTTTACAATATTACTGCTTTGGATCAGATAAATGCAGGCTTGGTAAGCAGAAGAGAATTCTTAAAAAGTTTTAAAAAAATTAAAAAAAAAAAAACTGTTCAAAAACTTTTGACTGGTAGTGTAAGTAAGAAAAATATTACCCAACACATGCATACTCTAATTTGTGGGGAATGACCTCTGACCTTTGGCCAAAACCAGACATGAATGGCCTCTCAAGTTGTATTTACAACTGGGAAACTTCAAGATAATTTTAATATCTGAATTGAGCCAACCATAAACTACTAGAACTACTAGTACTACTAGAACTATTGCTTAGTGATTTAAGTTTTGTTCATTTTTCCAACAACATATACATTGCTTTTGCTTTTGCCATTACGGTCATGTATATTCACGTATATAGATATCCATTTGATGCATTTTTCATGTATTTTCCAAACTTGACCAAAACTTCTGAAATGTTAGCAAGATGATTATCTAGATGTGAATGTATACAATAGCATGGGTAATATTTCTATGTTTGTCAGTGAATGGGATTCTACATTTTATTCAAAATCCACTAGATATTAAATATCTTTGGTTTTAAGAAAACTTCCCTAAGAAGAATAAACCTGGTGCCCTCTTGATTCCTATTCTATCCGGCAACAACAAAGTACTTAAACTCAAGTGAAGGAAGCATTGCCAAAATAAGATTTTATTCGGATTTTAGTCTATGTCTGTTTCCTCTGAGATCTTCTAAATGCTCTCCTGCAAGTTTACAAACTATACACATGTAAAATTTATAGTCTTTTCTTTAAAAATTGACCAAAGATATTTATGACTCATCTTTTTCCATAGAACTGTGTATATTTTCTTTCTTTTTTCCCCCAAATAAAAGGCTCTTGAATGTTTCTCTTCCTAGCATCTCGACAGAAAGTAGCAAATCATTACTCACACATATGATGCAAACTAAAGGCTTCTGGCTGTTTAAAAAAAAAAAGCATGAGCCCTTTAGATTCCTGCTTCAATACGAAATCATGTTATCAAATCAACACAGGAAAAGAAAATGGCACTTGGAGTGTTTAATGCATCAAGGCGATATCTTAATATCTTTAATGAGAGATCATGCAATATTTGTTCTATTGCAATTTCAATACTGACTACTGAACTGATTCACTCATATAAAGAATCAGCAGGGTATTGAGTAATAAGTTGAATAGTACTCTATCTAAACATTGCATTCATGTAATAAATGTATTACTTTTCAGGACATTGCAGCGTTAAAGGCATTAACTATATTATGGACACAATCTTATCCTTACGGACAATTATAAAGCATTTTAATGCCATTATGCAACTCTGCAGGGATCCTAAAGCCTAACTCTCAAGCTACAGAGTACAAGCCAAAAACTTTTTTTACGACAAAACTTTTCAGCAGTCATAGTGATAAGAAGCCCCTAGGAGTTAGTTTTTCATGATTTGATAGAAGCAAATGCTTCTGATGCATGTGATTTATTATACATACATTTTTATATTGCCATGCACACCATATCGAATATCCACATAAATTCTGATAGATTAATAATAGAAGGTATGAAAAGCAACGATGGTTTCCAAAACATGGGGGACTAAACATCTATTCTATATATTGCTATCTGCATTGTTATATTCATTATTATGACTATTATATAGTTATCAGCTGAATTTTTTGGTGTCTTTACAGAAACAGAGCCTTAATATGCCAAGTAAGCAAATGATGAGAAACCTTTATAGACTAAGAGTTCATAAATTAAGAGATCATAAATTAATTAATTAATTCATTAAATGTAAGAAATGGCTCTTTTAAACTCTATAAAATGTTTTCATTCACATTTGAAGCTCTGTTACCTGAACACTGGGCAGACTGAACTGACTGATGGTCGCGGGTTCCGCGGCGGCAGCGCGCATCACAGGCACAAACGGATCGCAGGACATCTGCCATCCCGACACCGTCTGAATCACCGGAGGAGGGCGAGAGGAGATGAGCACCGGAGGAACACTAGAACCCACCCTACACAGTCCGGAGGTGTTCGGAACCATCCAGAGCCACGGAGGAGCTTCGGCGCTCACATGCCACAGCTGAGGCTGAGCTTTAACGCGCTGGACCGGGATCATTCCTGCTGCATCCTATTAGCTCGAAAGAAGGACGGATGGAGACAGAGGAAGCTGTCCGTGCAGTGACACTGGAAAAAAACAGACAGATAGCGTACAGTTATCTGCACCCCAGCGTCTCCTATTGACAAAATAGATGGTTGTATCATACTTGTGCACATATTTTAGCACATGCTCCGTAATTATACATGACTGAAATATTTAAATGCACGGCCAAAACTCAATCAAGCTCGTAAGAGCCTGTGTAAGCCAAAGTGTTCGTTGGGAAATCTTGCTGTAAACATACAAAACTCATTATGTTCAGGTAGCTGAGAATCAGAATATGAATAAAAGTATGCTTAGTGAAACATAATAAACAGGCTCCCCTCCCAAATTCTGCAGCACATGCATGCGCATGGACTAAAACAGGTGGATGCAACGCATTTTTTTTTTCTTTTTCCTAAATGGAAAAGTTATTTTGGCTCGTTAACTAAAATAAGCCAAAACAAGACTAAATTAAACAAAACAGAATGTTTTTTACTGCACGATCCAAAAGTCTTTGAAAGTTGATGCACATATTACAAAAGCACAAAAATGTATATGCATACATGATTTTAACTGCATAACCACAACTTAAACATCACCACAACACTTGTTACATTCGCCTATTTTCTCTACAGATAGGCTAGTTTTAAACATTAAGTTATTGTCATTAAAATCAGAATGTGATAAAAGCCCACTGAAATATGATAAGTAAGCCCCCCTCCCAAAATTATGCAGCACATGCATGGACCTAAACAAGTGCAAGCCACATCAAGAGCTTTTCTGTCGAACTTAAACGAAAAAGTAATTCTGGCGTTTTTAAGATGCATTAAACATTGGATGCAAACTTACAGTTTGAGGTGTTTCAAAAATCCCTTTAGTTCAACATAATTTGAGTCTGTTAGAGTTTGAAAATAGTGCAAAATATAAACAGATTAATAAAAAAAATAAAACTGTATCTGAAGACGAATATTTTTAGGAATATCCGGTAAGAAACGTTTCCAAAGTGTCCAAAGCCCAGAGAAAACACGGATCTCCGTGTGTGCGTCTAAGCGCCTTGAATCGCGCTCTCCATGTGCACGATCACACTGGTGGGTTGCTCATCTCGCTCGCAAGCGCTCCGTGGGAATCTCGTGGAAATCTGTTCACTGTCAAGCCGATGATTCTCCAGCCTCCCGCAGTGGTGCCTCGTAAAGCATCTCAAAATCATCCCTCATTACATTATAATCCTCTGCTTCTCATTCGGGCTTGTAGAACTTGTGTAGCCTATGTTATGTAGACAATCCTCGTTGATGAACAGATACGACTGTGTTTCTGCTCTGATGAAAGTCCTCCTGGCAGTCCAGACCGGGTGCATTTGCTTTCTGAGCGGATCTGATGGCGCTGTGCGCAACACAACACAGTGCGTCAGGACGCGCAAAGACGCACAACTCGCACTCTGATGATCGGGATGATTAGAATATTGTGAGTACTGTTTTAATCAGTTAACACTGATGCGATTACCTTGTTTAAAAACATACATGCGAGTGCATTTAACCCTCATGTCCCGTTTGGGGAACCACAGTGGTTTTTATAAACTTAATTAAAATGGACATAAAATCAAATATCTGAAAAGTGCATTGCATACTGAAGCTTTAAACTTCAAATAAGTTAACTTAAATAATCTGTGAGGTCAGAGAATTAAAATGATTTAAAGAGAACAATTATTAAACTATTAAAATGCTTAATTAAACTTAAAAGTATTTGACTTTACTGAACAAAAACACAACGTGCTAAAATCTAAACTTCTGAAATCACAGTTATTTATTTTAATCTGTTGTCACTTCTGTTCATAAAAGGGCTGAACACAAGCAGCTTTGTCATCATTACATAGTTGTACCAGAGGAAATTTCTTAGTCTACATGGGGAGCCTTCGAATATTGCTTTGGTCAATGGGGGGCCTCCAAGTCAAAGAGCTTTTCTTTTCTTTTTCCTTATCAATCAATCCTCTATGGTGACTTTGAAGCACAAGTCATCATATTTTTCTTATACCACCAGGGGGGATGTTTGAACAGCCGTATAGAGGGAAATTGAGGTTATCTAAAGTTTTTTTCTCTCTCTTTTGCCCACAACTGGGCGTCTCACGGTGGGTGAATCAACCCTGACTCCTGTGAATGTCACAAAACGCTGTGTGCAAAGAAAAACGATACCAAAAGTGGATTTGACATCCCCATCTTGAGTTTGGAGTCTGATGAAATGGTATAGTGGCTCAAGGCTGGTGTCTGGAAGGTTGCAGGTTTGAATCCCACTAGGTATAATCCTTTAAGTGCAAATAACCCTAGGTTTATCCAGATCCATTATCTTTGTAAGTGACTTATTAGAAATTTCTTCTTTTCTTCTATCAGCAAAAAAAGTTTCATATAGTCTCAGTAAAATTTACCCTGCCATTCAAAAAATTTAGGTATAAGATTTTTCGTATGTTTTTTTTTAAAAAAGTCTCTGATGCTTACCAGTAATATAATATAATTTATTCCTGTAATGCAAAGCATCATTACCTCAGTTTTCAGTGTCACATGTTCCTGCAGAAATCATCAAAACCATTTCCAATGAATGATCAAAAATACAACTCTTTTTTGACATTATAATTGTCTTTACTGTCACTTTTGATCAATTTAATGCATCCTTACTGAATAAAATTATTAACTTCCAGACCCCAAACTTTTGAACAGCAGTGCATATGTAATAGTAAATAAAGATTTTTTATAGCTTCATATACATTTCAAACACAACAACCGTGTCCTTCACCAAAAGTCTGGTTCTTCATGGTGCTTTTGTGAATTATGTATCATTTATAGTGATGATAAGCGGTCCAAATCGATTTCTAACTAGGGCAGGTTCTTGGAGTGAGAGCTCAACAATTTGATTTAAAATTGAGGGAACCCTTAGGCCAAGACTTCCTAATTTTCTCCAACAAAAATCTTGATTTTCATAGCTGTGTGGTCTCACTCCCCAGGCTTTCCAACAGTTCTGTTTCATGTCCTTTTAAAAATGGATCTGCGCTCGTAATTAGGGACTGTTGCCCCTTTCGTTCGTCCTCCTAGATTGGTTGGAGAGAAAGGCTGGATACCCGCGGCCGTCCGTGGCACAGAATATGGCCCTGCCGGTGCTGTGGCGATAGAGATTATTTGACTGGGGCTGTTCTGTTGTGATATTCCAGTTTTGGGGTCTGCCGTAGGAGTTGTTTGGATCATCCGCCGCTATTTCTCCGAAGGGAAAATCTGGATGCAGAAATGAAATTTTCCAACCATTTCTGATTGGTTAAAACCTTACCCTCAATCACACAGTGTGTCTAATGCCTGAGGCCGGTCTTACTTTAGATTCTGTGAGCGTGAGGAAAGCATGTCAGAATATTTTGAGCATTACAATATTATTCAGAAAGCAGGTGCCACAATTGTCACCTTGGTTACCTGAGCAATAGCACAGGCTGATAGCGAAATTATGGACGCATGGACATTCATTTATATTTTAATAGTACCAAAAAGAGACACAAACCCTTTGTAAATAGTGTCTTACCCAGAGGAACTGGCTTGGCGAGCACCCGAAAGACTATTGAAACATATTGCCTTGACATTGAAAGGCTTTGGGCTATTTGTTTCGGAGAAAACATGAATGTTAATGCCCTCACAGCTGGACGAATGATTATGCTAAGACAGGACACATGGTGAGGTTAATTACAGGGTCAATCTGGTGTATTTATGGACTGGCCTGGACGCAGTTACATACTCTTGTAAAATTTAAGAATATTTAATGCACAGCGGAACTTGTTCATGAGAATGCGTGTGTTTATATAGTAACAGAATTACACAAAAGCTCTGCTACTGATTGCAAAAAATATGCAAAATTAAAATTGGGAGTATGTGGTTTCTGTGTCATCCATGCCACCAATCGGAATTGGAAAAAATTTCAAATACTTCTTCCATATGTCATTGGTCAGACAAGACAAAAGTCTTGCCTGAGCTTTAAATAGGATATTCAATGACGAAAAATGTACGATGAGACTTCGAGGGGACATATGATGAAAATCTTTTTCTGTGTTTAAGTGCTATAATCGGGTCCCTAGCAGTGTTGGGGAAAGTTACTTTTAAAAGTAATGCATTACAATATTGAGTTACTCCCTAAAAAAGTAACTAATTATGTTACTTAGTTACTTGTTATGGAAAGTAATGAGTTACTTTTTAAATCTGGGCAGGGCTTGCTTGTTTGTTTTTAATATAAAAAGTTCTATTTTTGGCAAATGTAAAAGCCTTTTCACACCAAAAGCCTCAGGCTTTGAGAAAATTAAATTCACGTCTATACAGTAGACCGCAGAAGAAATGTTAGATTATCTTGAGTAATTTTTGCTTATTAGTATGGTTAAATTGGATCATCGAAGGTCGGCAGCAAAGACATCGGTTAATAAAATGGGATTCAATGCATAAAGAATATTTGTATTATTTAACATATTTAATTATTGCAGGTTTGCGTCATATTCTGAGTTGAATTTCACTGTTTTTATTTATTTTGAGGAATACTGAATCTGTTTTTTGTGAGTGAGATGAATTAATGCATGTTCACATGTATTCTAGAACTAACATCTTACAGGAGAGGACAGGAGAGTTTTTAATCAATAAATAGGGGAAAAGTAACTGGCGTTACTTATTTGAAAAAAGTAACTCAGATATTTTCTTGTCTATTAAAAAGTAACGCGTTACTTTACTAGTTACTTGGAAAAAGTAATAATATTACGTAACTCGCATAATGCATTACCCCCAACACAGAAAATGTGACAACCCAGGAACTTTGTTTTGGTAAGCCTTTCTCTGCAAGATGTGACAAAACAAGCCGCTCAGATTTCACTCCATCTGTGATGTAGAAAGGGGATCTTATTATAATATTACCGCCTCTTAATCTGCATGTTTTCACCCACAGTGTCGCATTCTGTTTTCGCAAGCGACAACGGTGTACCATTTCTAACAACATGGCAAAAGTTCAGGCAAAGCATGCTAACTGTTCTGTCTTTGGCTGCACAGATGAGCACAGAACACAATTTAGAGTCCCAGCCTTAGAGGAAGCAAGAGAGCAGTGGATTTATTGATTTATTTACTGTATATTACGCTGGTGCCACACAGATCTAATATAAACATACGATTTCTTTCCCATCTTTTTTAGCTTCACATACACAACAGACTGTTTTTGTAACTCATTTGTGTTTTTAACATAAACTTATGCGTATTTGACAGTTTAAGCGCAATAAGACATGAAGTTTAGTTTAGTACTCAAATGCTGTGTGACAGCCGCTTCCTGTGCGCACTCAGAAAACACTATATCAGAAGCAGTTTTCATGTCCGTGGGTTAAAGCAACCCCAGTAACATGATATTTTTTTCTTTTGGAATGTGAATTTTACATGGGGAACCCCACCAAAAAAGTGTATTTTATCCCACGGAACACGATTTTTATGTGATAGGGCTAGTTTTGGGCTAGTTTGGAGTAGTAATTGGGTGGGTTTTTATGTGAAAACCTGGCAACCCTGATCAGAAGTTTAAACTTATATGGTTTAAAACGTGTGATTTCAGTGCGATAGACATGATAACCAAAACCAAACAGATGTTTTTTGGTAGAGTTTCTGAGGTAGGAGGTGTTATTTGCATTTAAAGAGATATGCACTAAAACAGCCTGTTTCTGCTTTCACTCAAAATAGGCATTCTCAGAATTATATATTAAATGATCTGTGGGGTATTTTGAGCTGAAACTTCACTGACACATTCTGAGGGGAGCTGAGGTTTATAATACATATTGTAAAAAGGGGCATAATAGGTCATCTTTAAGTGGGTGTTAGCAGTATGGAGTGGAAAAGAAGAAGTTAAAAGTAGAAGAGCTTCATGACATCAACTGAAAGGAAAATGGTTTCAAGTTATTTCATTTAATTCTTCACAATAAGACCAAGAAAGTGCATTATGGGTCAACTTTTGAGGTCATATCGGAATGGCTTGTGAGTCATTTTGGAAAAGTGCATGTCCACTAGAATATAACAAGGTTAAAGGAAGGAAGGATGTATAGATGGATGGATGGATGTTTTGAAAATATAGCATACACTCTTACAAATAAAGGTTCTTTATTCACTGTAAAAAAAAAAAAATGCAAATGCATATTTTCTAGTTTTTGAGTCTTAAATACTAAAAACAAATGCTGTTTTCTTGAAACAACATAAAACCCCTTGTCAGACCAACAAAATTACCCCAAATGTTGTCCCAACTAGTCAAACACAGTTGTCTGAACAAAGAATTTCATATTATTGAAATGTTAAGGCTTTGTGAGTTCCCAGCATGAATAAACTATGCCGTTACTGTTATAGGATTATTGCATTGCTGTTTTCCTGACTCAGTTTAAATGTTTTGTTGTTGTTTTGTCATTATTGTTAGTTATTTGCTACACTGTGATGTAAAGAGCTCATCTTTTTAAAATGTTTTGATTGCAACAGTTCTTGAGGTTTGTGTGTCTAGTTTTGAGGCCTAGAGTATGTTCAACCACTTATATCTGTTTGCTGGATATAGGTCTACATATTAGACTAAGTTATCTACTAAGGTTTCTATAACAAATCACTGTTTGTCATTTGTAAATAAAAAATAATTTGACATGAAAAGATAAATGACCTCAATGACAGTAATTGTTGTTTCAGTTGCTGTTACAAGACTTTTTCTATTAGCAAAATAAGACAATCAGCATTGCATGAACACAGATTTATGTTGGCTAAATAAAGTATCTTTACTGAGAAAAACTAAAGTCTTACTGCATCAAGTTGCCTTATTTTTTATTTTATTTTTAAGTTTTCCCAACTATTTAGTTTTTACAGTGCTGGCATCGATAGTTGCATGACAAACACTGAACATCCATGGAGATGTAAAAAAGGTTCTTTACAGTCAAAAAAGGTTCAGAAATGCTCTTCAAAATGGCTCATTTTAGAACTGTTCGCTGAAAGGTTTTTGGGGGAACCAAAAATGGTTCTTCTATGGCATCACTGCAAAAACACCCTTTTGTAACCTTTATTTTTTAAGAGTGTAAATGTCAACAGAACATGTTGTTAAGTGGCTGTCAATAGTTAAAGTTATAATTATTCAAATTATTTAAAGAAGAGGACCTCGCTGAAAGATGACTAAAGTTATTTAAAGTAAATCATATTAAAACAATTTAATTAAAATACCTTTGCAAATTAATTTATTTACAGTTAATTATTTTAATCTATTAACACTCCTAGTTTATGTTCATTAAAAAACTGAAACCAAACAGATAAACAAGTGAAAAGTGTATATGCCTATAATGCTGAGTTTATTTGCTATTCATAATGCTTGATGGAGTCATAGCCTGAGGATACTACTCTTTCTGAACCTGGTCATTTACATGTGCACTCTGATTATCTTCAAACCTCCATTATAGACCTCTCTTGGGAACCAGTTAGAGGTTTTCCCTCTGCTCTGCTTGTCTGTTGTCATGCCAGATTCTGGAACAGTATAATGTTCCCATCACTGGTGCTGTAATACAAAAGTGCTTGTTCATACCACAGCTGCTGCAGGCACTGGAAAATTGATGTACCGCTTCTCCTCTTCAGGAAAGTGTTGATTGTGCAGTCAGGATCCTCTGACTTCTAGGATGAAAACATAGTGATGTGAAAGGATTTGTTTTGTAGCATAATAGTTAGAAGAATAGTTCTATCAAAATGAGAAAACAAACTGCCGTCATGTACTTAGCCTTATGTCGTTCCACATCTGTATGACTTTCTTTCTTCTTTAAAACATTTATAAGCTGAAAATTCAGGGCTTGAATGGGTTCAAGTAACTCTGGAAATGAATAAATGGAAAAAGTCAGTAAAGACGCATTAAATTAGTAACTTTAAGCACAATAAGACATGAAAGAAAACATAGTTTACTACTCGCCTTGGAATGTGAATTTTACCAGGGGAACCCCACTAAAAATGTGTATTTCACCCCACGAAACAATTTTTAACAGGGGACTCCCCTTGAAACGCAAATGGGCTAGTTGTGGGCAAGTTTGGAGTAGCAATTGTTGCAAAAACCTGTCAACCCTGATCAGAAATTTAAACTAATACAGTTTAAAACGCATAATTTCAGTGCGGTAGACACGATAATCAAGACAAAGACAAACGCTTTTCATAGAATATGAAGACAAACGCTTTTCATAGAATATCTCAAGTACAAGCTGTAAAGGCACAGTCTTATTCTGAAAAAGGGGGTGGGGAGCTACAGCTAATTTGCATTTAAAGAAATATGCACGAAAACAGCATGTTTCTGCTTACACTCAAAATAGGCATTTTCAAAATGATATAATAAAAGATCTGTTGGGTATTTCGAGCTGAAACTTTACAAACTTCTGGAGACACCTGAAACTTATAATACATATTGTAAAAAGGTGCATAACAGGTCACCTTTAAGTGGGTGTTAGCAGTATGACTTAAAACATTAAGTTGCAAATTCAGGGCTTGAATGGGTTCAAGTAGCTTTGGAAATTAATAAATGGAAACTTTTACTCAGCAAAGATGCATTAAATTAATAATTTGACAGTTTAAGTGCAATAAGACATGAAAGAAAACAGTTTAGTACTCACATGCTGTATGACAGCCACTTGGAAATTAATAAATGGAAACTTTTACTCAGCAAAGATGCATTAAATTAATAAAAAGTCAGTGACATTTCTCATTTGTAATGTTTCAAATTGTTTTAAATAAATGCTGTTCTTTTGAACTTTATAGTCAAAGAATCCTGTTTCAACACTGCAAAATGTTTCAACACTTATAATAATCATAAATGTTTCTTGAGCAGCAAATCAGCATATCAGAGTGAATTCTAAAGAAGACTGGATTAAAGGAAAAGTCCACTTCCAGAACAAAAGTTTACAGATAATGTACTCACCCCCTTGTCATCCAAGATGTTCATGTCTTTTTTTTCTCCAGCCATAAAGAAATTACGTTTTTTTGAGTTAAACATTTCAGGATTTTTCTCCATATAATGGACTGCTATGGTGCCCTGATTTTGAAATTCCAAAATGCAGTTTAAATGCGGCTTCAAAGGGCTCTGAAAGATCCCAGCCGAGGAAGAAGGGTCATATCTAGCAAAATGATGAGTTATCTTCATTTAAAAAAATACAATTTAAATACTTTTTCATCTCAAACCCCCGTCTTGTCTTGCTCTGCCTGAACTATTCTGGCTCAAGACAGTTAGAGTATGTCAAAAAACTCCAATCGTATTTTCTCCCTCAACTTCAAAAATCATTTCAAAATCATCCAGAAGTAACGACCCAGTCTTTGCAAAGTGAACATGCAAAGAAGATCAAACACCCTTAACAAAAAGGGTAAAACAGTGCGATATAAGACTTTTGAAGTTGAGGGAGAACATGAGATGGGAGTTTTTTGACATACCCTAACTGTCATGAACCGGAACAAAAACAGTCCAGGCAGAGTAAGACAAGACGAGTGTTTGACAGTAAAAAGTATATAAATTGTATTATTTTTATTAAAATAACCATTTTGCAAGATGCAAGATGCACGTTTAAAGCCGCATTTAAGCTACATTTTGGAAGTTCAAAATCGGGGCACCACATCAGTCCATTATATGGAGAAAAATCCTGAAATGTTTCCCTCAAAAAACATAATTTCTTTATGGCTGAAGAAAAAAGACATGAACATCTTGGATGACAAGGGGTAAGTACATTATCTGTCAGCATTTTTGTTCTGGAAGTGGACTTCTCCTTTAATAATGCTGAAAATTCAGCTTGCATGATAGAAATAAATTACATTTTAAAATATATTCAAATAGAAAATGTGTATTTTGAATTGTAATGATTTTTCACAATATTACTGTTTTTACTGTATTTTTAATTACATAAATGCAACTTTGGTGAGCATAAGAACTCAGATTTATGAATGCTAGTGTACAAACGTAAGGACACAGAGTGTAAACATGACAGTTTCATATTAGTACATCTGCAATCTTTTGAAATGTTAAACATAAATTGTGTTTGACCATTAATCCATCAAACAGCATCTTGAAGCAGCAGAAAATTAGATTTTTTTTAGAGAGTTTTTTCCTCCTGTATGCAAAGTACAGGTGGTTGAACAGCAGTTTGGTGTGACATGCAGACAGGTTGTGATTCCTTTAGGGACATCTTCCCTTCGCTCTCTCGCTTTGCCCATGACAACGTGTCTGACACCTTAAAACACCACACCTAAACACCACACACCGATCCAGCATGCCTGTGTGTGTGTTTGTTTCAGCAAATGTCAATGTCAGTCCATTTATCTCCATTTTGTCCTTGAATAAAGCTTGTTTAAGGACATTCTAATGCATGTTGTGTGTGACTCTGAGTAAGAAAGCACTTTAGTTCTTATTATACTTTCATTATCGTGTCTCCGAGTTTTGCAGATGTTCATGACAAATTCCTATCTAAGCACGCCTGTACCAGTAAGTGTTTGTTTTTGTGAGGTAAAAATGTTTTTTGGGCAATTAAACATAAAAGAGGACAGTCGTAGAGAAATGTGTTTTGTGCAGATAACTGCTTCAGTGCTTTTCCGTATCCCTTGCCACTTTGAACAAATTGCAGCCTGACTTTATTTGGGAAAGGTAGGTGGCTTTGCCCGTATACCGACCTATAACTGCATTAACCGTTGTGTTCAGGACCCGAGTCGACTCTGAGTGGTCCTTGACTCTGAAGGCTAGGTGACACCTCTGCCATGTGGAAAGACAGGTTTGATAAATGCATCCATTAGGAGCGGGAAACAAAAGGGGGATTTTTGCCCATGTGATAATGAAAGCGGGGAAATTATGATTCAGTGTAATTATTCCCAACTGAAATAACTAATTTAAACCAGAATGAATTTTTATATTCATCCAAGCTAGATAAGCCCATGGTTTTTCAGCATAACTTTGGTTGACTAGCATGGTCACATCAGTGAATCTGGATGACTGACCAGTGTTAGCTATTAAACTAGTTGATAAGCATTATTGATGCATAAATAAATTAATAAAAAAAAAATAGTATTCTTCTTCTTCTTCTTCTTCTTCTTCTTCTTCTTAAGGATTCTGTGTTGAATAAAAAGTTCAAAATGACACCATTTATTTGAAATGGAAATCTTTTGCAACATTATACATTTTTCTGTCACTTTACTGTCCTTACTGACACTTTTGATCAATTTAAATAATGAATCATTGCTGAATAAAAGTATTAATTTCTTTAAAAAAAAAATACTGGCCCCAAATTTAAATAAACAAAAAACAAACAATCAATCAAACAAACAAATAAATAAATAAATATTATTATCATTATTATTAATAGTCAGGATTCAGTGATAAATAAAAAGTTAAAAATGACAGCATTTATTTGAAATGGAAACCTTCTGTAGCATTACACATTTTTCTGTCACTTTACCTTCCTTACAGTCACTTTTGATCAATTTAAATAATGAATCATTGCAAAATAAAAGTATTAATTATAAAAAAAATCAAAAATAATAAAAAAAAAACTTACTGGCCCCAATTTTTAAATAAATAAATAAATAAATTCTTCTTCTTCTTCTTTTTATTATAATTATTATTCAGAATTCAGTGATGAATAAAAAGTTAAAAGTGGCAGCATTTATCTGAAATGGAAATCTTTTGTAACATTATACATTTCTGTCACTTTACTGCACTTTTCTGTCACCTTTAAATAATGAATAATTGCTGAATAAATGTATTAATTTCTAAAAAAAAAAAAATAATAAAATAAAAAAAACTTACTGGCCCCAATTTTTAAATAAATAAATTAATTAATTAAATTATTATTATTATTATTATTATTATACATTTTTCTGTCACTTTACTGTCCTTTTGATCAATTTAAATGAATCATTGCTGAATAAAAGTATTAACTTCTTAAAAAAAGACATTTTAAACAAACAAAATAAATAAACAAATTAATTAATGAATTAATTTATTATTAGTAGTAGTAGTAGTAGTAGTAGTCATTTTTCTGTCACTTTACTGTCACTTTTGATCAATTTAAATAACAAATCATTGCTGAATAAAAGTATTCACTTCTTTACCAAAAAAAAAAAAAAAAAAAAACTGGCCCAAATTTTTAAATAAATAAACAAACTAACTAACTAACTAACTAATAAGTAAATAAATAAATAAAATGACATGCAAGAACATGCTATTTTGGTGTCAAAATTATTCTATTTATTTTATTATTATTATTGTTGTTTATTTATTTTTTAAATCACAAAAGCCATGCATAAACAAACCATAAACAGGTATGGAAGTATGGAAAGGAGATATAAGTGACTAAACAATGGCATAATATATATTTTTTTATGTGAACTATTTCTTTAGAGGATTTGGCTGTTGGCATACATGTTGCATGGTGTGTGTGACAAAGATTTCATTTGAAAATCTTTAAAATGATAAATTACCTGTTTTTCTCAGTAATTAATGGTCTTGTACAACATGAATTCGAGACAGGCCACAAATGACCAATTTCTGGACTGTTGTCCCACATGTCCATCAGCCTTTGATAACTCAAATCAAGAGAATTGTTCCTTTCTTCCTTCAGTGCTCCATTTCTAAACTCTATCTCATACACGGTGGAGTCAAGGGCTACTCCATCATGAAGCCAGCTTGGTCTATTTCACTTACAATTACCCATGATACCCTGTGGACCCTGGCACATCTGTGATAGTGGTCATACGGGAGGCCTGTTACTGGAATTGGCAGAGTAGATTCAGCCCCCAAGAGTCTCATAAAGCCTCAGATCAAATCAGCTCCTACCTTTCGCTCAGGTTCTGTCACACTTCATCTAAAGAAGCAGGCATCTGCTTAACCTGCCATGCAGGAGCCGGAGAATGTCTGCTAATGCTCCACTTAGACCAAAAAAGACCCAAAAGCAAAACTACGGGTTTGCAGTTATTATAAATGACCTAGATTTCCTTTCTGATCTTAACCATAATCAAAAGACACTTTGATGCTTCATTGCTAATGCTGCCAGGGCTATGAAATGAAAGACACATACATAAATGTTCCACATTGTAAATTGCATAGTGGCCTGAAGTATTTGGACACTGAAGTCACATTTAAAACGTCTGAATATTAAAGCATTAGATAACAAAATATCAAAGCAATTGGCCTTAGCAGCAAATGATGCAAAAGCTATTCTCAGACTTAACATTCTGTCGAATATGTCGAATCATGTCGAATATGATGTTGCTATCAGGGTTAATATTGTTAACTGAAAACTGAAAATATTAAACATTTTGTTACTTGAATTAAAGCTGAAATAATAAAATAAAATAAAATAAAATTAGATGAAAAGTATTAGATGAAGAGTAAATGAATATAATAATAATAATAATAATAATAATAATATAGTCTGTATGTGTGTGAAATTTTATAGAAAATAAAAAATAAAAAAAACATTGTCACTAGAATTAAAGCTGAAATAAAATGGAAATAAAATAAATAATAATATTAGATGAAAATAATTAAATAATACATTTAAGTTTAAGCATTTCAGCACTAAAATTACAAACTGGAAATAAATAAAAACTAAAACTGAACTAAAACTGAGATAAACAATTTAAGTAAATACATACATAAATACAAAAGCATAACAAAAATAAACTGTAATTTGTGTGCAATTTTATATAAAATAAAAAATATATAAACAAACTTTTTTCTTTCATTTTGTCACTTGAATTAAACCTGAAATAAAGTGAAAATAAAATAAATAATAATATTAGATGAAAAAAGTTAAATAGGCAACTAATATATTTAAGTTTAAGTTTTTTCAGCACTTAAACTGAACTAAAACTGAGATTAAAAAAAATAATCAATTTAAGTAAATACATAAAGACAGACATACAAACAAAAGCATAACAAAAAATAATTAATATTAACTAATGCTACTTCTTGTGTGTGTGTGTGTGTAACTTTTTATAATATACAAACACATATGTATGTATATATATAAGCAAACAGACAAATAACTAACTAAAATAAATACATTGGAAAAAAACAGTAACAAAGAAAAGAGTAATAAAATTATTGCCATTTAAAATAGCTGGTATAATTTGTGTTTACTGTAACTTTTCATCAATTTGATGCATCCTTGCTAAGTAAAAATATGAATTTCTTTTTCTTTTCTTTTCTTTTCTTTTTTCATTTTTCTTTTTGTTTTTTAAAAAGAGAGAACATACATGGCTAATTTTGAATGGCCATCAAAGACTAAAGATTTTGCCCACATAATTATGTAGCCCCAACATCTTCCAGCAGGGACAAACACAAATCCACCAGCCTAATCTTGACCCTCTGGTCTACACAAAATCTTCGACTTACTCTCAATCATGCAGCAGATCCATTTTTTGTCTGCTGTATGTAATTGAATGGAATCAGGGCTTGTTATACTAGAGAAAATCCATCTGGAACGAAATGTCCTGCCTTACGTATTTGCAGGAACAAACAAGAAGCTTTGGAGACAGTCCCAGATCTAAATCCAGAAAGCTCAGAGGTGATCAGGTGTAACGCAGACGGCACCAGCACACTTGGTTTTGCCCGTATACGGCTGTAATAAGCAGGCTAGTTTAATGAGATAATTGGCTATGTGCAGTTTTGCGCTCTTCTTTTGGCAGCCGCTAGCTTCCCATTAGTCGTCTCTGTTCTAAACGCATAATAATATTCCGCTGATGACTGCCTGCATCTAATGTCTCATGAGCTCTTGGGCAAGGCAAATTCAATTTCTGTGCCATAAAAATGCTTCTGAAATAATCCAATCCCATTCCGGCTCATCTCTTCGCTGCCTGCTCTTTCAGGCAAACGCTGCTGACGCTGAATACCAAATGCTCGGCTTTTTACCAACTCTCTATCCCTGCGCACCCAGCATCAAGGCAACAGAAGACCCACTAAGAATGAGCCTGTGATGAGTCTCCTCAGCTGAACGGAGGAACCAGCGGAGCTCAACTCTGGAGATCAATAATGCTCTCCTAGAAAGCCCGTGGCCCACTTTCTGAAGAGACACTGCTTTAATCTTCTAGGAAAACGATAATGCGTTTGTCCTGCCTCTTATATTAGAATTCGAATGATGAATCTGCACATCGATGAATGGCTTTCCAACAATGCTTTGCGTTTACTTTCAATTTATGTGACGCTCTTTATATACCCCAGAAGCAACTCAAACTGCTTTATGTTCTAGCTGAAAAGAGCAACAAAATTATGATGGAAAGAATTGAAAATAAACACAGATGGAAAGAAAAATGATAATGTAAACAAACACAACTTTTACTTTTAAAGCTGACTGAAAAGCAAAACTGCTCTCTATATTTGCTATGAATTTTGACCTGCTGTGACTGCAACAACAACATTTGTTATGCTTCAAGCCTAACTCTATCATAATGTGCACACTTTAAAGAAGTAATAAGATTACTTAGAGAGGAAAAATGAAGGAAAATAGGATTAATGTAAGCCAGTGGACAGCTAAAAGCTTAAGTCTTTATTATAATGTATGTGGGTGGGGCATTTATTGACTTTAAAAAATAAAAAATAAAAAATAAATAAATATTATATATATATATATATATATATCAATTTTATCAATATCAAAGATCTAAAACTTTTTCTAAGTACACAAAAGGCCTATTTCTCTCAAATATTGTTCACAAATCTGTCCAAATCTGTGTTAGTGAGCGCTTCTCCTTTGCCAAAATAATCCATCCACCCTGGCATATCAAGATGCTGATTAGACAGCATGATTATTGCACAGGTGTGCCTTAGGCTGGCCACAATAAAAGGCCACTCTAAAATATGCAGTTTTATCACACAGCACAATGCCACAGATGTCGCAGCTTTTGAGGGAGTGTGCAATTGGCATCCTGACTGCAGGAATGTCCACCAGAGCAGTTGTCCGTTAATTTCTCTACCATAAGCCGTCTCCAAAGGCGTTTCAGAGAATTTGACCACACCAGCCCCGGACCTCCACATCCAGCATCTTCACCTCCAAGACCATCTGAGACCAGCCACCCGGACAGCTGTTGCAACAATCGTTTGTATAACCAAAGAATTTCTGCACAAACTGTCAGAAACCATCTCAGGGAAGCTCATCTGCATGCTCGTCATCCTCATCGGGGTCTCGACCTGACTGCAGTTCGTCGTCGTAACTTGAGTGTGCAAATGCTCACATTCGATGGAGCCTGGCACTTTGTAGAGGTGTTCTCTTCATGGATGAATGCCGGTTTTCACTGTACAGGGCAGATGGCAGACAGCATGTATGGCGTCATGTGGGTGAGCGGTTTGCTGATGTCAACGTTGTGGATCGAGTGGCCCATGGTGGCGGTGGGGTTATGGTATGGGCAGGCGTATGTTATGGACAATGAACACAGGTGCATTTTATTAATGGCATTTTGAATGCACAGAGATACCATGACAAGATCCTGAGGCCTATTGTTGTGCCATTCATCCACGACCATCATCTCATGTTGCAGCATGATAATGCACGACCCCATGTTGCAAGGATCTGTACACAATTCCTGGAAGCTGAAAACATCCCAGTTCTTGCATGGCCAGCATACTCACCGGACATGTCACCCACTGAGCATGTTTGAAATGGCCAGCCTAAGGCATATCTGTACAATAATTATGCTGTCTAATCAGCATCTTGATATGCCACACCTGTGAGGTGGATGGATTACTCACTAACACAGATTTAGACAGATTTGTGAACAATATTTGAGAGAAATAGGCCTTTTGTGTACTTAGAAAAAGTCTTAGATCTTTGAGTTCAGCTCATGAAAAAAGGGGGCAAAAACAAAAGTGTTGCGTTTATAATTTTGGTCAAATATATATTTCCAATGACATCAGCAGCACAACACACATTTCGTAAACGTGCGTCGAAGACTGACACAGAAGAGAAGAATTTGAGGAATAAATTTGTTAGTTTTGTTTTGTTTGCACACAAAAAGTATTTTCATAGCTTTATAACATTACGGTCGAACCACTGATATCATATAGACTATTTTAAAGATCTTCTTACTACCTTTCTGGGCTTGGGAACATTTCAGTTGCATTGCTGTCTATGCAGGGTTAGAAAGTGGTCAGATTTCATCGAAAAATATCTTTATTTGTGTTCCGAAGATTAACAAAGGTCTTACGGGTTTGGAACAACATGAAGGTGAGCAATCATTGACAGAATTTTTATTTTTTGGTGAACTATCCCTTTAACTATAGGGGATGCAGTTCTGTTCCAAATACTACCTTGCTGGCGAGGGCATTTTTAGGCAATATTATATTAAATAATACATTGCGCTTAAGTGCTAAATCTAAGCTGTTTCATTGGCCTTGTACATGTACTCTGCACTCAAAAGTGAAACTCAATAGAACTGAATGTTAATCTATGCTGTAAGTGTCAGAACACATGAGTGAAATCTAGACATAATGGTCAATGACTAGGTCATGTCAATAGAGCAGCAGGTATTATAAGACACAAAGGCCATATTCACATACTTCAGTGCATTAAAGACACTGTAAAGGCACTGAATACAGGGCATAATTTACTGGTTTTATCATGGTAAGAAGCTTTACTGTTCATAGAAAACCAATATGAGGATATTTTTAGAGATATTCGTGTCTATGATGATGAATTATGCTGCACTGTAACCAGATTCTCTACAGGAGAACTAGACTTATAAAAACCCAGTAACTTTGTATCTCTTTGTACACCATTGGTTAGGTGCATGATGAGAAATCTGCAGGTATGTTTACACTTTAACTGAAATAAAATATATAGCTGCAAGCAGCAGTTACTAGGGTTCACGCTTTAAAGCATTTAAGCAAATATGAATAAAGACATTGTTTAGCAAGTCTGTAACCACCTAAATCAATGATTGAAAAAATAAGCATCTTTGGCAAATACAGGTAATTTGCCACTGGAATCATTTGTCGCAGCTTTGTTTTTTTTCCTTTAGGCTTTAGGATTTTGGGTAAATTCAGACAGGCCCCTTTTCTAAACAGCCCAGTTACAGCTTCCCAAAGGGTAACTTTTGTTGATAATTATTGACCTTGAGAGTCCAGAGAATTCTACTGCAGTGTTTTTTTTGTTTGTTTATTTGTTTGTTTGTTTTTTTACAGATTGAGGGAAAAACTTAGGACTAGCTTGCAAAAGTAGGTTTTTGACATATTCTCAATCATTTAACAAACGATTCGATTGACAGCAGAGGTTCTAGAGGCAAAGTTGTCCGTAATGAGGAGTTATGTCATATGATATGAATATTGTGTGTATGTGTGAAAAAAACGTGCAATGTACAATCATTTACAACCTTGAAAAATGCAATATCGCTCCCCAGTGGTTGATTTCTTTCAAATTACTCACAGATCTCTGGGGCTGTGAGTCAAACAGGCCCACCGAGTTTCGTTCTGATCGGTCTTTGTTAACCTTGTTAACCTGGTGCTTTTTGAGATATACGCAAATGTCCTTATAGACACTTGTGGTAGTTTAGACCAAGACCGCGCACAACGATTACCATGTTGAAAGGACAAATGGTTGCACAGTTATAGCCATTTTTATGTTTTTCCCCTCTAATAGCACCACCAAGAGGCCAAGCTCTGTGATTTTTTTCCTGTGACCACAGATTGAGCTCTTACATAAATGTTCTGAGTTTGGCTATCTTATTAGATATCTTATTCTGTTCAGGAGTTATAGGCATTTTACTAAAAGTGGCCCTGCGACCTTTGCGACGGTGAATCGTTTCTTTTTTTTTTTTTGATAATTATTAATATTCAATCTCCAGAAAATCTTTCTGCACTGGCTTGGTTCCGATGGGGTGAAAAACCTAAGACTAGTCAGCAAAAGTAGTTTTTTTTCAATGAATGCGAAATACCCGAAAAATTTGCCAAGCTCACCATTGGCTCACCATGAGCCAAGGATTCCAATGACATAAGACTCTTGAGTCTGCAACTGATGGTTTAGGTGTTATGAGCGATTTAGTACTTTTGATTGCTGTAGCGCCCCTGTCAGGCTGATTGGGGTGAGCCCTGGTCACATTGTAGGCAGTGTCGAGTACTACCATCCCTCCAAGTTTCAAGTCTCTACGACTTTCACTTTTCACTATGCGTTTGAACCCCTAATAAATGGTACAGATGGCAATATTTATATGTCCAAAAAGATGAAATTCTAATAATCTGTAATGTTAATAATGAAATCTTTATTACAGTATATCAGACTACTTACACAAAATGCATCTTCAAATATTACTAACAATATAAAAGTTATTATGTTTACTTTTTAAAAATCAGTAAGATTTTACAGCAGAAGGACATGTAAACCACAACCTGGTGGTTGACAGTTTTACAATTACACTAAAAAGCTTTTCATTTGATTTAAAAAATAAATTGTGACCATTAAAACACAAAAACAGTCATAAATTTTTTAAAATTTGAGAATTAATAAATACGCTTTACACTGATGTATGGTTTGATAGGATAGGACAATATTTGGCTGAGATACAACTATTCAAAAATCTGGATCTGTAGCAGACGTTTACCTGGATAATAGTTACCAATAAATTCTTTCTCCTCAAAAGTCCTTGCTGCTTTAGATTAGACTTTGACTCAGTGAATCTCTGAGCAAATAAAGGATCTTATTTACTTTCAATAGCAACACTGAGCTGTCATAGCAGCGAACCCCCTCGAGTGTTTTTGAAAGGCAACGCAAGACGTGTTGCAGACTGATTCTTCAACATCTCTATAATCAGAAGAGCTGAGAGCCGTTTATACTTGACTCAGATCAAATAAAACTCAACGGAGCTAAAGCGAGAACAACAATATGCCACCGCTGTTGTTTTTGTACAAGTCAGTGCAGTCTTTTTGTTCTGAAAGTACATAATTGCCCACCTTATTTTGTTTTCATCGCCACAATCCCTTGGTAGCGCTCTAAAGCGAGTCTCAAAGCACACTTCCTAAATGTTTAGTGAGTATATCACAGGCTGTTCCACTTAGCTTGCGCTTTCAAAATGTTCCAGACGGCAAATAATGGAGCATTTAATCTTTCAAGGATGGTTTTAAAAGGCAGACTAGTCCCTCAGTTTAACTGTAATCATTCATAAATGTTTGACTACTGACGTGATGAATGTAATGAACGAAGTATCTAGATGTGAAAACCAAATCACCTTGGAATGTACAGAATGTATGTGGTTTTCAAGTTCTGTGGTAAAATATTGGATTTTTTTTTTTTTTCATTAGAGAGCTGTTAGCAAACTGGCTCCTCTCGTCGTGTTTGCTTGTTGTGCATACAGGCAATTAGCATCTCATAGATGCTTCAGATTCTTGACTTCATTTTTAAAATTGGATATTTTCACTGCACCGCGTTAATATATTTCAGCAAGAGATATCAGCTGTGTATGTGTGTAGTCTTCACTTACCACAGAACTGCCGACCCTTCAAGAGCTCCTGGGAAGTTCCTACTTATGAGTCATATTTGACTAGAATAAATCTGGCATGTTGGACAATTTCATATCTCTTTATCTTTTTTATTCTCCTTGTCAAAATGCAAGTGAAATATTATGAAAAAAATGAAGCTATATCTCTATCGCGTAAGCTACTGTCATGATCTGGTCGGTGAGCTGCGGACCGCTCACCACCAGATGTCGCTCTTGCGTTTTGTCACGCACGGACTGCCACACTACACCCCGGACTACACTCCTCATCAGCCATTGCACTTCCTCCTGTCCAATCAGAGACTGTATAAATACCCCGGTCTTCCTGTCACTCCTGGCCGAGTATTGGATTGTATTGTATTGTATTTTCCATTGCAGTCGTACTAAGCGTATCTCCTAGTTTCCCCCCGTGTCTAGTTTTTCCGTTGTCTCGTTTTGAACCCTCGCTCGTCTGACCACTCTTCTGCCTAGCCCCTGTCGGATAACGTTCGCCGCTGGACTGACCCCCGCCTGTTTTAGCTCTACCCTTGTTCTTGCTGGCTGTGTTCCTGTCTGCTGTTGCCCGACCCTGCCTGCCTTTGACCATGTCTATGTCTCGTCGTTATAATAAAAGTTTGCGTATGGATCCGCACGTCTCTCGTTTCCCTCCCTACGTGACAGAATACTCGGCCCCTACAGGATCCAGCAACTTCTCATCCGGACGCCACGCAGGTATGAACACCACAAAACTGTTGTTAGCCCTCGAGCAGGGCACACGAACGCTCGAGGGCTACATCCAAGAATTTCTGGACATTGCCCATTACTCCGATCTCCCAGACTGTGTTTTAATAGATCTGTTTCACGAGGGCATGAATCAGCCGCTCAACTCACGGCTCCGTCGTGAGGCTCCGCGTTCTTCCCTTGAGCATTTTCTGGATTATGTTTTGTTGTGTGTGGGATCGCCGTTTACTGTGGGTGTCGCGGAGGAGGAACGCGACAACGCGGTAATGGCGGCCACGCATCCCGCTGACGGAATGGTGGCCGCGCCGGAGCGCGAAGCCACGGACACATTTGCCGCCTGGATCGCTCGTGAGATGGCGGCCGTGTCGGAGCGCGCTCGAGCAATGGCGGCGAAAACAGAGCTCCGTCACGTCACAGCTGCCATGCCAGAGCCAAGTCACGCTGGAGCTGTGTTTCCTGCACCAAGTCAAGTCAGCGCTGCTCTTTCTAAGGCAAGTGAAATTAAAACTGTGTTTCCTGTGTCAAGTCAAGTCAGAGCTGTTGATACTATGTCAAGTCAAGTTACAGTTGTCGCTTCTGTCTCAAGTCAAATTACAGCCATCAATCCTGAGCCAGAGCCACTGCACAAGATGGCTGCCACGCCAGAGCCACTGCACAAGATGGCTGCCACGCCAGAGCCACTGCACAAGATGGCTGCCACGCCAGAGCCACTGCACAAGATGGCTGCCACGCCAGAGCCACTGCACAAGATGGCTGCCACGCCAGAGCCACTGCACAAGATGGGCGCTACGTCAAAGCCTGCTAACGCCTCGTCAGCCACGCCACAGCCTGTTCACGTCATGTCTTTTGCACCCGAGTCTGCACCCATCATGGCCGCACTTCCTGAAGCGGTTTCTGAGTCAAGTCACATAACAGCGGCTGTTCCTGAGTCAAGCAAAGTTGCAGCCGTGGTTCTTGAGTCCGGTCACGGCTCTCCTGACATCCCAAGACCACGGCTTATGATGGCCCACGTGCTGGACTCACCCCTAAGGGCCGTATGGGCAGCTAAAGTGGCGCTCCTTCACGTCGCGGCTGCTACCCCAGGGTCAAGCCAAGCTTCCAAGTCCGGTCAAGCAACTGAGTCAAGTCAAACCACAGCTGCCGTTCTCCATGAGTCAAGCCAAGATACAGCTGTCGTTCTCCCCGAGTCAAGCCCAGTCACAGCTATGCTCCACGAGTCAAGCCCAGTCACAGCTGTGCCCCACGAGTCAAGCCATGTTGTTCCTGAGTCAAGCCACGTTACAGCAGATCCCCACAAGCCAAGTGACGTCATCGCTGCTGCTCTTCCCTTAGTGGCAGTGGCCATGTGGTGTGTGTGGGCTGCACACTGTGCTCCTGAGGACACGCCTGTTCCCAGGTCAGCCTCAGAGCTCTCGTCTGATCACAAGCCTGCACCAGAGCTCTCGTCTGATCACAAGCTTGCACCAGAGCTCTCGTCTGATCACAAGCCTGCACCAGAGCTCTCGTCTGATCACAAGCCTGCACCAGAGCTCTCGTCTGATCACAAGCCTGCACCAGAGCTCTCGTCTGATCACAAGCCTGCACCAGAGGCCTTCCCCGTCGGAGAAGCTGCGCCAATGCCTCCAGAGGTGTCGGCGCCAGCCGTAGAACCTCTTATGGAGGGGGCGTTAACCTCTAAACACTCTGCTTCTCCCTTTTTTCTGTCTGCATCCTCTGTCACTGTTCTCCCCAGGTCCCAGTCGATGACGCAGCCTCCTGTTCCGCCCCGGAGGGCTGCTCCGCCTCCTGTTCCGCCCCGGAGGGCTGCTCCGCCTCCTGTTCCGCCCCGGAGGGCTGCTCCGCCTCCTGTTCCGCCCCGGAGGGCTGCTCCGCCTCCTGTGCCGCCCCGGAGGGCTGCTCCGCCTCCTGTTCCGCCCCGGAGGGCTGCTCCGCCTCCTGTTCCGCCCCGGAGGGCTGCTGCACCTTCTCCCTCTATTCTGTCTGCCTCCTCTGTCCCTGCTCTCCCCAGGTCCCAGAGCATGATGCAGAGTCCTGTTCCGCCCCGCAGGGCTGCTGCGCCTCCTGCTCCGCCTCCGGTTTCGCCTGGGAGGGCTGTTGCGCCTCCGGCTCCGCCCTTGGAGGCTCTAGTGTCGCTGGCTCTGCCTCCGGCTCCGACCTGGAGGGCTGTAGCACCGTCTGTTCTGCCTCCGGCTCCGCCCTGGAGGGCTCTAGTGCCACCTGTTCTGCCTCCAGCTCCGCCCTGGAGGGCTCTAGTGCCGCCTGTTCTGCCTCCGGCTCCGCCCTGGAGGGCTCTAGCGCTGCCTGTTCTGCCTCCGGCTCCGCCCTGGAGGGTTCTAGCGCCGCCTGTTACGCCTCCGGCTTCGCCCTGGAGGGCTCCACCGGCTCCGCCCTGGAGGGTTCTTGCACTGCCTGCTCCGCCTCCGGCTCCGCCCTGGAGGGCTCCTGCCCTGCCGGTCCTGCCTCTATCACCGGGTCCTCCACAGGGACCTGGCCCTCCAGCCCTTGCCCTGTCTCGCTCCCGCCCCACCGCTCCCCTGGACTGGTATTCTGTTGGAGCGTCTGGAAGCCGCTCCTTGGGGGGGGGCTATGTCATGATCTGGTCGGTGAGCTGCGGACCGCTCACCACCAGATGTCGCTCTTGCGTTTTGTCACGCACGGACTGCCACACTACACCCCGGACTACACTCCTCATCAGCCATTGCACTTCCTCCTGTCCAATCAGAGACTGTATAAATACCCCGGTCTTCCTATCACTCCGGGCCGAGTATTGGATTGTATTGTATTTTCCATTGCAGTCGTACTAAGCGTATCTCCTAGTTTCCCCCCGTGTCTAGTTTTTCCGTTGTCTCGTTTTGAACCCTCGCTCGTCTGACCACTCTTCTGCCTAGCCCCTGTCGGATAACGTTCGCCGCTGGACTGCCCCCCGCCTGTTTTAGCTCTACCCTTGTTCTTGCTGTCTGTGTTCCTGTCTGCTGTTGCCCGACCCTGCCTGCCTTTGACCATGTCTATGTCTCGTCGTTATAATAAAAGTTTGCGCATGGATCCGCACGTCTCTCGTTTCCCTCCCTACGTTACAGCTACCGAGCAAACCTACTGAATTAAAAAACTCATGCATAGGAAGCCGTTTATGTCATAACATAATATTCTGCAAGCAATTGTGTAAAAAGTAGGCTTTATTAAAGGAGAAGTCCACTTCCAGAGAAAAAAACTTACAGATAATGTACTCACCCCTTGTCATCCAAGATGTTCATGTCTTTCTTTCTTCAGTCGTAAAGAAATTATGTTTTTTGAGGAAAACATTTCAGGATTTTTCTCCATTTAATGGACTGCTATGGTGCCCCGAGTTTGAACTTCCAAAATGTAGTTTAAATGCGGCTTCAAACGATCCCAAATGCGGTTGTAAACAATCACAGCCGAGGTAGAAGGGTCTTATCTAGTGGTTATTTTCATTAAAAAATACAATTTAAATACTTTTCAATCTCAAACGCCCGTCTTGTCTTGCTCTCCCTGATGTCGAAAAACTCCAATCGTATTTTCTCCCTCAACTTCAAAATTAATTTCGAAATCATCCTACATCGCTGCAGAAGTACCAACACAGTCTTTGCAAAGTCAACATGCAAAGAACATCAAACACCCTTAACAAAAAGGGTAAAACAGCGATATAGGATGACTTTGAAGTTGAGGGAGAACATGAGATGGGAATTTACAACCACATTCAGGATCGTTTGAAGCCGCATTTAAACTACATTTAGGAAGTTCAAACTCGGGGCACCATAGAAGTCCACTATATGGAGAAAATTCCTGAAATGTTTTCCTCAGAAAACAATTTTTTACGACTGAAGAAAGAAAGACATGAACATCTTGGATGACAAGGGGGTGAGTACACTATCTGTACATTTTTGTTCTGGATGTGGACTTCTCCTTTATTCAAACTCTGTACCTGTAAATCATACTTTGTGTGAAAAGGTATACAAGTTGTTGGAGTTTTACTGCCAGTGTTAATGGTCAACTGGAAACTGCAGTGATTCATACATATAGGTACGTTTTTTCCAGTTTTGCAGAAATGTTTACAGAGACATATATTTTCAATGAGCCTATGTTGCAACAGTATAGAAGTTCTTATTGGCATTGATTGTTACATGAAGAACCTTTAATAAAGTAGCAGTTAGCCTTGAATATACTGTAGCTCAACCAGTGTAGTCCAATGCTTGGACATATGACTCAGAATCTTTTTAAAGAATCAGACAAAATGACATATGTTTGTGAAATATATAAAGAAAATAGAATATTATAGGATATACAGTACATTATAGAACAGAATTATATCATTATAGAATAGAACCAATTATGTAGTGCATTCTCAAAGGTTCTAAAATCATTCTAGAATCATTAAAGGAGTCATCAGCGGAACTAGAACTGCTAAATCCCTGTCTCAAAGAATTATGAGAAATGTAGTTTATGTTGTTGTTGTTGTTGTTTACACATGTCAGCACATAAAACTGGCCAAATTAGTAGCTAGCTTCATTGATTTTCTTTATTTGTGACCTTGGACCACAAAACCAATCATAAGGGTCAAAATTTTTTAAATTTTTAAATAAGCTTTCCACTGATGCATGGTCTGTTGGGATAGGACAATAATTGGCCAAGATTTGAAAATCCGGAATCTGAGGGTGCAAAAAATATTGAGAAAATAATCTTTAAAGTTGTGCAAATGAAGTTCTTAGCAATGCATATTAGTAATCAAAAATTACGTTTTTATATATTTACAGTAGAAAATTTACAAAATATCTTCATGGAACATGATCTTTACTTAATATCCTAATAATTTTTGCCATTTTTTTAAAACAGCTTTTTTACCATTTTCTAAGACTGGTTTTGTGGTACAGGGTCACATTTGCACAAAATTTATACAAACTTTACAGTTAGTATTAACAAACATTCTTATAATAGTTCAAATTCTTTAGGTCCCCCAAGAGAAATTGCTTATAAAATGTATAAACAAAATAAGATTATTTATTTATCTTTCTATCTATCTATCTATCTTATATGCCTTATATCTGAATCATTTCTCCATTGTTCATTATCATTCTAAACACGCTAGCGAAAGTAAATTAAACTTTTGTTTATGAGTAAAGTGTTAAAAACAGGTGAGTTGTTTTTTAGGTTAGGAAGAAATTCAATCAAGGGCACTTAAGAATTGAAATGAAAAACAGCTGATAATTGGATGGCTCATTTACATCTCATTACCATGTTTTCATTAAGGCATAGTTATCTGAAATTCCTCACAAATTAAAGTTGTTGCCAGTCCCAGATGCGAGCAAGAAGACAGAAAAAACATGAAACGCTGTTCAAAGGCCTCTGAAATTTTTTGCGTGCCGCCAAGAAGAATCGGAGGATTTTCGTCTTTAAATAGCTCTTCAGGTGGTGCTGAGCTGAAAGTCTCACCGGTCTCACAGATAGCGGGAATATCAGCGCTCTTCCCCGGGCTGCTCCAGTCAAAGTGACACGTTTGACTGACCGCAGAGGAATGAAACTCAAAGCTGCGCCCCGTCCACTGGCCACACACCGCACCGACAGCACACAGCTCTGCTTGACAGCGATAACATGGACTTTGATCTAAATCCCCACTGTGTGTTTAAAAGATGCTGCTACAGCTGTTAAAGTCGAAGGAAGCTGGTGAGCGAGGGCAGAAGGGATCAGAAAACTTGCTCCTGAAGTCTTGCCCACTGAAGCATTTGTGCTAGTTAAACTGCCCAGGGGTTGGAGAGTTGGGGCATGTGCATTGTCAGAATCAGCTATTTGTGATTCAAAAGGTATCTGAAGTTCAGGATAGAGAGCCTGCTTCCTTCAAAACCAACTTGGCAAGGGGAAAGAATATTATCCGATTATGTAAAATACCTTCTTAAGCCTCGTTCATGCAAACAACACCTGTATTGTTAATCATAGTATGCATTCTTACCATTTGATACCATAATATTATTTTTTATAATACTAAAAGTTGCACTTTTCTCAAGAGAAAACCACTGTCGCTTTAAATCACTGTCAGTCTGCTTGTTTATCAGTAACTTTTTATTACATTTACTGCATTGTTAGTTCACACAGCTGAAAGTCTGCACATTATTTTAGAACAAAACTACTACTGTGTTTGATTTAAATGCAGGTTTACATCATCGTGCCCAAAAACTGTGGGATGCCCTACTTTTCAGGTAAGTGGGTCACGGTTTCGCACATAATGACAGTCTATCAATGGAAAGATGTGCTGTTAAATAACATTATGCTAAATCAGTCCTCATCAAGAGCTAAAATGAGTGTCAGGGAGCTCAGATTATTAGAGGCAGAAGCAAATACGAAGAGCTGCTATGACTCCCAAGATTTTAAGTAAATTTGCATTTGATTGCAGACAGAAACCAGACAGCCCAGACTGGAATATTTATATATTCAGGGGATTTGATTTAAAGGGGCAATTCACTCATTGATATCAGCAAACCGCTCACCCACACGACGCCATACACGCTGTCTGCCATCTGCCCTGTACAGTGAAAACCGGGATTCATCCGTGAAGAGAACACCACTCCGAAGTGCCAGACACCATCGAATGTGAGCATTTGCACACTCAAGTCGTTTACAACGACGAACTGCAGTCAGGTCGAGACCCCGATGAGGATGACGAGCATGCAGATGAGCTTCCCTGAGACGATTTTTGACAGTTTGTGCAGAAATTCTTTGGTTATTCAAACTGATTGTTGCAGCAGCTGTCCGGGAGGCTTGATATGCCACAACTGTGAGGTGGATGGATTATCTCGGCTAAGGAGAAGTGCTCACTAACACAGATTTAGACAGATTTGTGAACAATATTTGAGAGAAATAGGCCTTTTGTGTACATAGAAAAAGTCTTAGATCTTTGAGTTCAGCTCATGAAAAATGGGGGCAAAAACAAAAGTGTTGCATTTATAATTTTGGTCAGTGTAATTTGACTTAAAATGTTTTTTTTCTCTTCAGGATTGCAAGATATAAACTCAGAATTCTGTCATTTTTATGGGGTTTTTTTCCCTCACAATTTTCTTACAATAGTTTTTTTTCCCCCACCACAGACAAAATTTTTTAGAAATTAGAATTTTTTAAAATCTCAAAATCCTGACTTTTTTTCTTGTAATTGCAACTTAACATCTCAAATTTCTGAGTTTATATCTTGCAATTTGCATTTCTTTTTTCTGAATTCATCTGAGATTTATCTTTTTTTTTTTATATATATAATTCAATCTTTGAACATTTCTCAGTTGTGCTCTAAGCAGCCCCCCAGCATTGCATATTTTAGCTGTCCTACAAATCTGAAGCACTCAGTTCAGCTCATAGAGCCTTTACTAATGAGCCGATATGTTTAATCAGGTTTGTTAAACATTAGACACGTCCGAGATGCATAGCGCTGGAGAGAATCCCAGAAGCACAACTGAGAAACAGTCTAGGAGCATTTGACGTCAAGTTAATTTACATTACTGAAGTGGAAGTCTGTTCTGCCTTCTTAACACTTGCTTGACATTATTGCAGGAGTGTAAAAAGTACTTTCAGTATATATATGTCAATAATTTTAATTACTAAAATAATTAGTCACACATTTAAATGTTTAAATTTGGTCTATCCATTCCAGTTGCACCATCTTCAAAACATTTTCTTTAAACTGAACTCTGTAAACCATCATGTGACATATAAATGTATAATTAAAATGTTTAAATTGTTCTTTTCTATGCAATTAAAATGCATGCTGATCACTGATTGTCACGTTCAGAATATGAACCTCCTGCATGCTAACTGAAAAGAGACTAAACGTCGTTCATTTTCAATTAGAGCTGGAGATTTCTAGGCCTGAGTGACAAAAGCCAGCAGTGATGTAATATAGTTAAGTAGAACTCAACGTTATGTAAATGGAAAGCAATATGATGTGGCAACTACAGTGCGAGTGCAGATAATGACTTGGCAACCTTTCATTGTAATTGCTGTCAGTGTAAACGGAGCTCAGCATAAATAATTATTAAGTGTTAAAAACTGCTTTGTGGCAACTGACAGTGACCAATTAGATGGATGATTGACTGGGTTGGAAAATTTAATAAAAAGGTTGAATAGTAAAAAGTAGTAAAGAACAGGGCAAAGTTCAGATATTAAAATTAAAAGCCTACTGACTACAAAATAATAATAATAATAGTAATAATAATAACGTTGAGTAAAGGTTTAAAAAAGTATCCACATTTAATTGCAATTAAGTATTACAATAAAAAATTAAATTAAATTAAATTAAATTAAATTAAGTTAAATAATAAAAAATAAAACCTTAAAACATGTTACCTGAATATATATTTTTGGAGTAATAATTATTTTCAGCTGATGATTTTACTGTAGTCTGATAAATGCATTATGAAAATATGATTTTATATTTATATATGCTGAAAATCATATATTTGTAGGCCTTATGAACCTCAGTTTGTTTAAGAAAAAAGAAAAGAAAAAAAAGAAAAAAATGTGTGTGTGTGTATATATATATATATATATATATATATAAATAATTTAGGAAATATTTAATATAACAGTATTTATATTTGAAACTATTTTTTATTTATTTAAATAAATTATTTAAATAAATTTTTATTTATTTAAATAAATTATTTAAATAAACTATTTAAATATTTTTTGAACTGGAAAAAAATAGTTAAGAAAAACATTGAATTAAATATTTGCTATTAATAAGAGCTTTTTTTTGTTTGTTTTGTTTAAGTTAAAACTGTGCATTCCAAATAAATGGACATTTTATATTTAAACCAAATATATAAATCTTACATCCATTTTTTTGTGTTGCCATTTCCTGTTCCTCCTCCTTTAATTGGACGGAAGTCCACAGGCAGGTGATGAAAGAAGAACTCACATTCTGTACTCGTGTCATGTCATATTACATCTTACAAAAGTGCAAGTCTCCCTGTCCCCGTCACGGCTCTCTCCTGCAGACACTTCCAAAAGCTCTTTGTGTTCAACACGTCTCCGGCCAAAAAACATCAAAATAACCTGCCAAATCAAAATTCATAGCCTCCTCCCACCAGACGGAGCGAAACTCACTCCCGTGAATCATGAATCAGCCTTGTCGATCCTGCAGAGTCAAGCTCCTGAAGAAAAGCGTTTGTCTGCTTTACCTTAACCAGCTGTGATAGCATTTAGACCATCCACCTTGCTGTCACAGATATATTCTATAATGACACAAGGAAATAAGCTGAGAAAAATACCACCTAATTTATTTACATCGACAAAGAATGGCGAAACCAGATTGCTGACAGACACTGAGGTGTAGAACAGTCGACGTTTTAGGCTACTGACACTCTTGGTTTCCATTACCTTTTCATTTTTTCTCTGCCCATAAAGAAAGACTTCCCTTGCACTTCCTGTTTCATTTCCCTCTCTTTGAAGTACACACCACCTTCAAAGATTGGAATTAACTCCGAGAGCTGATGTTTCGGATGAGTCTCACATCAAAAGGATGTTTGAGATGACTCGTAGCGGCGTTACTGGCAAATCCGTGCGGTCAATTTTGAGGAAAAAGATCCATATAACAACAGCTGAAAATGCTTATAGACATTGGCTCCTGGCAGGATCCGTAAGGAAAATGATGTATCTAAGGAAAATGGGCCTGACGCTGCAGAACGTAGGCCACAGTACGTGCAAGTTTGGAGGCAATAATAAAGAAGTTCAGAAACTGTGCTTTATGATTCTACAGTACTGAGGAAAAAAGCTACAAGAAAAGCGACATGACTTCAAAAAGTACAAGTACAAGCAAGTATTTTGTATTAATCACTTGAACGTTCACACTAGCTGAACGGAATCTCCACAGCTTCTTCCATTTAATCACAAAATGTGTATTTAATTATACTAACACTTAATAAGAACTAGGGATGTGCGTATTGAATCCGTACTCGGAAAGGCGGAAAACGAATATGCGTTCTACTGATGGCTAGCCGCTTGCTAGCAGTAACCTGCTACATTAGCATACAGTACATAAAATTTTACTTACCACATAAAGAGAGTAAGGAGAGATGACTGATAGGACGATGGCAAATGATTTGCAGATCCTGAGCACCGCTGACGAATATCTAATCTTGTAAAATGTGTGGCAAGCACTGCCATTCAGTAGTAAACAGAGTATCGCGAATATCGAAAGTGAAAGTAGGATTTCATTCAAACGTGATTTCACGCCTCGCATATTAATCGCGGCTTCTTGATGCCATCAGATTTTATACACTATAATTACCCAAAGATATTATTGCTAGAAAAAGGATTGAAATGTGTTTTTTTTTAACTCCCACTTGTGTTAAATTGCAGGGCAAGACTGTATAAGTTCTGAATGCAATAATAATTTCTTGCGTTCCCTGCTTCGATCTAAAGGTGCACTTGCTGTTACTACTCATTGGAATTCTTTATTTAAAAAAAACATTTTGATTGGAATAAAATTTGGATGACACCTTATATTGCATCACAAAGCAAGTGAAAGAAGTTTCATATAAAATTTTCCATCGAGTTTACCCAGTTAAATCGCTTGTGATACAACGTTTTAAGGTTAACATTGAACACTGTTTTTTGTAAAGTTTCCCCTGCAACCATTAATCACTTATTTTGGGAATGTCCTATATCCCAAATATTTTGGAAAGAACTGAATAATTACATACAACAAAAAGCTATGATTTCTGTGCAAGTTGTAGAAGCTGCTAAAATGTTTTTTCACTTGAGGGTGATAAGAGTTTTATATTTATGCTTGATTTGATTATTATAATTGCCCTTTACTATATTCATAAAGCCAAATGGAATGATAAATTACCAAATTTTAAACAATTTGAGTTGTTCAAGTTGATATTAAAATATATTTGGAGACATTAGAAAAAAAGTAAAAAATTTAAAAGCAAAAAAGACTACAACTGTTCAATAAGTACAAGTTGTTTATATAAAAATCCTTTTTTAACTCCCATCTTGAATTTATTCCTTTTAGAGGTTCCGTACATGTAATTTCCTTTCTGAACACGGTATTCGGATTCGGCCCATAAGAACATAATTTGAAATTGGATTATTTGTATTATATTGACCACCCACAACTATCATCATCCCTTTAAAAAAAAACAAAAAAACAAAAAAACAAAAAACAAAAAAATAAGCATGATTTAAATATACCAAATTATTTAATTACTTTTTTTTGTGAGTATTGTGTGTTGTGAGCTACTAATAAAATTTCTATTAAAAATACTTACAAATAAAAGGAATTATCAAAAGATCTCACAAAATATTTTCACAATTTGGGTGACAGTAATAATAATAATAACTATAACTACATAACTATATATCTCACAATAATAACTATAAATCTCACTAGCGTCTATGTTATTCTTGAACTTAGAGAAGATGAAAAAAGTGAAGGCTGACTGTCTTTTGCCTGGTTTTATAAATAATATCTGACGGTTTTGACAAGAAGCAACACAACTGTGACAGGAATTATGAAAATCATCATAGTAAAACCAAACTAGTTCATGCGAGAAGATCAGCAATGAAATATGAGAGTGTCATTCTATTGTGTGATTAAACCTGTGATGTAGAAATCAACAAACAATATAAAGAATAGCTAATATTGCATTTTATAGCTGAGTGCACCTTGATTGGAGTGATTTGCCTCTGGCATTCTCAATTATTTACCTGTGTAAGAGCGTTGTGAGATGTGTTCAGCGTACCTGTCGCAAGTATTCATTATTTTTTTCTTTGGCACCAAAAACACCTTTTTTGCTCTGCATTCCACATGTTTTGTAGTCAAAGCTTAAGCACATACTTTAACACAAATTTGCATGGCTTGAAGCAAAGAAAAGAAGTGCTACTTAAATTTAAGTTTAGGTTGTGTGTAAATGAAATGCAACTTCATGACACTCGCATCGTTGATTTTCATGAAAACACAACACAACATCGTCTATGCAGTAGATGCATAAATGAAAACAACAATCATGATTTAGCCTACAAATGCAAGAAGACAAGTCACAATTCAGTATACTGACATCACTGATGATTTGATTTGAGTCGGAAAGATTCTAGGATGTTTCAAGCTTTAAATTTCATAGGATTGCAAATCTTGCAGAAGCTTAAAACGATCTACATAAAGTCTGTACGTTAAGCAGTTCTGGCTGAATTAACTGGAAGTTTAGAATAATGTTTGAGGAATAAAGCGCTGCCTTGTGGCACTATAATTATAGCTTTCTGTTGCCTCACTAATTCCTGGACCGAAATAAATCTCACAAAGCACGAGTTAACAGAATCTGCAGTCCATGGATGAACCTTCTCAATGACAAAAATAGGGTGCCTGAGGAATAATATTATTGCTGGTTCTGTTCTGAAGTGGAGCTTAAACCTGCTGTGAAATCACATTTACGGTCAGTCAGCGCCGGGAGAAAAGCGCGCCTTTGGTCAGTGCCTGAAGTGTCCACTCCTGTTAACATCGAAAGCGCTGCTTTCAGAGGGAATGGACCTTTCCTTCATCTGCTGGAACCTCAAGAGGTCATTTGCAGTTTAAACAGACAGAGTCTTCACTCGTGGTTTTAAGTAGCTGTTGACTAATCTCAACTTTGTAGATGTGTACTCGTTTTTCAGACTAAGTGCATCTCAATATCTTCAACCAGTTTAGCAATCCTTTCATTTTTATGTTCAAAAACCCTCTTACTGTTGCTTAGGGACTCCGACATGTTTCATATCTTCCAACACATTTTGTTGACATATTTCAACAATATATTTTAAAAGCTCATCCTGCTGAAACATTCCTGTCAACAGCATCTACAGGGTCCTTATTTAAATAAATTTACTCCTGTCTTTGCATAAACACATTGGTCTTTCAATAAATGTAATCACAATATAGCACGGTTATACTGGAGTGCAGTTCCTAAAAAATAAAGTAGCATAATCAATTATGAAACGCCCAATGACGTTAAAAAATACTGATCATCAAAGCAGTTATTCATCAGAAATGATCAAATGATTGATTTACAGTTTCATTTTGAATTCATACATGAGTAATTGATTCTTTTATGTGAAAAACAGTTTTCCATATGGACTAACATCAAAGCACTAAAGGAAAGTTCACCTAAAATGTTAATATTTGCTGAAAATTGACTCACCCTCAGGCCATCCAAGATGTAGATGAGTTAATTTATTCATCTAAACAGATTGGGAGAAATTTAGCAATGGATCCTCTGCAGTGAATAGGTGCCGTCAAAATAAGAGTCCAAACAACTGATAAAAACATCACAATAATCCCCAAGTAATCCACATCACTCCAGTCCATCAATTAATATCTTGTAAAGCAAAAAGCTTTGTCATCATTAGAGCGTTTCAACTTTATTTCAAAATACAAGTATGTAATTCATAATGATGCTTCCTCCAGGGTTGCCAGGTTTTCACAACAAAACCCAGCCAATTGCTACTCAAAACTAATCCAGAAGTAGCCCGATCGCATTTTGAAGGGTTTCCCCCAGTAGAAATCGTGTTCCCCTGGTGCAGTTCGCATTCCAGGGGCTAAATATAACATTACTGGGATCACTTCAACCCGCGGAGATGAAAAACAATCTGTGGCAAGAGTGTTAAAGTAACAGACTTGGCAACAGTTGTGAAAAAGTCCATCCTCTGTCGTCCACTCGCATCAAAATCCTTGTTTAAAATTCTTCAGGACTGTTTTTATTTGAGTTTTATTTGTGCATATTTTTCTCCTGATTCAGATAAGATGAAGATGCAATAGCTGTTTAAGGACTGTCAATATAACGTGTTAACATAAAGTGATTAATCATAAAAAGAATAACACTACCCTTGCATAAATTCCTCATAATAATTCCAAATAAAACAATGTATTCACATCCAAAGGCACTTTTTGCCTATTCAAATCAGTGTCTGTAAATAGTCTTCATTTGAGAACTTGAAGAAATGTTGACATATGTGACCCTGGACCAGAAAACCAGTCATAAGGGTAAATTTTTCAAAACTGAGCTTTATACATCATCTGAAAGCTGAATAAATAAGCTTTCCATTGATGCATGTTTGTTAGGATAGAACAATATTTGGCCGAGATACAACTATTTCAATATATGGAATCTGAGGGTGCAAAAAAATCAGAATATTGAGAAAATCCCCCTTAAAGTTGTCCAAATGAAGCTCTTACTAATGCATATTACTAATCAAAAATTAAGTTTTAATATATTTACAGTAGGAATTTTACAAAGAATCTTCATGGAACATGATCTTTACTTAATTTCCGAATGATTTTTGGCATCAAAGAAAAATCTATAATTTTGACCCACACAATGTATTTTTGGCTATTGCTGCAAATATACCCCAGCGACTTAAGACTGGTTTTGTGGTCCAGAGTCACATATGTGATTAATTCAATGAGTTAATCACCCTATAATGTGATTACTGCAATAAAAAAAAAACAATTCACAGTCCTACTCAATATAAATTCATGTTCTAATAGAAAGTCAGATGGTGTGCAGATGTGGTGCACCTCAAGCTGTGTCGCTATGAGCATTGCTGGAGGGCAGCAGAAATATGGAAGACTGATTTAGAGACAAAGAGAAAGAGAGAGAGGTTGAGAAGGTCTCTATGCATCTCCTGCATTCTAATCCACAAATTCACCTGTTGTCTTTCTATCTAAGACTGTATAAGCACTGCTGCTTCTTTAACTAAGACATATGGAATTAAACAAAGTACACAAACATGCTCAAACATCCTGTTTACAACATTTCAGTCCCTCAGAGACTCTGAGATGCAGATTGTCAGTGGGCACGTTTTTAAATCTTCCTATAAGATGAAAATCTGCGCCAAGCACCTGTCCAGATGGATGTGCATATAATTATTACTTTTCACAATTTTCCAGACACCATGTAATTAACTTTGCTAATGTTTTTTCTTGCCTTTCACATTATCGTGTCTGTGAAATTAGGAAAAGAAGTGCTGCACAGTGGAATACGGCATTTGAACATTGTCTTTATAGGTGACACATGGGAAATGGTTGTGTTTTGTGTCTGGAGAGCTAATAATCCTAATGATATCTCTGGTCTACCCACATCCGTGGGCAAAATACCCCCTTAGCATTACCGCACACTCAATCTCCTCTTCTTCCACAATTCTCAGTGCTCAAGTGCAATTCATATTGATCCGTATTTCTAAATCCTGCTCCTAGGGACCCGAACTTATTTGACATTCTTGATTCAACTTTAATCACCTAGTTTAACTTTAATACTAAGTAAAAAAACTCCAAGTAAGAATATTGTAATAATATAAGAATAGGTAACATGCAAACACAGTCCAAATGCTATTCATGAACCTAATGCATTTGCTTAGATTCTAAATGCATGAAAACCAGACTTTTTGCAAATTACATTAATGGTTAATACATGCGCAATTTCCGGAAAATGGTAATGTCACGCTTACATATTAGCCTACGTGTTCAATCCGTAGGAATGCGCTAGTTTCTTTACAAAATGACCTCCAAAAACTGGCCAGGCATACATAACACAGCGTTTTAGTCGCTTTCGCAGATCTGTGTGAATGGGGATCATGTTGACAACATTGTTGTATATACGCAAAACCTTTCAAAAATGAAAAGAAAGTGACTTTTGAGATGCTTCTTTTTAATGAATCAAAAAATACAGCACTACCACTCTAGTCTGAGTCCTGAACAAATCTCTCTACAATGAATCGATTCTATAAAGTAAATCAGAATCATACGGGACTCCCCCAGCTGAATCGTTTCTTTAAACTGAATCAAAAACATACAGCACTACTACTGTGTACACTGATTTCTGAACAAATCTCTAATGAATCGATTCTTTAAAAGTGAATAAAAAGCATACAGCACTACCACCGTAGACTGATTCCTGAACGAATCTATCTAATCAATCGATTCTTTCAAGTGAATCAAAAATATACAGCACTACCACTGTAGACTGTTTCCTGAATGATTAGTTCTAATGAATCGATTCTTTAAAGTGAATCAAAAATATACAACAATACCGTTGTAGATTGATTTCTGAACGAATCTCTATAATGAATCGATTCTTTAAAGTGTATCAAAAACATACAGCACAGCCACTGTAGACTGATTCCTCAACGAATCTCTCTAATCATTTGATTCTTTAAACTGAACCAAAAACACAGCACTACTTCTTTAGACTGATTTCTGAACGAATCTGTATAATGAATCAATTCTTTAAAGTGAATCAAAAACATAGAGCATTACCACTGTAGACTGATTTCTGAATGAATCTCTCTAATGAATTGATTCTTTAAAAGTGAATAAAAACAGACAGCATCACAACCGTAGACTGATTCCTAAACTAATCTCTCTAGTGAATCAGTTCTTTAAATTGAATCAGAAACATACAGCACTACCACTGTAGACTGTTTTCTGAATGAATATCTCTAATGAATCGATTCTTTTAAGTGAATCAAAAACATACAGCTCTACCACTGTAGACTGGTTCCTGAACAAATCTTTCTAATGAATTGATTTTTTAGTCACTCAAAAGCAGTTACCCCTCAGTATAGTGATGTTTCCACATTTATGATTGTTTAATTTATCTATACATACACAAATATACATAGGTACGTATACTATACAGAACTCTGAAAACACCTTTTACAAAAATCTGTTTAATATTAACATCACAGCCGTGAGCAAATTAATATTCATATATCAATGTCTATTCAGTATTAGCATAACATAAAAGCAGTCATTTACTAATAGAAATCTTAAAACTACATCAAAACCAGCCTAATTTAATTCTGAGGGTCAAGAGTGTGGAAAATAGTCATGCCAAACTTAATGATTGCTGTTTTAGTGCAAGAAGCCTTGACTAACAAAACAAATTTGTCAAAAAATGCTGAAAATGTGTTCAATGTGCCCTTTTTAATATAATCCTGTACTATAAATCTATGTGCTCCATTTCAGCAGATGCTGAGGTGTGTCTTATGCTGTGCCATTCTGAGTAAATAATGTGTTTATGTTGTCGATTTAAACTCTAAAGTATGGCTAATTAAACAAGACATCACAATTATGAGTCAACACAATCTGTTTATCTGTTAGTAATTTCACTGACAAAACTGCTGTTTAGAAACCAAAACTCACCAGTAATTCTGAGGCTGGTAAACTTTAATGTATCTTCAAAGCATTTGACTTGAAGTTTTAAACACAACACTTTTAAAGAAGTCAGTTCACCTGGCGGCCATCTTGGCAGAGTCACACGGCAGCTACTTTCCTGTCAGGTAAGCACAGCTTTACTACTTAGCCTACTTAAACTGGTTAAGGCTGAAATCTTATAGATTGTGGGTTTTAATTAAATGTCAAATCTGAAAATACATAAACCAAAAACAAACAAAAAAAAAACATTCCAACCCCAAACTTTTGAACAGTAGTGCGTAATGTTATGATATTTTTAATGACAGTTTTTTTTTACCTGTTTGGTGACTTTTATAATTAAGTGGCTGTTTTTGTCCAACTGTGCTTTTATGAATTCTCTGTAAATGCACTTCAATCATTATCAAATAGTCAAATAATGAGTTTTGTTTGTGAGTTTGTTGTCACATTCAGTGAATTTGGCACTGCCCCCATTCATCAATAACACACACTTTTGCAATTCTCTTTGTTTTGGAAGCTTTTAACCATAAAGTGGAGAAATGGCTGTAGACTGGTTATTTTAATTCCTTTTTTGATTTGCTTTTTTTTAGTTTTTTTACGAAAACAAGCTTACTGATTAACAATTAGCATTGAATGTTTTGTCTTTTTTTATTCATATCTTTTGGTATATATTGAGCCAAGACTTTCCCCAATAGTGATAAACCATTTTCTCACATAAACAGACATGAGAAACAGTCAGTTGTTTATGGGTCTTTGCCAGAAGTGAGCAGCTGGCTGTTTAAGTCAGTGTTAGAAATGTAGTTTTTATGGAGGGACGACTTACTGCCCTGGAGTTTATTTTCAGGGACATTTTTAGTTTCATAAGGGCATATTTTTTAACGATAATATGTTTTTGTTTTTTTTTTTGATTATACTGTTATTTTTTAACTATACGGTTTATTTATTTTTAATCAAATAGTCATGAACATTGGCTCCGCACTCATATCAGAAACAATCTGGACTACTCTGACAGGAATTCAGTATCTGCTCCTTCATTTTTGTCTTTTGTTATTGCTTTTATATATATATATATATTATCTAACTGTTCCCAGTGCATCACTGTTCCCAGTGCATCACTCATGCAACTAGATTATGCTGCAATCTCTGTCTTTCTCAGTCTCATTTATGTCCATTGTCTCATATTGTATAGTGTGTAGCCTTTTTTTGACTTGTCAGACATTGTCAGTTGTTAAGCTTGGTTATGTGAAACTTGCTTTAAATATCAAACACATACTGTAAGTAAAGAGCATGTACCATAGTAAAATGAGTCTAGCGATACCCTAGTGGCATGAAAAATACTTGAAAACATCTGCAAGACTGGTTCACATCTATATTTTATAGGACAGTCTTTCCGGGTAACTTTTTCTTTAGCGTTAGTTTTTTACTTCACACATTAGAAAAGTTAAATTAATTCATACAGCGTCAAGTCAGCAACGCGGTAGTACCGTGTCTGGTTACGCAATGAGCCAAAGGCATTTCTCACAAACACATATGCACCACTGTCAGGGGTGCAAACTGACAGGCTGTCAGAGCGTCCCAATGACTTCCACACCGAGTTTAGCTGATAAAGTGTCTTTCACCCTTGACTCATGGGAAAGTCACAAGATTTTATTGAGAATCCTCTCAGAAATTGAATAGGCTAAAAAGAGAGCAGAGAGCAAGAGGTTTGTGCTGCTGTTGTGAAAATCAAAGAGAGAGGGGTAAGATTCATTTCTAAAATTTAAAGGAATGGTACTCCAAAAAGAAAAATCTGTCATTATTTGTCACTTTTATATTGTTCAAAACCTGTATGGTGTTATTATTTTTTTTCATAGAGCACAAAAGGAGAACTTTTTGAAGGATCAATATTGGCTAGATGGCAAAAGGGAGTACTTATTATTTTCTAAAGATTTCTATTTCAAATGAATGCTGTTCAAAGTTCAAAATGAATCCACAAAAATATTAAGCTGCACAACTCCAACACTGATGAAATCAGCATATTAGAATGATTTCTGAAAGATCATCTGACACTGAAGACTTACAACACAGTTACACTGTCCAAAATTATAAACGCAACACTTTTGTTTTTGCCCCCATTTTTCATGAGATGAACTCAAAGATCTAAGACTTTTCCTATGTACACAAAAGGCTCTCAAAAAATTTCTCTCAAATATTGTTGACAAATCTTTCTAAATCTGTGTTAGTGAGCAGTTCTTCTTTGCCGAGATAATCCATTCACCTCACAGGTGTGGCATATCAAGATACTGATTAAACAGCATGATTATTGCACAGGTGTGCCTTAGGCTGGTCACAATAAAAGGCCACTCTAAAATGTGCAGTTTTATCACACAGCACAATGGCACAGATGTTGCAAGTTTTGAGGGAGCGTGCAATTGGCATGCTGATTGCAGGAATGTCCACCAGAGCTGTTGCCAGAGAGGTCCAGCCCAGGACCTCCACATCCAGCATCTTCACCTCCCAGATCGTCTAAGACCAGCCACCCAGACAGCTGCTGCAACAAACTGTCAAAAACCGTCTCAGGGAAGCTCATCTGCATGCTCGTTGTCCTCATCGGGGTCTCGACCTGACTGCAGTTCGTCGTTGTAACTGACTTGAGTGGGCAAATGCTCACATTCGATGGCATCTGGCACTTTGAAAAAGTGTTCTCTTCGCGGATGAATCCCGGTTTTCACTCTACAGGGCAGATGGCAGACAGTGTGTATGGCGTCGTGTGGGTGAGCGGTTTGCTGATGTCAACGTTGTGGATCGAGTGGTCCATGGTGGCGGTGGGGTTATGGTATGGGCAGGTGTATGTTATGGACAACGAACACAGGTGCATTTTATTGATGCCATTTTGAATGCACAGAGATACCGTGACGAGATCCTGAGGCCCTTTGTTGTTTCATTCATCTACGACCATAATCTCATGTTGCAGCATGATAATGCACGGCCCCATGTTGCAAGGATCTGTACACAATTCCTGGAAGCTGAAAACATCCCAGTTCTTGTATGGCCAGCATACTCACTGGACATGTCACCCATTAAGCATGTTTGGGATGCTCTGGATTGGTGTATACGACAGCGTCTTCCAGTTCCTGCCAATATCCAACAACTTTGCACAGCCATTGAAGAAGCATGGACCAACTCTATGTGAAGGAGATGTGTTGCACTGTGTGATGCAAATGGTGTTTACACCAGAAACTGAAATAGGCCTTTTGTGTACATAGAAAAAGTCTTAGATCTTTGAGTTCAGCTCATGAAAAAGTGTTGCGTTTACAATTTTGGTCAGTGTATATTTTATTTCACAATTTTACTGATTTTATGATATATATTTATATTTTAGATGCAGCCTTGGTGAGCATAAAACTTAAAATTTTACTTTTAAAAAACGGTATGTGTAAACCATTAATTTATGTGTAAAATGTCTTTTATGAGGGGAAAAATGCAGTCTGTTGTTCACACAAAATTATCATACTGCTTCAAAAGACTTGGAATAACTACTTTTATGCTGCTTTTTTGTCAATTTCACAGCCATTATATGAAAAAAATATTTTTCAGTCGTCAGCTTTTATGTTCCAGAGAGAAAAGTAGCAGCATACAGTTTTGGAAAGTGCATAAGTACTGTAAATGATGGTGAAGTATCTTTTAAACGCAGGCTGCATGTTTGATTAATGCATGTTTGTATACACGTATGCAAAAAAGAGAGGGTGAACAGATGAAAAGACAGCATCAGTTTTTTGGGCAGCATCTTACACAGGAGCAGCTGTGAATACTGGGAACTCATAAATAGAAAAGCAACAATTTCCATCTGCCTTGTGTGTGTGTTCCACCTCTCGTATTTTCTCTCTCTGAGGTTTATTCTACCTACGGCTCGATCCATCAACACACACACAGAAGCATACTCCTCTGTTTCTCCATCTCAGTTGCCCAGCGTGGAGACCTGGAGAGCTCGTGTTCACGGATTTCATTGTCAATGCATCAAAATGCCACGCTCCAGCTGTACTTGTTGTTACATGGCAAATGGTTTAATAATTTTGCTGTTTGTTGGTGCTGTTTAAACAACCAAAGATCTACATGCACTATAATAGGTGTAGGATTTGAGTTTGGTGTGTGTGAAGTGGAAAACACAACAGTGGTTAATTGCTACAGCGACAGAATTTCAATCCAGCAGTTTCAGAGTGAACCGCAGGAGACCTGTGGGTCCTAATGTCACATCTGCTGTGATTCACAAAGCCAAACAATTCTTCAATTCAAACCTGTGTTTTTCCATCTGCATGACTGGGGCTTCGTTCCACAATCTAGCGAGCAGCCTACATAGAGTAGGTAACATTTTAAGGCACTGTCGGTTTGTTTTTGTTGCAAAAGCTGCACCATAATTACAGTGTCTTTTAGGATACACTACCGTTCAAAAGGCTGAGGTCATTTTTTTTTCTTCTTCTTTTTAAGAAATTGCAACCTAGGCTTATTGGAAAAATATGCCTTTCTATTTTGCACAACTCTAAAAACATATCTACTGTATACATATAGTTCACTGCATTTTCCAGCTGAAAAGTCCTCTAGTGGCAGTTAAACACAGATTTACATACACAATATTATGTTATGACCTCAGAATTTTTTACCATAGTGCATGATTTGTAAACAAATACATTTTGACATTTACATCATATATTCAGCTCTATACACTCTTAAAAATTAAAAAAGACGCTTTAAAGGGTTCTTCACAGAACCATTTTTGGTTCCACAAAGAACCATTCAGTCAAAGGCTTAAAGAACCATCTCTTTCTGACCTTTTTATAATCTGAAGAACCTTTTTTCGCCACAAAGAACCTTCAGTGTAACAGAAAGGTTCTTCAGATGTTAAAGGTTCTTTATGACACCATTTAGACAAAAAAGTTCTTCTATAGCATTGTGAATCACCTTTATTTTTAAGAGTGTATGTTCGGCTTTTCTGACATTGTAAACCTGCTCTGTAACTCACCTGGTGCAACATTGCGTGTCTTTTGGGGCAAAACACAAGTTGCTATAAAAGAGCTCAAAGACATTTTGCTTTAAAAATGTTAAGAAATGCACAGCAAAGAACAATATAATTTTGCTGAAATGTCACCAGCGAGTCTGCATTGGTAAAATTAATACCTTTGTTTAACAAGAATGCATTAAATTGACCAAAGGTGGCAGCAAAAGACATTTACAACAATGTTATGAAAGATGTTTCAAATAAATGCTGTTCTCTTGGACTGTTCTATTCATCAAAGAATGATGAAAAAATATTGTGGTTTCCACCAAAATATTAAGCAGCATGTCTGTTTTCAACATTGATTATAATAATAATTAATGTTTCTTGAGCAGCAACTGAAGACTGGAGTAATGATGCTGAAAATTTTGCTTTGCATCACAGAAATAAATTGTATTTTAAAATGTATTCATATAGGAAACTTTTTAAATTGTAATAATATTTCGCAATATTAGGTGTTTTTAATCAAATAAATGCAGCCTTGGTGAGCATTAGAGACTTATTTCAAAAACATTTAAAAAGTCTTAGAATAGTAGAATGGTATGTTTAGAAACCCAAAACGCTGCTAAAATTCTAAGTTGAGTGTTGTGTGCAAAGTGCTTCAGCATTTGTATGATGTTCAGAATTACTGTCTAAATAGAGCGTTCCTAATTGGTCACTTTCGAGGTTTAGTTTCAGTCTTAGAAGGCAGCTGCCCACTGTATGTAGGCTTTAGATAGAGAGGCAGAGCTCTCAAATCTCATTTATGCAAGCGCATTCAAACTTGCAGCTTCGAGACATGTCGTGCCAGATTTGATGTCAGTGACGTCAGATGTTCTCACATATCTCAAATTGAGTTGATAACGTTGCAAGATTGACATTTTCTAAACAAGTTTAGAGTGATGTTTCGGGGCATTCAGATAAAAGTTGGCTCTGTGAACCAGATTTCATGCCCTGTAGCTGTGTTTTATTCCTCAGGCTGCATTTATGTCTTACACTTCTGCAAATCTGTTTTGTGATGGTTAAAACCCTTATGTCCAGTGAGAAGCATGTAGACAACCAACAAAATGACACTTATTATATACTGTACCAGTTTTCTGGAGCTCCTTCTATGTATGGCACAAGCTGGCAGGATCCCCTGAGTTTAGTGGTTTGCTTTACAAACAGACTGTGAGCTGTGACACATTTTTACTGTAAGCCTTTGGAGATGCATAAAATATCTGGATGAATCTCACATCTGAAGGTGTCCCTGAAAGTCTTCACAGCAGAATTGTTGATTACTCAGAATCAAGAAACAGACCTACACAGGGACTATAATCTGTGGCTACATATTGATATTTTTTCCACTCACATATTGTGCAAAATTCAGAATTGAATTAGCCACACCCCACAGGAAGTTGAATTAGAAAAGCTGAAATTATGTCTATTGATCGTTCTATCTATCTATCTATCTATCTATCTGTCTATCTATCTATCTATCGATTGTTCTGTCGTTCTATCTATCGTTCGATCGTTCTATCTTTGTCTATCTATTGTTCTGTTTGTCTATCATTCTTTTGATCTATCATCTATCGATCGATCATTCTATCGATCTTTTGTTCTATCTATCGTTCGATCGTTCTATCTATCTATTGTTCTATTGTTCTATTGTTCTATTTATCGATTGTTCTATCTATCGTTTGATCGTTCTATCTATCAGTCATTCTATCTATCGTTCGATCGTTCGATCTCTATCTATCTATCTATCTTTCTATCATTCTGTCTATCTATCTGTCCATCTATCGATTGTTCTACCGTTCTATCGTTCTATCTATTGTTCGATCTCTATCTGTCTATCTATCTATCTATCATTCTATCTATCTGTCTGTCTATCTATTGTTGTATCGTTCTATCTATCGTTCGTTCGATCGTTCTATCTTTCTGTCTATCATCTATCTATTGTTCTGTTCTGTTTGTCTATCATTCTTTTGATCTATCTATCATCTATCTTTCTATCTGTCGTTCTATCGATCGATCATTCTATCGATCTGTCGTTCTATCTATCGTTCGATCGTTCTTTCTATCTGTCTGTCTATCTATCTATCTATCTATCTATCTGTCTATATATCTATCGTTCTATCTATCATTCGATCGTTCGATCTCTATATATCTATCATTCTATCTATCGTTCTATCCATCGTTCGATCATTCGATCTCTAGTTAGATGTTTTAGATGTTTGGTTAGATGTTTTTTCTTATTACAGTTCATTTTAATTTTACTATATTACATTCAGATTTAAATAGTAATTCTGTGTCCTGTTTGCTACCTCCGTTTTTCACTATTATAAATGACCAGGAATACTCCACTCACAGGAATTTTAGCTTTACCTTGAAAGCACATCACCTTTACTATCATTGCTTTTTAACTTTTATTTATTTATTTATATATGCATGTGTTTGGCAGATGCCTACGATGCATTCCATTAATTTATTTTAGCAGTTCATGCATTCTTGGGAATCAAACCCATGACCTTGGCCCTGCTGCTTTTTGAGCAACAGGAAAATGTTAAAAGATATTTCTGATGAGCATGCCGAGGTAGGATGTTTTATTCATGTTGGTCAGTTTAGAAGTGTTGCCAGTTTTGACCACTCCAAACACCTGTTAAAACATGTTTTGAGTAGATTCAAGCAGAAAATCTCTGGCTTGTGCTGTGAATGTTACCAAACTAACTGTGAAAAAGGCATGAGAGTGAAGAATGGTGACTTTCAGGTAATGTAGGTGCTTGGAAAGTCAAGGTGGAAATCTAGCAAAAAGTTGCTGAAGAAACGTGTCAAACTTGGAGAAGTTTCTAATGTGATTTTAGAAGTCAATTTTGTCCTTGTCCTCATCTAAAAGTACATTTCTTCCAAGACAGCAATTGCATTTGCTTTGAACAGGGTAAGTATGCACACATGTACACACATCTCGAGATTTTGCACAGATTTTTCTCCCTTTTTTTCCTCTCTGTAGGACAACACTTATATAAGGTCCCCGGTGACGTTTTTTGTGAGAATGAAAGTGTTTTTCTCCCCAGTGCTTCATTTTAGAAGTAAAGTACAACCATGAATAAAGAATGAAAATTCAGCTATTACGTTTTGTTGTGGAGCAGGATAAATTTGCTATTTATGGCTGCAAAATAAAGCAAGGCGAATAAAAAGGGACACAATGTCTGTTCTTAAATGTTTGCTCAGAAGAATTTTGCACATAGATTAAAAATGCATTCTGTAATTTGTCCTTATTTAAAATGCTTTATACCTAAGTAAATTAATATTACTTGTGGAAAAATGTGTTTAAAAATCATGTACACTCACTTGAGATGAAGACTCCAGTCATCAGCAGCCTAAAAAGCTGTTATTTTACATGTAGTGGGTGGCCTCATGGGAGCACATTGAGATCACATGACTGTTAGAACACTACTCACTGTATCTCAGTAACGTCTTATTAGACACTTTTGGTTGCAGAATAAATTAATCATGACTGACTGTGTACATGCAGCATAACTGATTAAGTGCATCTTTAACATGTAAACTGTTGTCTGGAATGTTTGTGTGTTGGTGCAAGTCACATTGCGTGTTTTTGACTCACTGTGAAAAAACTGGCCCATAAGAGACATTTATTTAGGATTCAGACAACACTGGTTGTGTTGTATGTTTTTGATTCACTTTGAAGAACTTGCTCATAAGAGTCATTTGTTTAGGAATCAGAATACACTGGTTGCAGTACAGTATATGTTTTTGATTCACTTTGAAGAAGTGGCTCATGAGAGTCATTCGTTTAGGAATCAGAATACACTGGTTGCAGTACAGTATATGTTTTTGATTCCTTTTGAAGAAGTGGCTCATGAGAGTGATTCGTTTAGGAATCAGAATACGCAGGTCACATTTTGCATTTTTAACTGATTGTAAAGAACTGGTTTATAGGAGTAATTTATTTATGAAACAGAATATATTGGTTGTGTTGTATGTTTTGATTCACTTTGAAGAACTGACTCATGGAGAGTCATTTGTTTAGGAATCAGACAAAGGTCACATTGTGCATTTTTGATTCACTGGAAAGAACTGGTTCATAAGAGTCATTTATTTATGAATCAGAATACACTGGTCGTGTTCTATGTTTTTGATTCACTTTGAAGAGGAATCCGAATACACTGGTTGCATTACAGTATATGTTTTTGATTCACTTTGAAGAACTGGTTCATAGGAGTCATTTATTTAAGAATCAGAATACTTTGGTTGTGTTGTATGTTTTTGATTCACTTTGAAGAAGTGGTTCATGAGAGTCATTTGTTTAGGAATCAAAATACACTGGTTGCATTGTGCATTTTCAATTTACTGTAAAGAACTGGTTCATAAGAGTCATTTCTGATTCCTAAATAATACACTGGTTGCGTTGTATGTTTTGATTCACTTTGAAGAAGTGGTTCATGAGAGTCATTCGTTTAGGAATCAGAATACACTGGTCACATTGTGTGTTTTTGATTCACTGTAAAGAACTGGTTCATACGAGTGTTTTGTTTAGGAATCAGAATACACTGGTTGTGTTGTATGTTTTTGATTCACTTTGAAGAATTTTGTCATAAGAGTCATTTGTTTAGAAATCAGAATACACTGGTTGGTTGTGTTTGATATTTTTGAATCACTGACGAACTAGTTTATAAGAGTCATTCATTTAGGAATCAGAATACACTGGTTGCATTGTATGTTTCTGACTCACTTTGAAGAACTGACTCATAAGAGTCATTTGTTTAGGAGTCAGAATACACTGGTTGCATTGTATATTTTTGATTCACTTTGAAGATCTGGCTCATTCGAATCATTCATTTTGGAACTCTGTATTTACTGCTATAGATTTAGTAGGTTGAAGAACCTTTGAGGGCTGTGATTTTTAAGGCACTAAAGTGTTTAAATGTTTGCAAATACCTTGAATATGTCTGACTTTATTGCAAACCTTATTCATTTTTTCTTCAGTTTAACAGCAGTATTTGTTGTGCATGCATATCTAGGTAATGTTTGCAAATATGGCTATCATCTGAATATGTCTAGCAATCTTTCTCTTTGTGTCTCTCCAATCGTAATTTTGGCTTTATGGAAATACAGAACTATTATCTATTCGAATTTTGAAAGACGTCAAAATCGATGCACTTGTCAACAGTGCTGTTTACAGAATATATATGAGTTGTGAATAGAGGAATATGTCTCACCTCTCATCTCGTAAGCGTTAGTTTGATGACCTCTGTGCATTGTTCCTCTCCACACACATTTCCGGAGACCTTTAAGGAACCTGCAGTACATCTCCTATTATGTGAGCTGAAATTATAGACATCACATGATAGAAGAGCTGTTGTGCTTCTAGAGGAAATTGCTAACATTATCCTATACCGCTCGCTGTGTTCACTAGCACTCCCAGGGTTTAACGTCACTCTCTTTCTGTGCTTTTAAAGGAACCTACTCAAAGTGACTGTTGGTAATTCGCAGGGGACGAGACTTCCTGTGATCTGTTTTAATAGCAGCACAAATAATCTAGGACGGATTTCCTAAAATGAGTTAGAATACTGTATAGGTCAACAGATCGATAAGGGCATGAAAGCAGAACAGACCAGAACAAACCAACGTGAGGGAAATGAAAGATCTCAGGGTCGCTCATCAAACGTCAGCCGCCAAACATCCGAGAGCTCACGCATGGCACATCCTGCCAGACGGTATGAAGAAATCAATAAAATATTGGATTTTTTAGAACCTATGTTCATAATATTGAGAGAGATGAAATGGAAATCAGATAATGAGATGAAGTGTGTAGGAAAAATAATTACGTCTTGTGCCACAAAATAAGCAATCACAGGATTGCATATAAACACAAATGAAATGACCATGCAGATTAGACCAAAAATGAAAACTTACTCACCCTCAGGCCATCCAAAATATAGTTTGTTTCTACCGATTTGGAGAAATTTAGCATTACATTGCTTGTTCACCAGTGGATCCTTTGCAGTGAATGGGTGCCATTAGAATGAAAGTCCAAACAGTTGATAAAAATCCATCAATTAATATCTAATGAAAAAAAATCCATGAGAGATTTTAACTTTAAAACTATAGCTTCTGGGTTAAACTAGGAGTTTATTGCTATATGTCTCGTCTGAATCAGGAGAGAAATCTGCACAGATCAAGCACTGTTTACAAGTGAAAACAGTCCAAAACTATTGTGTTATAAACATAAATGTTGGTGGATTGTGATGTGAGAAGACAATAGGGATGGACTTTTTCACCTGAGGATATATCATACTTTGTTTTTTGTCCAACATGATTGGTTTGTTTCTTAAAAACACATAGCTTTTTACTTTGCAAGATGCTAATCGATAGACTTGAGTTGTGTGGACTGCTTTTGGATTATTGAGATGTTTTTATCAACAGTTTGGACTCATTCTGATGGCACCCATTCAATATAGAGGATCCAAAAGTTTTTGATTTTTAGATTTATATATATATATATATATATATAAAGAAGTCTCTTCTGCCTGCATTTAGTTGATCCAAAATACAGCAAAAGCTGTACTATTGTGAAAATATTTTAACTATTTAAAGTAACTGCTTTATATCTAAATATATTTTAAAATGGAATTTATTCCTGTGATCAAATCTAAATTTCATTCTAATATGCTGTTCAAGAAACATTTTCTTTAATTATTATTATTATTATTATTATTATTATTATTAGCATTTTTTCAGGATTCTTTGATGAATAGAAAGATCCAAAGATCAGCATTTACCTAAAACAAAAAGCTTTTTTTAACATTATATACCATATATACCATTCAAAAGCTTTTTCTTTCTAGGAAAGAAATTATAGAAATTAATACTTTTATTTAGCAAGGATGCTTTAAATTGATCAAAAGTGTTGATAAAGGCATTTATAATGTCACTCATTCATCAAAGAAACCTTAAAAAAGTCTTCTCTGCTGATTTCAACATAATAATAATAATAATAATAATAATAATGATAATAAATTATTTTTTGAGCAGCAAATCAGAATATTAGAATGATTTCTGAAGGATCATGTGACTGGAGTAATGATTTAGGTTTGAAATTGCAGATATAAATTACATTTTAAAATATTTTCAAATAGAAAATAGTTATTTTAAATAGTAAAATTATTTGAAAATTTTCCGGTTTTTGCTGTACATTGATCAAATGATCAAATATATGCAGGCTTGATGAGCATAAGAGACTCTTTTAAAAAAAAAAATTAAATCTTACTGTCCATAAACTTTTGACTGGTAGTGTAAATTTCTCCAAATCTGTATAATGCCCTGAGGGTAAGTAAAAATTCAGAAAATGTTAATTTTTGGGTGAACTATTTTTTTTTTAATACGCTATAATACGAATAATGCAAAATAAACGGCCTAGATTGTGCCCTGACAGCACACCCGGCTGAACACCCTCCGATGGATTCTTCAACAGAAAGTGACTTTAGTCACCGGGAGGGGGCAGAAACAGATGTGACATGTGTCAGGAGGGGTAACTTTGCCTGTCACCTTTTAATGTGTATTCTCATGGAAGACTCTGAGTGTAGGGATGTGGATGGATGGATTGAGCTGACAGGCATGTGTGAGAGAAATGTATAAACAGGCCGAGGAGAGCGAGGGAGCTGGTGAGCGACGGAAAGAGAAGCAGCGAGAGAGCGGAAAAGCAAAATAAGGGTTGCATGACAGTGCACTGAGTAAGCACTCAGCGGCGGCAGTGTTTCAAACCTTGTGTCCATGCATCACTAATTAATCTATGTAAATTAGCAAAGAACACTTAGCCAGACCTTAATGAGCTCCCCGTCTGTAGCACACGGTCTTCCTCTGAGCATAAAGCCTGCCTGTCTCTCTGCCTGTCCCTCATCGGCTCTCACAAGGACATTCCGCTTTAATTGGCACATAATGCAGAAGATCGCGATCATCACAGCTGAGCGTCACTTGTGATTTAAATCCTCTAAACTTGGTCACGTAACCGGTCCAACATAGCACAGATCATGAGGTTTGTTGCATTAGTGATTAGACTACCCTAGTAAAAAAGTAATAGATTTTGAATTCCTTTAATTTATTAACATATTTTCTTACATATCACTCAAGACTGTTTGGAGTGCTACTTGTGCACAATGCACATTTTTAATATTAAGCCTAAAATATGTTTTAATGTCACTATTGATGAGGACTGTATGATCTTTAAATAATATCAGTCTATAAATGCAAAATATTTAAAGTGTACCTGAAGTATACTTGCAATTGTTCCACTTTAGCACAACTTAAGTATATCTTTAGTTGGACTTCAGCACTACTTTCACACAATTAAATTGCATTAAGCACAAAATTAGTTGGTCCAATTATGCCAGTTTAGTATACTAAAAGTAAAATTACAGGGTATCTTTAGTAAGCACATAATATGTATATTTGTAGTATACTTAGCATTAAATAAATGTATTTTAAATACATTTTAGTATATTTATTTTTCACTAGGGTAGTGAAAATGATTAAAATGCGGGAAAAAAAAATGATAATATGCAGTAAAGGAGGGAACCAAGCGATATCTATACCATAATGTCATAGAAGTTTATGAATAAGATAGTAAGCAACCACACACTACACCCTAGCATTGAAGTGGTGTGTTTTGCATGGAAATCACCTCTCATATTTTATTTTATTTTATTTTATGTATTTCTTCATTATTAATTGTTGTTATTAGTATGTAAAGTGTACTCTTACATAACATTGCATAAAATTAATATTTGCATTTTTTTTCTCTTTTTTTGGAAATTTAATTTTAAAGTCTAAGGGACATTTTCATTGCCATCACAATTGTTTAATGGGTTTTAATCAAGCTGATATACACATATTTCTAAATCATTGATTTGAAGGATTTCATTATGTTTTGCAGTCCTAAACTTGATTATTTTTAACATTTTAGTTCACTTTTTTTGTAAAAATGTATTTAAAAATATCACTGTAATAGTAAAATGTAGTTATAAAATGCAATGCAAATATATTTTGATTTTTAAATACTTTTACATTATAGATGACTTAAATTGTTAAAATATTTATTAATAATTTTGCCATTCAACTGACAATGTTATTGTAATATTTGCATGCTAAATTGTAATTTTAATTGTAAAAAGTCATTTTATTTAAAGATTAGATGCTATATTCAATAGGTTGCTTTGTGCATTCATTTTTAAAATAAACGTTTTACATTGTTTAATTTTAAATTTATGTATAATTTCTATGACTTCTTGGCTGAATAATAAATAACTGTACAAAACAGGTACGTTTATCTTGATCTATCCCTCACAGCCTTATTTTCAATGACAAATATGGTGTTGACTAACGTCTATATAGTTTAAATGAAATGATGTCGCAATAAGTCTTAGTTGTCATGCACAGCTCACAGAAAAGATGATGCAAACTCGGGGCTCTAATGTGGATTCACACAACTAGTGTCTAGGCGTACTTATTATCCTTAAAATGACTCCTTTGCTTAAAAATAGAAAGCAAACTCTCATTCTCCTATTATTTCTTGTATGGTTTGTCAAACTTGTGTTGTGAACAGAGCTCCAGTGATGAGACGGCTCTCATGGTGTGTTGCACAGTAAGAGTTTGTCATGAGAGAGAGAGAGAGAGTGTCAGGGCTCCGGACATTTGAATAAAAAGCAGAAGCAGCATCGAGCCTCTGCTTTTCTGCAAGTGTGTCACCATGTCCGTAAGCTGCAGATGTATCCTCATGCCTGAGGGGGTTTATATTTTACATAAAATTCAGTGATAAAAGCTAGGAAATGCTCCAAATTGGCCTTGGCCTTTTTATTCTCATACCTTAAGCAGCGCTTTTCAATTCCCAGAGCTGCTAACCCTGTTTAAACTCATTGATTACAATTAAGCAGCATTCGCCGAGAAGCGGCCCAGTTGAGAAGCAGCATCCTATCTCTTTCTGTGAAGTCTCTTTAGAGCTAGAAAGTGTTGGATGTTGACTGAACTGCTTTCCTGGAGTGAAAGACTACTGGGTAAGATATATCAGAGTCCTCCTGCAGGCACACAGTTCAGCTTATGGAAAAACAGTGAGATATGAAATCTGGTAAAATTGATGTTTACACCAGCCGTTTCTTATATTTAGTTTCAGCTTAGTAAGATGGGTAGTGTGCAAGAAATTTCATTTCAATTAAATTACTGTTTGTCAATTTAACAAGTAATTTCACAATAAATATCCTGCTTCATTTGAAAATGGTTTACATCACTGAAGTAAAATTGGGTTGGAAACAGCAATTCAGTGTTTTCAGAAAGAAACTCTGAAAAAAGTCATTAACATTATTTTTTCCCCATTCGAAGTCAGGTTTATCTAAGTCATTATAATAATTTTAATCATGCACAGTGAATAGCTGTAAGAAACCATGAAAAGTAGCTGATATTGTATAGACTGTGATGAGAAATAATTATTGTTAATCTAAGAGACAGTGCATCATAAGTAGAAGATATTTTTTGGCTAGTGCACTAAAAATGATAACGTAATCTATATTAACTGTTTTAATTTAAAGGTGACATATCATGAAAATCTGACTTCTTCTGTGTTTAAGTGGTATAAATGGGTCCCCAGTGCATCTATCAACCCACAAAATGGGAAAAAGGACAACAAATATTATAATATTACTGCCACTTAATCTACATGTTTCCACTCATTCTGTTTTTGCAAGCAACAGCAGTGTACCAGTTCTAACGCCATGGCAAAATCATGCAAAGCATGCAAACTGTTCTGTCTTTGGCTGCACAGATGAGCACAGAACACTATTTAGAGTCTCAGCCTCAGATGAGACAAGAAAGCAGTGGATCTATTGATTTAATATAATTTTATGTATATTACACTGCTGCTACACAGATTTCATATAAACTTGTTTTCTTTCTCAGCTGTTTACCTTTACAGACATAACAGACTTTTTTGTAACTCGTGTTTTAACATAATCTTGTGTGTATTTAACCATTTAAGTGCAATAAGACATGAAAGAGAAGTTTAGTTTAGTATAGGGCTGAAAAGATTCCTTGAGTAACTCGAATACAAAAAATCATCGAGGCAAATTATTTGTCTTGAGGCTTCGTTTAGTCCATTTACTGTGACTACACACGGAACACTGCGTTTCCCCACAGACCATTATTACTGAAGCACAAACCAATAAACGCTGGACATATTTAAGACCGTAAATTATTGGTGGTTAGTTATGATGTTCTTAAGTTAGCTATGTTTTGTGAAAGACTAAGTGCCATTGATGTTGATTGTCTCATTCTCTCTCTGTGACACACAGAAAGTTAGAAACTTAGTCAATATCAACCCTGGTGAAAAAAACAGCATATGCTGGTAGCTATGTTTTGATGCTGGGATGCTGGTTAGGTATGTTTTGATGCTGGTTTAAGCTGGTCCTTTGCTGGTCTATGCTGGTCCTTTGCTGGTTTATGCTGGTGCTTTGCTGGTCCATGCTGGTCATGTTGCTGGTCAAGGACCAGCATAAACCAGCAAAGGACCAGCATAAACCAGCTTAAACCAGCATCAAAACATACCTAACCAGCATCCCAGCATCAAAACATAGCTACCAGCATATGCTGTTTTTTTTTTCACAGACTTACGTTTTAGACAGCATATTGTCTGTTTTTGCTCTATTTCGCCCACAAATAACCATAACAGACACAGCCACAGCACTGTTTTGCGTCTTTGAGCAACATGATGGTGTTTAGTTCTTGAATGAATCACCCGTTAAATGACTCAGTTCAACCGCAATGACTCACTTACTTAACAGTGACTTGCTGCCACCTACTGGCGGTACTGATTTCACATTTAAATTATCTTCATTTTAAAAATACATGTAAATATCAGTATTCAGTGTTTTGTTTAAAATAACAAAATAGTATTTATGCATTTGTAACTGCAAGTTAAATGCATTCATGTCCCTCTGAGCTGAATTAAATAGTAGGTAAATAGGCCTTAATGCCTCAATTTCTTGATTCGTTTTAGGTTTTAATGTTTACCTTTATCTAAAGTAATGTGAAATTGATTTTTGTATTTTTATTCATTTATTTATATATATGCCTCCAGCATGCTTGTCTTTTGGTATGACGTGTTTGTGCTGATATGCTCTTCAGGTTTTCACCAAACTTGGCACTGTGCATTATGGCCAAACATCTCCACTTCTGTCTCGTCTGTTCAAAGGACATTATTCTAGAAGACTTGAGTTTTGTTCAGATGCAACTTTGCAGACCAAAACTGTGCTGCAATGCTACAAAAATGTAATTTTTGTCCCATATTTTTCTAATGGAATTGTTATGAACTTTATAATTTAACATGTTAACTGAGGCCTGTAGAGTCTGACAAATATAATATATTGTGCAGAAACACAGATACTCATTCACACAGCTTCTTTCTCCCAGACACGAGTTGCACACACATTGTTCAGCCATTTCTCTGAGCTTTACACGGTCTGATCTTGGGGTGAATGTGTTGTTGTTCATCTGAGGTTTTATTTTCAAAATTTTAAGACCAGCCAAGGACCAGTTTTTTTTTTTTTAATGATGTCCTGATAGGGAAAACCATGAAATTCAAAAGGGTATCCTAACTTTTCACATGACTGTATATATATATATACATATATATGTGTGTGTGTGTGTGTGTGTGTGTGTGTATTTGCATTTTGAAGGTAATTTGGCAAAAAAAAAAAAATGAAATGGGTTTAGTTTTCATGGTTATAAATGTATGCAATTTCAGCAATAAAAATATTACTTTTTCTAAAAAGAAAACAAATTACTTGTTTATTTTAAGAAGCCTATCTTATTTTCTCTTGTATATTTAGCATTGCTCTAATAAAGAAAAATGACTTCTTATCCGACTACTTGATTAATCGATAGAATAATCGGTAGAATACTTGATTACTAAAATAATCGATAGCTACAGCCCTAGTTTAGTACTCAGATTGCCATGTGACAGCCACTTTCTGTGCCACATGCTTCAGATGTGTTTGCTCAGAAAACCTTATATCAGAAATTTAAACTAATATGTCAATAAAATGCATGATTTCAGTGCAATAGACATGATAATCAAAACCAAACAGATGTTTTTTTAGCAGAGTATCTGAGATACAAGCTGTAAAGGCACAGTCCTATTCTGGAAAAGGGGGCGGGGAGCAGCAGCTCATTTGCATTTAAAAAGACATGCACGAAAACAGCGTGTTTGTGCTTCCACAAAAATAGGCATTTTCAAAATGATATAATAAATGATCTGTGGGATATTTTGAGCTGAAACTTCACTGACACATTCTGGGGAACCCTGAAATGTATATTACATCTTGTAAAAAGGGGAACTTTTGAGTCAAAATATGTTATTTAGCATTACTGAATCAACCTACATACACTGATTTATTCCAGCGAAACGTATTTATAAGAGTTAAACCAGATTAACCTTAAAAAAAAAATTTTAAGGTAACATTTGCAGGTATGGTGGATGTCTACTTTCTACTAAGTCTCTCAAAAATAAAAGATTGAGACTGTTCTTGGCAACACCTACTTGTAAATGATTTTATAATAATTCATTGAACTGCATTATGTAAGACCTTTTAAATACATGATATCCTCATACATTTCAAATGACAGTAAGAGGATGATGGTCCTGTGTGAATAGAGCCAGACAACATATGTTCAAGTTGGTCTCAACTTCTCTGGATGTGCTCAGAGATAAACGAATCTCACCAGCATTTGTGGAGGATTCGATGCATAAAGAAGCATCATCAAAAACTTATAAGCATAAAACCGGTATCTGTGTCCTGATATAGAGAGATAATCAGTTTTCTAGAGCATTGGTATCCAGGGAAAAATCACAGTGAAATATGAAATGAAACCCATCGTTGTTGGCCTGAAAGTAAACCCAGTCAAATATTCATGACAAAGAAGAAAGATCACCACTGTAAGAACTTTTTAGAAATGCTCTTTAATAGAAGCATGCATAAAATCACCTTTGCTTTAAATTTTACAGTATTTTAACAGGTGAAGGTGGAGATCAAAATGTAAATTCTGATAATGGTTCTGTCTGGTGTCAAAAAAACAGTGCTGAGGTGTTAACTGATGGACTGGAGTTGTTGAATTACTTTTGGATTATTGTGATGTTTTTATCACCTGTTTGTACTCTCATTCTGACGGCACCAATTCACTGCAGAGGATACATTGGTGAGCAAGTGATGTGATGCTACAGTTCTCCAAATCTGTTTTAATGAAGTAATAAACTCATGTAAACTCATCTTCTCGGATGGCCTGAGAGTGAGTACATTTTCAGCACATTGACACTATTTCTTTATAATATTTCTTTATAAAGCTTTAGTATTTACATTAGAGGTTTGTTCAAATCCCTACATGAGCAATAGTAATAGTGACGTTTGGCTTAGCAAGCACCGCTAATAAGTTGAATTTACATAAAAAGCCTTCAAATTAACATAATAAACATAGTTTTCTGCTTACCGCCATTAATTCTGCAATTTCGAAACTGAGAAAAAGCTTGTTTGGAAGGATGAATTAACCTTTAGGTTTTGTTTTCATAGACTAGTGGATCAATTGCCTTTTCTTAGGAAAAAAGTGGCTCTTTTTTGTTTTTCTTTCTCTTGACATTTATGCCTGGACCATATTGGTCCCCTGCTGGGAACATCATTGGCTTCTCTAATTGTTATTAATTATGCACTTAGTATCTGAATACATAAGTAGATATGCGCGCTGCTGCCGGCGTGTGTGTTGCCTTCTATAGGACAGATTTAATTACAGCTTTAGATGGTCTTCAGACACGTTACATGTTTTAATCGCTGTCACAAGGAACTTGTTTTTTGTTGTTTTGTGTGTGTGTAAATATGTGTATTGAATGTCTTTGCATTTATACCATTTTAGTATACCAAACATCTGTGCTTTTCTTAATGGAAGCATCTGTATTTGCATTATTAGATTCAAAGCATGCCATGATGAATCACAAACATGATATATCGTCTTCACACAGAGTCGCTTTTTCTTGGACAGTTTTGTGATGGTTACTCCTGGGGTGTGTTTGTGTTCTGAACATTTGCCCTGAAGTGTATTGTGCTGTCTTCAGGCAACACATTTCAGAGATACCAAAGGGACGTGCAACTTAAAAATTCTATGCATAATTCATTTATAAAAAAATAAATAAATAACATGCAAGGTGTGTTTTACTGAAAGGCAGCCCACAGGTGGACTTCTGCTCAGCAGGAATAGAGGGTCTCATGTCACATACCTCCCTCACAGTTCTTTCTCATTTTTCCCCCGAGGTCTTACCATCAAACAAAGTATTTTTTTGACAAGTCCCCGCCAGTGGAAGCTCTACCAACTCAATGTAGGTTTTGTAACTGTCTGTGCATGAAAGTTCATTTTGAACAGTTCATTTTGACTTTGAGAGCCAAAAAAAAAGTATGTCAGAGAGCAAAATGAATACCCGTGGCTGCTGATGATATATTGAGGTCTTATGAAGCGAAACAATCAGTCTGTGCAATAAACTGAGCATTATTTACAATAGCATTTGTTTCAATGATGTATACACATATGACACAATTACATTATTAAAGCACCCAATAATGATGTGAAATGCAAGTTTTTTGCATGTCTAAAGCATCTAAATAAACTAGTCGTAAGCAACATAAACCATTACAAACCATAAAAACTTTCATTTTGCTCCTTCATTCATTTTGGCTCCTTTCGAGTCAGAAAAGTGAGTTTTGATATGTGCTGCTTGAGCCGGAAAACTGTTTTAGACGGTTAAGTCTTATTTGCTGAACTGGTTCATCCAATTCACTAAAAAGAATCAGTTCAAAAGAATGATTCATTCATGAATGGAACATCATTCTGGAACGTTTACGCAGTGCTGTGGATTACTGGTAACAATGTTGTGAGCAAAGTTCAATTCCTTTCGCAGACCAATCTTTTGCTTCATAAGACCTTAATATATAGATAAGCTGATATACTTTTTTAGACTCTCAAAGTGTAGTTTTTGAATCACCAAGGACCATGGTTTTAGCTAAAAATCTTCAGCTTTCATATTGAAGAAAAACAGTCACCTGCATCTTGGATAGCCTGAGGGTGAGTAAATTAACAGGAAATTTTCATTTCTGTGTAAAGACAATTCGATAAAAAGGATCAATGTAACATAATCAATTCATTTTATTAGGAATGAGTCATGATGTTGACTAGCTGCACTCTTTTCTATTCTTTTGCAGTCTGATTGTCTTTGAACACAAGAAATGTACCTCTAAATCTGCCTTAATAAGTCAGCTATTTGTGCAGAGATTGCCAACTAGTCAATTATGAAAATGTCATTTTGCACAAGCATATTTTTATAACTGTAACACAGTATTGTAACAGACTACTTTTGAAACTGAAACATTCCCCAGCACTGTCTAATAACGCATACAATTCCTGAGATTCCACTGAGTGTATTGGAAATGCAATCCACTGTGATTGACTCAAGGAAGCTGTTTTTGTGTGCTGGCCGTACTGATTAGTTTCAGACGTCTGCAGGCAGTCAGTGAGGGACAAGAGAGAGTGAGAGTGAAGGACAGAACTAACAAGGAAATACAAGATATAAAGAGAAGAGAAACACAGAGGCAGATAAATAATTACATAACCCGGAGTCTATACATCCACAGGAATAATGCTGTACGTTTGACAAGGTCATGTCAGGTGAACTCCACCAACACTCTGCAGGCTAAACCACATAGCCATCCTTTATATTCTACAGTCTTTAGTTATTTTTTTCAAAGCATATTAGTAATACAGATCAGCCTGTACATTGTGATTTGGTTTTGTATATTTTAAGCATTAAATATCTAAATATTTGCTCATGCAGTACTTGAGTCTAGGGACCAAGAGGTCAAATTTCATAAAATTAACTAGATTTTCTACATTTACAACTACATTTTCTGAAAAAAGTAGTGGTGTATGCCCATGTAAAAGATGCTTATGTCAAGGCCATGTGTTTACACTGGTTTAAAGCATGGTGATAGGGTGTTCAGAGTGGTTGTCGCAGTGTTGCTATGCAGTTACCCAGTGTTCTGGGTGGTTTTTGGGGTGTTGCTATGCAGTTACTAATGTGTTTATAATGGGTTTTATGTTGCTCGCATGTTCTGGGTGGTTGTCAGCGTGTTGCTATGCAGTTAACAATATGTTTTAGTGGGTTTTATGTTGCTAGCGTGTTCTGGGTGGTTGTCAGGTGTTACTTTGCAGACAACAATGTGTTTTTAGTGGGTTTTATGTTGCTAGAGTGTTCTGGGTGGTTGTCATTGTGTTTCTATGCAGTTAACAATGTGTTTATAGTGGGTTTTATGTTGCTAGAGTATTCTGGGTGGTTGTCAGGTTTCTATGCAGTTACCAATGTGTACATAGTTGGTTTTATGTTGCTAGGGTGTTCAGAGTGGTTGTTGGGTGTTGCTATCGTTACCAATGTGTTCCAGTGGGTTTTATGTTGCTAGGTTGTTCTGGGTGGTTTTGGGTGTTGCTATGCAGTTAAATGTGTGTTTTATAGTGGGTTTTATGTTGCTAGGGTGTTCAGGGTGGTTTTGGTGTGTTGCTATGCAGTTATTAATGTGTTCATAGTGGGTTTTATGTTGCTAGGGTGTTCAAAGTGGTGTCAGGGTGTTGTTATGCAGTTACAAATTTGTTAATAATGGGTTTATGTTCCAAGGGCATTCAGTGGTTGTCGGGTGTTGCTATGCAGTTTCAAATTTGTTCATAGTGGGTTTTATGTTGCTTGAGTGTTCAGGGTGATTACCAGGGTGTTGCTATGCAGTTACCAATGTATTAATAGTGGGTTTTATGTTGCTAGGGCATTCAACGTGGTTGTTGGGGTGTTGCTATCAAGTTACCAATGTGTTCATAGTGAGTTTTATGTTGATAGGGTGTTCAGGTGGTTGTCAAAGGTGTTGCTATTCGTTAAAAGATGTTTATAGTGCGTTTTATGTTGCTAGGTGTTCAGGGTGGTTGTCAAGGTGTTACTATCCGGTTAAAATGTGTTTATAGTGGGTTTGCGTTGCTAGGTGTTCAGGGTGGTTGTCAGGATGTCGCCATGCAGTTACCAATGTGTATATAGTTGGTTTTATGTTGCTAGGGTGTTCAGAGTGGTTGTTGGGGTGTTGAAGCATTTACTAATGTGTTCTTACTCGGTATTTTTATGTTGCTAGGGTGTTCAGGGTGGTTGTTGGGGTTATCAGGTTACTAATATGTTCATAGTGGGTTTTATGTTGCTTGAATGCTCAGGGTGTTGCTATGCAGTTACCAATGTATTCATAGTGGATTTTATGTTGTTATGGCATTCAGGGTGGTCACCAGGGTGTTGCTATGCAGTTACCAATGTATTCATAATGGATTTTTTGTGTTGCATATGCAGTTACCAATGTATTCATAGTGGATTTTATGTTGTTAGGGCATTCAGGGTGGTTGTCAGGGTGTTGCTATGCAGTTACCAATGTGTTCATAGTGGGTTTTATGCTGTATTGTTCAGGGTGGTAGTCAGGGCATTGCTATGCATTTACCAATATGTTTACAATAGTTTGTAGCATGTCCCTTCCTATATATTCAGGGTGTTGCTATGCAGGAAGATTACAGTGTTTTCAGCCTGTTTCTGTAAGTGCATGGTGGTTACCAGGGTGTTTGACTTAAATTGAAGTCCCTCTTTCCATTTAAGTCTATACTATTTTTTTCCACTTGTTTTATTGGCCACCAAAACTCCAAGGCCTGTTTCACACATCCTGCATCTGCTACGTGCGAGTGGCGCGCATCTATTTTGGCCCCTATATTAACATTTTACAGCATTCACACTGTCCAGATGAGCAGCGTGGTGCTGCATCCCAGAAGTGCCGCTGTGTGTAGAATATCACTCAACCTATTTTTGCCGCATGACACACATCAGAAAACATGTTGAATATAAAGTACAAACCTGTTTTATCAACCCACAGACAGAGACAGACTAACCAATACTTTCTAGTCATTTATCAAACATGAATTCAGATGTAAGCAGTTTATAGATACAGTTTGGGGTTTGGCATGTGCTCTGTGTAAATTAATTACCATACATTACATTTCTAGCTTGGGAAAACTTGATGTAATGTAATGTTTAAAGCACTTCATATTGTTATTAACAATGGATGGAATATATTTTCTTTCTCTGTGTATTTTTATATCAATATGGTGCAATTATCCTATTTAAATTGATGTGATGAATGAGTTAGGTCAAAAGTAATCGACCAAAACAACACATACAACTCTCACTGATGTAAATGAGTTTTAATTGTACCTGATCTGCCTAATTAAAAGCAGTTGAGTTTATGAAGAGACAGAGACTGAATGAATTCTACTCTATTATTTCAAAGCTCTGTCTGAGATTACAGACTGAAGCCTTTTATATCAAAAACCAATGATATTTGCCTGAATAACCGTTAATTCATGGATAACACTAGCCCACTGGCACAGATTTAAAACACCGCCTCTATTATATTACAGATTCATGCTGAAAATCAACCCGAAGGTGACAGGCTCTCTTTTGGAGGCTCCTCAGAAATAGGGGATTTAAGAATTATGGGTTTGCATATGTTAGAATTGCACTGCTGCGTTTCAAACACATTTCTTTGATATGCATGTATATGGATTATCTTTCTCCCTACATCAGAGAGTGATTCAGAATGTGCGCAGTAATGAAAAAAATGGTTTCTTTCATTGCTTTAATGTTCTGCAGAGCCAAAAATATACTACCAACTTTGAGAAACACAACCACGGAGTTGCAATAATTGGTTGCATGCAGTATCAGTATGAAACTGGCAATAAATCTTGTGTCATGCTGAATCTTAAAATATATAAGACCACACAGTTTGGTCAATTATATCCATATGCATTTACAATACATAAATCCCTTTGACACTAACAGATTATACAGAGCGATATTCAGAGTTTCACCTCACCTAATTGGCCCTTTTCTGGACCCAGGCGCAATAGATGCATCTGCCCGGGAGTAAATTTGGGTCCTGATAGTGTCATCAATCACTCGGCCAGCAGCTTTGGCCACAGGCTTTCACAGTGCCAGTGTGTGAGGATTTTCAGTGCCACATTGTTTGCTAGAGAGGACCACACTAAGTGGCTTTGTGCAATTTGACAGTCGGCAAACAATAGTGCTGTTCCAGTATTTCTGAAGATACTTCTGCCAAAATAAAGTAGTGCATAACTCCAAAATAGAAAAAAGAACTCCACAGCAGTGCTTTAAAGGTGAAGTATGTGATTGCCGCAGCACCAAACAGAACTTCAAAAATATTGACGCTTTTATGAGCATTTCAAAAGAAGAATCACATTCGATGTGTTTTCTGCATTAAAATAAAAGGGTTATGTTTGGATTTCAGACGCACAGATATGACCTGGAGGAGATTCTTTCATTGCTGAAGCTTCTGTTTATGTTCTCCTCTTTGTCAGCCTTTTAACAGCCTGTCAAATGGTTGAATGTTGTGTCTGGGAAGTGTTGTGCCTTATAGTGCCTAAAAGCCATAACATATTATAGCTGTTTCTACAAATGTGTATGTGTATTGTCTGAATTTAGAGATGTGAATCTTTGGGTTGACAGTGATTTGATTCAAAATAGTTTTTTGTATGTTCAGAATTGTTCAGTTTTTTTTTTTGTTTTTTTTTTTTTGATACACTGAACAGAGGTTTCATTCAACTTCCATTCGTCTTGGACAAGAAAAAGAAGAACAACAGTCTATCTCAAACTTTTTATTGTAAAACTAAAGTTAAACTGAAGCTAGGAAAATCTTGGATCGTTACTATTCCAGTAAAAATGGTAATTACTAAAATATAATAATGACTTTTTATGAATATAATATAATATAATGTAACATTTTGTTTACTTATTGTAAGCTATAAGTTTTTTTTTAATTTTATTTTGAAGTGATTATTGACAGAAATTGATTATGCAAAGTCATATTTCACAATTGATGCAGTTGCATTAGCACAATATTTAATCTAAGCCTAGAGAAAAATCACTGAATCGTTGCAATCCTGTCTAAAATGTAATAATTCACTGGTGCAAATGGTTATGTTTAATGAAATGATGTTGCAGTATTTATTATGTGCATATAATATTGGACACTATAACCTAAGACTGATAGATAAATAGTCTTTAAGTTTAAACTAAATCTGCACATCAGTTTGTATAGCCTGACAAATCTAGAAAACAGAATAGAACTCATCCAAACAAAACAAAAATCCATCAGTTCCCATTAATGTTCTGAGGCTATTGGCTTTGTTGTTCCACCTGCAGAAGAACAGAGCATTACTAATTCGATAAAACAGTCCGAATACCTCGAATTGATCTTGACATAAGGGTAAATCTGTAGTGTAGCAGGTCTAATTCCAGCGATTGCTCTATCGGCTGTTCCCGAGGCAGAGGTTTGTGCTCCGTTTGCTCTCAGTGCGGTGGATACACGGCTGTCAAATATGAATGTTATCTTACGTCTGAGCAATGATGTGGAACAAAGAAGGCCCTCACAGTACCACAGCGATGCACAGTAACTCGACATCCGCTTTTAAGATACTGTGTTTCATGAAAGTTTAACTAGAAGTTATTTTTTACAGATTGGGCAGGAGGGGGAACAATATAACTGTAATAAATAGTGGCCTGTCATTTTAATCATAAATTATTTTATTAATATTACTTAACATCTATATAAATAGCCAGTGTGTGTGGTTATAAATCATATGCACACATGCACTAATGTCATGTAGACGTCTAAGTTGTTACATGTGACGCTATATTGTGAAATACAGGTGTTATATGAAGCTGATGAGAGTTATTTGGCATTAATGTAAAGCTCTTGCACACCTGATATTGACAGGGTGATATCAGAAAAGCCACTGCAGGAGTCTGAGCTTATTTAGTGACATTGTGTAGCAGTATGAAAGATCACAGCATGGGCAGACAGAAAATAATGAAAATAAACAAAACCACCCTGCATTAACCAAGGCAGCATACAGCGTACTATTAATTTCAATATTTATATATTTATTTATTATTGCCTTTAGGAATAAAGGTCAAATCAAGTGGTCATTGTACATGACTATAATATAACTGTTAGGCATAGATTACAACCACAAAGAACAGCCATATAGTCATTTTTAAACAATAGTTGAGTTAAATAATACAACCTAGTCACTTGGTTTGTCCATATTTCACCCTTTATTTTCTTAATGCCTTGCACATGTGTAATTGCGTAATTTAAAGGGATATGGTTAATAATGAGTCAGTTTACCTCAAGAAGTTGCCCTCCAGAACAAAAATTTACAGATAATGTACTCACCTCCTTGTCATCCAAAATGTTCATGTCTTACTTTCTTCAGTCGTAAGGAAATTGTTTTTTGAGGAAAACATTTCAGGACTTTTTTCCATAGTGCTGTGAGTTTGAACTTCCAAAATGCAGCTTCAAAGGGGTCTAAATGATCCCACACTGTAAAAAACAATTTCTTAAAATTTAAAGGCAGCTGGGTAACAAGCCCAGCTTTTAAGTTGAACAAACTTTTGTTTAGTCAACTCAAATATCTAAGTTGTCACTTAGTACAACATTTCAAGTTGACTAAACTTATTTGAGTTGACTGAACTTAAAATTTTAAGGCAGCAGGGTAGCAAATTATTTTAAGTTGACTCAACACATTGTGTTTTTTTTTTTTTTTACAGCAGGTGAGGAAGAAGGGTCTTCAAAAAAACAAATGCAAATTTATATACTTTCTAACCTCAAATGCTTGTCTTGTTAGCGCTGTGTGAACTCTGTGCATTCCGGTTTAATACAGTTAGGGTATGTTGAAAAACTCCCAACTCATTTTCTCCTCCAACTTAAAAATCATCCTACATCGCTGCAGAAGTACTGACCCAGTGTAAGGATATGTTATGAAATATAGGTGCTATATGGAGGTTAGGTTAAGTTTGAGCAGTATCTACCAAAACTAAAAACTCTCAAAGCAAGACTTTAATAACAATTTTGGTTTTAATATTAAACGTTTTATATAACACGTAACCTTAATATTGGCTCTATATATTTGCACCAGCAAAGTCCTTGTTGCTGTTTTGCAAGAAAAAAAAAAAGGTCCATATCACAGTAGCCTACATTTCTGAAAGTAGTTTTCTGCAGCATTAGCTATTAAGGTTGTGATGAAAAGCATAATTACAGAGCACTGTTGTAGAGAGTCTTGACCCGTAGCTGTCCATTAGTGATGTACAGGTTGTTTGGACGACATAAATAGATTACCAAAAAACAACAGAGATGGGAAGCAAATAGGCGGGGAACCGATAGCAAGAGAGAAGAGAGATCCAAAAAGAGAAAAACAACAATAAACTCAGAAGAATGAGTCATGGTCAGTTGTTGAAGGAGTGCTAATGGTTATCATCTGTGAATAGCCAGACCTGCTGACTTCTACAGAACTTTCTTTGCACGTTTTATAATGGCACACAAAAGCATCACACCCATATTAACAGAGTACATTTTTCACACATAAAATGTGTGTATGAAAGTATTTTTGTTGGTCGGATTTTGATGAATATGTCAGAATGTCTGTTTAAAATACCTGATTTATTACTATTTTACTATCAGTGCTGTCAGTTTCTTTTTTATTATTAATGTATTAATTTAATTTAATTTAATTTAAGTTCGTAAAAAGTACAGATACACAGTAGCAGAGACACAAATGCTTCATATTCATTGACATAATTCCTGATGATTTTAAGCATTTTGTTAAGCATTTGTAATTTTATGTTCGTGATTCTCTTCGTGCACATTAGATTTTGTGACTATCAAGATCAGAGTCAAGTTACAGGGGGGTAAAAATGACTTCAGAAAGATGGCAGCATCATAATGTTATTTTTACACAGAGATTGGTGGTTTTTAGTAAAATTTGTTGACTGTAGCAATCTTCGTTGTGTTATGTGCCAGTGGCGACTATTCAAAACTGGGGAAAAAGCACTTTTCAAGTTTTTCTTCAAAGTTTACCCGCATGTAACTCAAGTAGAAACAAAATACAATTCTAATTTCAGCATTATTTCTTCTTCGGACATTGTTCTTTAAATAAAATAAGTATCAGCTGTACAAGAAGTGACCAACATTTGGTTTTCGACCTCTGAAAATAGGTAATATTCAATAATCTGGACATGGAGCCTCACTGATATCCCCATATCTCTGGGACTGAATGATACAGGGCCTTGAAAATAAAGATTTCAAAAGAAAAGTTTATGAACTAGAATCTAAAATCATATTGTGATATCTTTAATACTTCTTGAGTTATAGGCATGCGAACCTTGGAAAAAAATATTTATGGCACTCAGACTGGTATATGTTCAATGCAACTGTCTACGATACATCTCTAGTTTTAACATTATTTGTTCTTCAGACATTCCTCTTTAAAAGAAAAGAAGTGTCATATTTTTGCAAACTGACCCACATTTGTTTTTTGACCACTGAAAATGTTTACATTTTAACAATTTACTCCGGAGCCATATTAAAATTCCAATATCTCTGGAACTGAATCTCATAGGGCATTAAAAATAAAGATGCCAAAAGGAAAGTTTGTTAAGACCCAATATGTAAAAGAACATTAAGATATCTTTAATACTTCTTGAGTTACAGGCATGCAGACTTTGGAGAAAAACTTAAAGTGCTGTTTCCCCATTTTAGAATGGTCACCATTGGCACATAATGCAAAAAAACGATTGCTGAAGTTTTACTAACAGAGCTTAAAATAACACAATTAAAAAATAGTTACCCCCCTGTAACTTGAAAATTGCCATTTTGACCCCTCTACAAAATAGTGGATTACTCATTAAATACTCATAAATGACATTTAATATTTTGCCTTTTATCACTATACATATGTATCTTTCTTTAGAAAAAATATTAGCAAAATCAAACATTTGAGCCTCTGGTTGAGTTGTCATGAAATGACCCTGCATTTATTCAATCAAAAATACAGTAAAAACAATAATATTGTGAAATATTATTAGAAATTAAAAGAGATATTTTTTAATTGAATATATTTTAAAATGTAATTTATTCCTGTGATGCAAAGCTGAATTTTCAGCATCATTACTCCAGTCTTCAATGTCACATGATCCTTCAGAAATCATACTAATATGCTGATCTGCTGTTCAGGATGTTTTATTATTATTATTATCAATGTTAAAAATGATTGTGTAGCCTAATATTTTAGTTCAATGTCTGTAGTGTAGATATTAAGAAATCAATATTTAATGTAGATTCTTAAACATTAGTTCTTCTCATATAAAAGGCTTGGTTTTATATGCTGCCAATGCATTAGTAATGTTTCAGTGTCAGCAAAAATGTGAAAATGTGTGTGATCTAATGGAAACTGTGATGAGATCACATTATGTTGCAGACATTTTTTGGAGCTTGTTACTGGAATGGTTGCTCTATTGTAAAACTGAACTGAAAAATGTAGTTAAGTTAGCTATAGTCACTCCCCAACACTAGAACTATTAAGTGAAACAGATATGAGATTTTTGCACAGCACCTGTCAATTATGTGTTGAATTCAGCTGGGCTGTATGCCAGACGGTGGAAAATTAAGACTTTAGATACCAAGGGAAATTGCAAGACAGACATCACAGCAGCTACCCGCTGCCTCCTTATTTTCATTCACTCATCCCTCCATCCATCCACCTGACCCAGAAAGTTGGAGCACTGCTATGACACGCAGGGAAAGCACAGCTGTTCCTTTCTTCGCAAAAGCAGGCTGAAAGGGAATGAGCTGGCTGATATCCCACTGGCTCTTGGGCCTTGAATTCTTTAGAAAAGCATAAAGACAGTGTAGAGTCAAGGTAGAGATGGAGAACGTCATGGCTCAGTGGGAAATGCATTCAAACAGTGAGAAAGGGTTGAGGGTTGTCCACTTGTAAGAGATGCATTCTGAAATATTCATGTGAGAAAGTGTGAGAGAGCATGCTAAATAACATGGTGCAGATAAATGCCAGTGTTTTGTTTTGGGTATATATGACGGCTCTTTTTTTTTTTTTTTGACGATTCTTTTAAAGGTTTTCTATGAGATGTACTGCTCGGAATGATATAAATAAGAACAAATCATGAAAATGGTTTTGACAGTGTTTTGTCCAAGACAAATTTCCCCTCAGGCCCAATAAAGTATATTTTTGTTCACTTTGTTCAGTTTATTTTCAGGCTGCTGCGTGTACGGGGTTTCCAAGTCTTCCATGATAAAAGAAAAAAAAGTTTATCCTACATGACTTTTAAAATCCGAACAGAATTTAAAACACTAGGCATTATATACTTGTAAGTAGTTACAGAGGAAAAACTGGGCATCATTTACTAAACGACGGAGCATTACACACTACTTTAAAGTCGTTCTGAACACAACAAACTAACACAGAAACCTCTGATTGGAAGAAGCAAACATTTTCTATGAAAATTTTCAACTCAAATCTGCGCTGGCTCTTAATTTTGGCAACCAGCATCAACTTGTTCAGACCATAAATCGGGACAATAATATGGGCATGTTCTAGCCTTTTACATGAAAAGTTACACTGTAAAAATTTTCAACAAAGATTATTGAAGTACTTTTTTTTTTTTTTTTGGAATTTTTTTTGGTTTCTCTGCCTTAAAACGTTGTTCAGTTCAGTTCAAAGATTATTTGTAATAAGTTAATTTTAAAATTCTACACTTTTTTTGTTTATTTGCTTCCCAACTGGCAAATTGTGCTGTTTCTTGTTTTAAGCATGTCTAACAGCATTTATTGAGGTTTATTCTTAAAATGAGAGTGGGAGAAAAATAACTCTTTAACTGTTGTATTAGAAAACTATGGAAGCTTGTTTCCACAAAAGGAATAAAAAATTAAAAATAAAATAAAATAAAATAAAATAAAATAAAATAATATTTTTTACCTCAGACATTTTCCAGTAATTCCAAGAAAAAAAGGTCAGAATTGTGATATATATATTTTTTTTTTCATGCAATTCCAAGTTTATCTTTTGCATAATAATAATAATAATAATAATATATTTTTAATTTGTAAGATTTTTCTTGTAATTCCAGAAAAGATGTAAACCTAAAATTATGAAATTGTGATATATAAACTTAAGTTTATCATTTTCATTTCTGTGATTATATCTCACATTTTTGACTACTTTTTCTCAGAATTATAAGTTTACATTTTACAATTTTGTGGCACAGGATTTAAAATAATAATAATAATAATAATAATTTTTATCTCACATTTCAGATTTTTTTCTTGCATTTATAAAACAAAAATAGAAAAAAGTCAATATATAAACTTGCAATTACTTTTTTTAGAAAAATGCAGAAATGTTTTCCTCAAAAACATGATTTCTTTACGACTGAAGAAAGAAAGACATGAACATCTTGGATGACAAGGGGGTGAGTACATTATATGTGAATCTTTGTTTTGGAAGTGGACTTCTACTTTAACAATCATGATTTTATTTTTTGAGCAAAATAATTGTGATTTACCATTTAACCATTAACATGCTGCCCTAATTGCCATTTGAAGAAACAAACCTCAGACCTTGAGATCTTCTCAGATTCCAAAGGGAATGTGGAAAACCCTGGGAGTTTGATCTAATTACGGTAGCCGAATGCCTAATGCACTTACGGAGCCTGATGGTTCAGGATTCATCTCATATAAGCTTACTCGGCTGACCAGACATTCAAATCCAAGATGCCATGGATCAAGTCGAGCTAAAATGTGCTAATGACCATAATTGAAGCACTCTCTGAACTAAAGCAGGGTGGAGTGTATTGGCTTGACTTCAGGCGGCATTTTAATTAGCAAAGTTGTTCCACGTCTTAAGCCGCAGGTGGAGGGCCACAGGGATTGAGCCTTTGAAATATCATTACGGTGATTAGCCGCAGTGCCGTCGGAGAGGATCGAGAGCGCTGTAACACTAGATTTAATGAATTAATGAAAAGTATACGTTTCTTATGTAACTGGAGTGACCCGTGGCACCTCGAGTTGTCACTTTTGATACAAAGAACCGTCTTTCTTCAGTAACTTCTAGTAGCTTCCCAAGGGCATGTGCACTTGTTCATGAATAACGTACAGGACAGCATCCATCTCGGGAAGATGGTGTGCTATCAGTTGGCCGCAGACGATGCACTGATGCGTGCTGCTCAAAGGGAACAATATCTACGGAGGAGAAGGAGAAAATATTGAGACACCTGGATAATGGAGGAAAGCGAAAAGAATGAGCAAATTTACAGAGCCTCCTCTTCTCCAGCTGAGGCCAGGGTAACCAATAAACCATCATGTGCTATCAGAGGAAAGCGTTTTTTTATGCGGTTTATCAGCCAGACTCACACAGGCCTCTGCGACGCCACTAATAACTAGAGCTGTCAGCTTAACATGTTTATTTAGTGCGATTAATTAGAAGGAAAATAATGTGATAAAATAATTAATCATGCCCATGAGACACTGACACAAGAACGTATCTTGAATTCAGTTTATTTTGCTTCCTAACTGGCACATTGTGTTGTTTCTTGTTTTAAGCAATAGTCTACAGAAAAACAACTGTTCACCAGGGGTATAAAACTGTGGAAGCATGTTTCCGCCACAGGATTAAAAAAAGAAAATCTTGCAACTAAGATTTTTTCTGAATCGTAAGGTTACATCTTACAGTTTTGTGCCACAGGATTTTAATCTCACAATTCAGACTTTTTTCTTGCAATTCCAAGAAAAAAGGTCAGAATTGTGATATATAAACCCAGATTTTTGTTTAATGCAATTCCAAGTTTATATTTTGCATTTGTGTTTACATGTCACAATTTTGTGCCACAGGATTAACAAAAACAAAACAAAGGTTTTATCTCACAGGATTTAATAAATAAATAAATCTTTTTTTTAAATGCAATTCCAAGATTATCTTTTGCATTTCTGTTTACATGTCACAATTTTGACTATTTTTAATGTTGTTTTTATCAGAATTCTAAGTTTACATCATGCAATTTTGTGCCACAGGATTAAAAGAAATCTAATTTTTATCTTATAACGTAGACTTTTTTTCTTGCAATTCCAAAAAAAAAGGTCAGAATTTTGATATATAAACCCAGATTTTATTTATTTATTTATTTATTTATTTATTTTTAAATGCAATTCCAAGTTTATCTTTTGCATTTCTGTGTTTACATATCATTATTTTTTGCCACAGGGTTAAAAACAAAAACAAAACAAATGTTTTATCTCACAGGATTTAATAAATAAATAAATGAATGAATATTTTTTAAAATGCAATTCCAAGGTTATCTTTTGCATTTCTGTTTACATGTCACAATTTGACTATTTAAAATATTTATTAAAAATATTGAAAAAAAAATCTATTTTTATCTCGCAGGATTAAATAAATAGATAAATAAATAAATCAAATTTTAACTCACAATTCAGATTTCCATTTTTCTTTTTCTTTTTTTTTTTACAATTCCAAGAAAAAAAAGTCAAATTGTGTTTTATGGCGTTTTTTTTTTTTCATGCAATTCCAAGTTTATCTTTTGCATTTCTGTGTTTATATCTCACAATTATGATTATGTTTCTCATGCAATTTTGTGCCACAGGATTAAAAAAAATTAATCAAATTTTTACCCACAATTCAGACTTTTTTTCTTGCACAATTTTGTGCCACTGGACTAATATATATATATATATATATATATAAATAATCTCACATGATTTTAAAAATAAATAAATAAATCTTTTCTTGCAGTTCTAAGGAGGAAAAAAAAGTCTGAATTGTGGTATATAAACTCAGAATTCTTTTTTTTTTTCATGCAATTCCAAGTTTATCTTTTCCATTTATGTGTTTATACCTCACAATTTTGACTCTTTTTTCAGAGAATTCTTTCAGAGAAACCTTTACATCTTACAATTTTGTGCCACAGGATTAAAAAAATACATAATTTTTATTTCAAAATTCAGACTTTTTTTCTTACAATTCCAAGGAAAAACATCTGAATTGTGATATATAAAACCAGAATTCTTTTCTTAAATGCAATTTTTGCATTTCTGTTTACATGTCACAATTTTGTTACAAATATTAAAATAAAATCTATTTTTAGAATTTAAAAAAACAAGAATTTTTATCTCACAGGATTTAAATGAATAAATAAATTAATCTAATTTTCAAGTCATAATTATGATATATAAACTCAGAATTTTTTTTCATGCAATTTCAAGTTTATCTTGTCCATTTGTTTTTATAGCTCACAATTTAGATTTTTTTATTTTTTCAGAATTTTACCTTTCCATCTTACAACTTTGTGCCACAAGATTAAAAAATCAGGCAAAAAAGTTTATCTTTGACATTTCTGTTTACATCTTTTTTGCCACAGGAATTTAAATAAATTATTATTTTTTTTCTTTTTCACAACTTTTTTTCTTGCAATTCCAAGATTTTCTCAGAATTCTAAATTTACATCTTACAATTTTGTGCCACAGGATTAAAAATAATAATAATTTTTATCTCACAATTCAGACTTTTTTTTTTGCAATTCCAAGAAAAAAAGGTCAGAATTGTAATATATAAACCCAGAGGTTTTTTTATGCATTTCTGTGTTAATATCTCACAATTATGATAATTGTTTTCAGAATTATAAGTTTACATCATGCAGTTTTGTTCTTTGTTTATGCCACAGAATTTAAAAAAATCATTTAAAAAAAAGAAAATGAAAACCTGTGCATTTACATTTCACAATTCAGAATGTGTGTGTGTGTGTGTATTCTTTGACAAAGTGTGTGGAACTAAATATTAATTCTAAAGCCAATTTTCATAATGTCCGTTCACTGCTTTGCTGCTATAATAATGTCACTGAATGTTCTTGAATGTCATTGAATGGCCTAAATGTATTGAATGATATTGAAAAATGTGAAGAATTAAGGGAAATTTTGACAGCTCCAGTAATAAGGTTTCTGACAGAAGCATTTGGATCATTATTCCTCTTTCCAAAAAAGCAGCGATGTGTGACTATGCTTTGGGAAAAGCAATGCTGGCCTACAACCTCGGTGTGACATGCTAATTCCAGTCACCCTCTGCCTGTGAAAGAAGTGAACTGAATCGGAGAAAAGAGGAAGAGAGACGTGTGAGATGTGTGACAGACCGAGAACATCAAAGACAAAGATGTGAAAAGATTGTGAAGATGTTAATGTGTTTCAGCAAACAAACGTATCTCCACACCGCAGCACCGGTTCCCTAGGTTCTCCAGCCTGTCTTGGCTGGAGCAAGAAAAGCGAAGAGTGGCAGAGGACTTCTCTGGAACTTTCTCTGAGGATTAGAAGCTTATGAGGGAGAAATTCTCTCAGTTCTCGTCTGTATTTAGGCCATCTCTCCAGCTTTCCATTTACTATAGCCCAGAACAGACTGAACTCATTTCAGTTCTGTGCTGGGTTTACTGTGAGTATGTTTGCTGAGAAATATGTGCATGTCCAATCAGTGACCAGAACAACCTATGACTTTGGAGTGAAGGCTTGAACTCTTTCAGATCAGTTCTGGTTGGCAAGCTTTTTTAACGTAAAGTGCCATTTTTATTTTTGTAAATCACTGCCATATTGACCAAGGCCCACATGCATAATTTACATATTTAAAAAAATCTCAAAATTCTGACTTTTTTTTTGAAATTCCAAAAAATAACAATAAAATCTGAATAGAGATATATAAACTCAAGTTTATTTCCTGCTTTTCTGTTTATACCTTACAATTTCGACAATTTTTCTCAGAATTCTACGTTTACATCTCACAATTTTGCGCTACAGGATTTTAAAAAATATTTTTTTTTTTTTGCAATTCTCAAAAAAGTCAGAATTGAAAAATATAAACTCAGAATTCTTTTTTTAAATGCAATTTCATGTTAATCTTTTCCATTTCTGTTTTATATCTCACAATTTTGTGCCACAGGGTAAAAACAGTAAGTTAAAAATAAATAAATAAATAAATACATTTTATCTCACAATTTATACTTTTTTCTTGCAATTCTGGAAAAAAAAAGTCAGAATTGTGATATGTAAACTGATTTTTTTTTTCATGCAATTCCAAGTTTATCTTTTGCTTTTTGGATTTAAAAAAAATAAAAAAAAAGAGTAATAAATAATTTTTATCTAACAATTCAGATTTTTTTCTTGCGATTCCCAAAAAATTGAACTAAGAATTAATTGTTTTCATGCAATGTTTGTTTTCTGCATTTCTGTTTATATCTCACAATTTTGACATTTTTTCTCAGAATTCTAAGTTTACATCTCACAATTTTGTGCCACAGGATTAAAACAAACAAACAAACAAACAAAAACTCACAATTTAGACTTTTTTTCTTGCAATTCCCAAAGAAAGTCAGAATTGTGATATATAAACTTTTTTCTTAACTTCCAAATTTTACATTTCTGTGTTTATACCTTGCATTTTTGTGCCACAGGATTAAAAAAAAAAGAATAATAAAAAAGAATAATACATTTTTTTTATCTAACAATTTAGACTTTTTTCTTGCAATTCCAAAAAAAGAAGAAAAAAGTCTGAACTGTGAAATATAAACTCAGAATTCCATTTTCTTTTTCATGCAATTCCAAGTGTAAAAAACATTTTTTAATCTTTTTTAATTCCAAGGGGGGAAAAACACATTTTGCTCATGCCAGTTAATATTCTAAAATTTGGCAATTTTGAGATTATTGGCAACTGATTAAAGTGAAAAATAGTAATTCCCCTTTTTGTCATTTCCAAAACCTGTGCTAACTGGAAGAAAACAGCTCATAAAAAGATTGAATCCAATATTTGGTTCTAATATAGCATAAATTTTAAAGCAGTTTTTAAAAAGCTGGTCACTTTTGACTGGGAATCCCACGAATGTGACAATCTGAAAAAATTGGATGTTTGCATTTTGGGGTTAATGTTTTGGGCTAAAACAGAGAGAGAAAATGAGAAAAATGCAAAAAGAAATATGCAAAAATGGATATGGCTTATTTCCCATCGCTTCATTTTCAGTCGCACTATACTTGCGTGCAGATTTTGTGTAATTTCCGGAAGTGGAAGTGTATTATTTTGCACATTTATATGGAAATGATATTCCTCCCACCCTGTAAATCTCACACTGACACAATTGATGCTTGCTTCAGGGAATCCTGCGGGAATGCTAAGAACACTGAACCGCACAGTGACTCGAGCTCAGATGATCAGCATGTGCTTTATTTCAGTGCATTTTTAATTCATTTTTAAATGAGCTTTACTCTTTACCTTTTCTTATTCCGTTTTCTTTCACACTGTAAAAAATTTTGTTACGTAACCTGAAATGTGCTTCATGTAGTAACTAGATTCATTTGTTTTATTTGAGTCAAAATATTATTTAATATGAAAAATAACCTGACTACGTTTTAAATATTTATGATCATAATGAGGGATTTAAAATGTGACCTTTATGTAGCCAAGTTTTATTTTCTCTAGCATGCATGCAGTATGTAAATATCCTCAATTTACCATTGTGAATGAAATGTGAGCTATAAATAAACTTGACTTGCTTAAGAAACGGCATATACACAGATTTGGAGATATTTTATGGAGTTGTTTGTTGTGAAATCATTAGTGCTCGAGAACAAATAGATGCTGTGTGATAATCTAATAGTTTCTTTGTATTTACATCCTACACTGACCGTTAGACACATCAAACAAGAAGTGCGGTAGTTTGTGATCAAAATTGTAATCATTTGTTTTGCATTTTCTTGTCATCACAGCTCCAGGTGACAGCTTAAGTGGAAGATGCATTGACAACTAAGGACAGAAATCCAAAGAGCTATATTATTATACCATAAATTACAGCTTTATGGTCCTGTAATCAAATTCCACTCCAGTCTTGGCATTTCTAAATGAGGCTATAAGACATCTTACTGTGCATCATGAAGTCTTAAACTTAAAGTACTAAACTAACTAAAACTAAAACTGAAAAAAAAAAAACCCTGAAATAAAAATAAAAAAATAAATGTCAAAAACACAACAAATTATTATAATTACTAAAACTTAATTTAAAGTAAAAGCCAAAAATATAAAAGTAAAAAATATAATATATTTTATTTCTTGCAATTCTGACTCTATAACATACAATTGTGACTTTATAATTCGTAATTGCAGGTTTATATCACACAATTCTGCAAAAAAAAGTCTGATATTTGAGATTCATAACTAAACATTATGAAAGCCATTTTGTTTAGTTTAACTTAAAGTACTAAACTAAAACTAAAACAAACTGAAATAAATAAATAAATGAATACAAATGTCAAAACCACAACAAATTATTATAATTACTAAAACTTAATTTAAAGTATAAGCCAAAAATATAAAGCAAAAAAATAAAAAAAAAATTATTTCTTGCAATTCTGACTTTATAACACAATTGTGACTTTATAATTCACAATTGCAGGTTTATATCACACAATTCTGGAGAAATTTGAGATTCATAACTAAACAATATGAAAGCCCTTTTGTTTAGTTTAACTTAAAGTACTAAACTAAAACTAAAACAAACTGAAATAATAAATAAATAAATAAAAATAACAAAAACACAACAAATTATTATAATTAATAAAAATTACTAAAACTTAATTTAAAGTAAAAAGCAAAAACATAAAAATAAAAAATAAAATAAAATTTATATCTTGCAATTCTGACTTTATAATTTGCATTTGCAGGTTTATACACAATTCTGGACAAAAAGTCTGATATCTGAGATTCACAACTAAACATTATGAAAGCCATTTTGTTTAGTTTAATTTAAAGTACTAAACTAAAACTAAAACAAACTGAAACAAAATAAATAAATAAATACAAATGACAAAAACACAACAAATTATTACTAAAACTTATTTTAAATAAAAAAAAATAAATAAATAAAATAAAATAAAATGTATATCGTGCAATTCCGACTTTGTAACTCACAATTGCAGGTTTATATCACAAAATTCTGAGAAAAAAAGTCTGATATTTAAGTTTATATTACAAAATTCTAAAAAAAAAAAAAAAAAAGGTCAGAATTGCAAGACGTAAACTTGTGAGAAAAAAAATCAGTGGCGGAAATCGGTGTCAGTGTGGTCCAACCTGGTTATTGTTATTGGAAAAACCCATTATCATTTGATTTTATAATTCACAATTGCAGGTTTATATCACACAATTCTGGAAAAAAAGACTGATATTTGAGATTAAGAATTAAACATTATGAAAGCCCTTTTATTTAGTTTAACTTAAAGTACTAAACTAAAACAAACTTAAATAAATAAATAAATAAATACAAATGACAAATACACAACAAATTATTATAAGTGCTAAAACTTAATTTAAAGTAAAAGCCAAAAATATAAAAGCAAAAAATAAAATACATTTTATTTCTTGCAATTCTGACTCTATAACATACAATTGTGACTTTATAATTCACAATTGCAGGTTTATATCACACAACTCTGGAAAAAAAAGTCTGATATTTGAGATTCATAACTAAACAGTATGAAAGCCCTTTTGTTTAGTTTAACAAAAAGAAACATAAATAAATATAAATAAATAAATAATAAATACAAATGACAAAAACGCAACAAATTATTACTAAAACTTAATTTAAAGTAAAAAAAATCTACAAATAAAAAAATAAGAAAATGTATATCTTGCAATTCTGACTTTATAACTCGCAATTGTAGGTTTATATCACACAATTCTGAGAAAAAACTCTGATATTTAAGTTTATATTACAAAATTCTAAAAAAAAAAAAAAAAGAATTGCAAGAAGTAAACTTTCAGTTGCGAGAAAAAAATTAGTGGCGGAAATCAGTGTGTCAGTGTGGTCCAACCTGGTTATTGTTACTGGTAAAATCCATTATCATTTGACCTCTAGAATAAAATAAGTAATCTTACACTTCTCCCCAAGAAACATGTTTGAGGCATCATTCATGTCGGTAGCACAAATGTGACACTGAAGTTTAATATTTCATATAAGAAGATCCGTTCAGATTACTAAACCTTAATCTGAGCACAGTTATAGTGATGCTTGTCCTGTTTTTAGTGCTTCCAGCATTCAGGGCTGGAATAGTGAACTATAAACAGGAGAAATATGAGAGAAGAGAAAATGGTGGAGATTATTCACTGCCGGTATGAGTGACTATATTGAGCTAAGCTTTAGATCAAATAGACACGCTCCATTAAGCCCACATGATGGTAGCTGTAAAACATTTCCATATGAAAAGGAAAGGAAGGTCATTTCTTCTTTCTGTTGGGACAGTCACACACCTCTCGTGAAAGAGAAAGAACCAGACTATCTGCGGTCCACGTTACAGATGAGCGTGCACTGACGTAAACTCTTATACGTAACTCTTAACACATGTAGATTACGCCGTGAAGGTCAAGGGCTATTTAAGAACATGCCTTTATGCATCTGTGAACAGGAGAGCCGAGAGGTTTTTGCTCTGCAAATATTAAACTATGATTCTCTCGTGGTTTGGACAAGAAGTCTGGTTACTCCATCAGAGCTGAGGACGATACAAGCAACTAATTTAAAGTAGATGAATTAACATCAAGCTGCTCTTTTGAAAAAGTACTGATGTACTGGAGCTACTAAAGAAAAGTAGCTAATTAGGTTCAATTAATTTATATAAAGAAAATCTGACTTTTCGATGTTTAAGTGCTACAATCAGATTCCCTTGTGCATCTACCAACCCAGAAAATGTGAAAAAGGGCAACCCAGGAACTTTGTTTTGGTAAGCCTTTTTCTGCAATCTTGTGAAAAAGTCACTCCTATTTTGCTCCCCCTGTGATGTGTTAAAGGGATCTTATTATAAAGTTACCGCCACTTAATCTGCACGTTTCCACCCACGGCACCGTAGTTTTGTTTTCACAAGTGTCAGCGGTGTACCAGTTCTAACGCCATGGCAAACGTTCAAGCAAAGCATGCTAACTAAAACTTTAGAGTCCCAGCCTCAGAGGAGACAAGAGAGAAGTGAATTTTTTTATTTATCTACTGTATATTACACTGCTGACACACAGATCGCATATAAACATGCAATTTCTTTCTCAGCTGTTAACTTTCACAGACATAACCAGCTATTTTTGTAATTTAGGTGTGATTTTAACATAAACTTGTGTGTATTGTACAGTTCAAGCGCAATAAGACATGAAAGACAACTTAGTTTAGTACTCACATGCCGTGTGACAGATGCTTTCTGTGTGCATCTTTCGGATGTCTGCGCTCAGAAAACCCTATCAAAAGTCTAAACTGGCTTTAAAACGCATGATTTCAGCACGATAGACATGCTAATCAAAACCAAACAGATGTTTTTTGGCAGAATATCTGAGGTAAAAGCTGTAAAGGCACAGCCCTATTCTAAAAAAAGGGGGCAAGGAGCAGCAGCTCATTTGCATTTAAAGAGACATGCATGAAAACAGCGTGTTTCTGCTTCCACTCAAAATAAACATTTTCAATGATATAACAAAAGATATGTCGGGTATTTTAAGCTGAAACTTCACAGATACATTCTGGGGACACCTGAGGCTTACGTTACATATTGTAAAAAGAGGCACTTATTTAAAGGAAAGATAGTTCCATGAAATTAAAATTCATTTACCTGTCTTTCCAACCATGTTTGATTTTCTTTCTTTTGCAGAAAACAAAAGATAGTTTGAAGAATGTTTTGTCTGGTTTTGTCCATGCAATGAAAGTTAGAGGTCCAAAACAAAACTGGACCACATTGATTTTATTCTTTTATTTTATTCCGTTTCCGCCACTGAATAAAACATAAAAAAGAAGGTTATTGCGACATGTTATCTCACAATTTTGACTTTTTTTTCCTCATAATTTTGAGATATAAACTCACAATTGCGAGTTATAAAGTAAAAATTGCATGATATAAACTCGCAATTCTGAGAAATAAAGTCACAACTGCATGATATAAACTCGCAATTGTGAGTTATAAAATCAGAATTCCGAGATACAAAGTTGCAATTGTGAAAAAAAATTGCAAGTTTATATGACACAATTCTGAGAAAAAAAGTCAGGCTTGCGAGATGTAAACTCGAAATTGCAAGATAAAAAGTCTGAATTGTGAGATAAAAAGTCGCAAACCTTTTTTATTTTTTATTCAGTGGCGGAAACAGGCTTCCACAGAATAAAGAATAAATCATAAAAGCTGTGAAAAAGATGAAAAAAGTAAAATAAGGTGAAATACATTGGCCTTGAGTCTTGCACAGATGCATAACGTCAGCATCTTGATATACTGTAAATAAATTATTGATGAATATTATGTTATTATATGAATGGAATATTATATGAATGGAAAAGTATTAATGTCAAACAGTACACAAAAAATGAACTGTCTAAATGAGCCAGTTCACTAACTGATGAATCTGACTTTCAGTGTAGTCTACTCTAGGCTTTTTTCCCATTTTAACATTAACATTAATATTTTTTAAAAAATGCACAAATAATGTGACGCAAATATTAAAAATGTGAAAAAATAGCTTGTTGCTGGAGAATCTACTCTGCTTTGTAAACATCTAAGCCTCTGAAAAATCTAGTTACAGTGCTTTTTTAGTTTTTCACTCCTGAACACTATGCATGATCAAAACCAATAGGAAGTGACTCAAAATCTTGTGTTCTTCGCCTGTTGCTTGATCTTGTACTTGTGCACTTCCAAAAGACCCCATATTTAAGATGTTTTCTTGGAAACTGTGTTAATAAGGTCATGTTTGCATAGCATAAAGCACATCTGCTTTCTTTCTAAGAGCGGAGTACACATTAACATTTCACAGCTGTTTCTATCCTTAGCCCTTCCTCTCCATGTAAGTGAACTCTACAGGATTAAAGACAGAGAATAAAGACAAATGTTTGCCACACATATGGCTCTGGAAGATCATGAGGAGTAATCTCGCTGTTCTCGGCACTGCACGTGGACTGGAGTGAACGATCGCTCTCACTTAAGTCAAGATATCATTACTGGGTCATCCCTCTCTTTCTCCATCCCATCAAGAGGGAGATTTCATCTCCTAATGTGAGTCTCCTACTGAGGACGGCACAGAGAGAAGACAGATATCAGTCAAAGAAGCTTCTGCCATCATCAGCTTTCACTGGTATGATGAGTTTTCTATCTTCTATGTTTTTTATAGGGTGGGCCTTTGAAGCCCGTGCTTGCTTGATGGGTGAGAACAAACTTTGTGTTTCTCGCAGAAGCTCAGTCGTGCTTACATAACATGCAAGAACAAATATGATTGGTTCTTGTGTGTCAAACAAGCATGTTTAAGCTTCCATTTACCATATTTGATGTTAATTTTATCCTAAATTAATTGAAAATTTAGCCCAATCAAGATGTAGTTTGTTTCCTCATCTGAACAAGATATTCCAGATATTCCATAAACGTGACTCCAGTCCATTTTTGGGATGTTTTAATCAGCTGTTTTGACTCTTATTCTGAGAGTACCCATTCACTACAGAGGATTCATTGGTGAGCAAGTGATATAATGCTAAATTTAATCAAATCTGTTCAGATGAGGAAACAAACTCATGTACACCTTGGACGGCCTGATGGTGAGTAAATTTCCAGCAAATTTTAGTTTCTGGATGAACTATGCTTTTAAGTATGAGCAATAATCAGGATATTAATGATTACAGTTTATTTACAGTCAAAGTCAAAAGTTTACATACACCTTGCGGAATCTGCAAAATGTTAATTATTTTACCAAAATAAGAAGGGATCATACAAAACGCATGTTATTTTTTGAATATATTCTGAATATATTTCACATAAAAGACATTTACATATTGTCCAGAAGAGAAAATGAGAGTTGAATTTATCAAAATGACCCCGTTCAAAAGTTTACATACACTTGATTTTTAATACTGTGTTCTGAATGATCCACAGCTCTGTTTTTTTGTTTGTTTGTTTGTTTAGTGATAGTTGTTCATGAGTCCCTTGTTTGTCCTGAACAGTTAAACTGCCCGCTGTTATTCAGAAAAGTGCTTCAGGTCCCACTTTGTTTTGTTTTTTAGCATTTTTGTGTATTTGAACCATTTCCAACGACTGTATGATTTTGAGATCCATCTTTTCACACTGAGGACAACTGAGGGACTCATATGCAACTATTACAGAAGGTTCAAACACTCATTGATGCTCCAGAAGGAAAAACGATGCATTAAGAGCCGGGAGGCGAAAACTTTTGAACAGAATGAAGATGTGTACATTTTTCTTATTTTACCTAAATATCTTTTTTTTTTTCATTTAGTACTGCCCTTCAGAAGCTACAGAACATACTTACATACTTTTCCCAGAAGACAAAATAAGTTTCAAAAGTTCAAGTTCAAAAGTTTTCACTATTAACTTTAGCTATTAACTCAACTTGTTCCCTTTCTGAAACATCAGTGAGTGTTTGAACCTTCTGTAGTAGTTGCATAATGAGTCCTTCAGTTGTCCTCAGCGTAAAAAAAATGGATCTCAAAATCATACAGTCATTGTTGGAAATGGTTCAAATACACAAAATTGCTGAAAAACCAAAGAATCTGTGCGGCCTGAAGGACTTTTCTGAATAACAGCAGGCAGTTTAACTGTGCAGGACAACAGTGGACTCATGAACAACTATCACTAAACACAAAAACACAGCTGTGGATGATTCAGGTAACAAGACTCAAGTGTATGTAAACTTTTGAACGGGGTCATTTTTATAAATTCAGCTCTTATTTTCTCTTGTGGACTTTATGTAAATGTCTTTTATGTGAAATATCTTATTCATGTCAGTACTAAATAAAAGAAAACCTGCATTTTGTATGATCCCTTTTATTTAGGTATCATATTTAACATTTTGCAGATTCTGCAAGGTGTATGTAAACTTTTGATCTCAACTGTACATGAAAGCAGGGTGGAATTATATTAATAATTTATTCTATTATTATTATTAGAAAAAACAATATATCAATGGAAACATTGTTCTTGTCTCAGGCAGTGCAGTCAAATGTATTTCAGTTAAGCTGCTCTTATTTTCCCTGACAGACAGTGAGACGAATCTCATGGTCTCGCCAGCCAATCCTGAGCATTTTGAGCTTTCAGGAACAACTGTTTGTTATCCTGATGTTTCCCAGCATTGCAACATGTTCTTAACGAAGGTCTTTGAGGATGGTCAGCTCTCATATCCAGCATGCATCCTTTCAAAAGCTCCACCAGGGGTTTGTGGGGACAATGCAATGCCCAAGCATTTCTGCAGAAAAACATCTCTGAGCAAAGACAGCCGTGATACCGTGGATTCAGAGAAGTGTTTGAAATGGTTGGTCTGGATGTGGCTGGGAGCCAGAAATGTCAAGATGTTCTTGCCTCTACTCAGTTCCCAAACTTATTGTTGAAGTTGTGTATAAGCATTATTCTCTACTTCTGACAGACTTCTTTGTAAGCCAAGAAACAACAGGACTGTATTCCAATTTGTTTTTAAAGGCAGACACACATTTAAAAGGTAATTTGTGTGTCTGTATAAGGTTGTCATTATGGCGTGATGAATCTCTAAACCATAATGGTTTCCTATAGTGAAAACGATGTTCAAAACAATGGTTTGTTTTCAAAGCTTTCCGGGTTTCAATGATCCGTCAGCTTTGCTCTTATCTTTACAGAAACAGCTGGGTTGGAATGAAAAAAGGTATTTTTTTGTTTACATATTAATGCTGTCTATCATACTGTAAGTTGTGCTACCTAAGAATGGTAAAGTTACAGTGTTAGAGTGTTAGATTTTCTCTTTGTAAGATGTGTAGTTATTAATAATGCTAACAAACAAATGTGACTCTGGACCACAAAACCAGTCAAAAGTAGTACGGGCATATTTGTAGCAATAGCCAAAAATTATTTATTTTTCTTTTATGCCCAAAATCATTAAGATATTAAGTAAAGATCATGTTCCATGAAGATATTTTGTACATTTCCTACTGTAAATATATCAAAACTTAATTTTTGATTAGTAATATGCATCGCTAAGAACTTCATTTGGACAACTTTAAAGGTGAAATATGCTAAACAAAGGCATTTATAAACATATGCACCCAAATTTGTTGGTGCATTTGTAGTCCAATATCCCTGTGTCCTTCACGGTCATACAATATAGGTTTATCCGCAAACTCATTTCTAGACATATGAGATGGCAATGTTATATTATAATAATAATAACAATGCAGTGGTCTAGTTCCCAGATAAAGTTCCTCCTGACATAAATGCACAATAACGCAAAAATAATCTTCTAATCAGTTTCATGTAGAAATATAATCAACCCTTTCTTCCTCTAATAAAAGGACATCAGCAAGGTCAGCGGTTGGCTCTAAAAGTGCTTCAGTAAATTGTACCTCAGTCTGATTTTAAGTGCATCTTTCAGTGTTTCGTCCTCTTTCGTCTTTTAGAGGTTCTTGCATGTTCCCAGAACACTGAACTGAATTGTTCAGGTCTGCATCACATTTACAATAGAAACTGCTCATTAAAAATAAAAATGCACATCATAACATAATGCACTGGAAACATGCAGGTACGGCTTCAAAGATTCAGCAGGAAGGCAGTTTGAACATGAAGAAAATGCTTTTCTGCAATATCAAATGCTATACTTTCTTAAAGAAACAGTTAACTCACTAATGAAACTTCTGGATATAAAGCAATATAAAAATCGTGAACACTACTTGTACGCTATATACGTCTTCCATGAGTGCTTTGTGTGAGGTGAAGTCATTATTCACAAATCTGTTCACTTCAGAAGACTTGTAAAATAGTGCACAATCATTTGGACTGCATATATGCTTTCTTATATGGTGTTTTGGTTCTTTTTGGAAAAAAGGATCCTGTTGTGTGAAAAAGAGATTCAAAAATAACAGCAGGTTTAATAAATAATAACAATTAAAAATTTTAATTAAAAAATTAAAAACAATTTTAATTTTTGGGTGAGCTATTCATTTAATTGGTAAAGTACACACCAATTTCTATTATCGCGCACTGTGATCAAAACAGAGTTTATCACATAATTAATTATGTCCACGGTGCCTGTGATGGAATCCAGCTATTCGAGAGCTGATGCAATGTGGGTCAAAATGTAGAGTAAAAAATGTTGCATCCCTTGACACCACGTGCAGGACATGATAATTGGGCAGGTTTGAAAGCCCATTTGTGTCTGGAGACGTGAAAAGAATGAAGCTGATGTCAGGAAGATGTCAGGCATGCGTCTGCTGGTATTAAGGTAAACAACACTAATGGGCAGGAGTCCTGAAAGCTGGTTGAGAATCAAATCTCGGCTCTGAGTTTGGAGGGATCAGATTGGTTTAGTTTTCTGTGTATCCGTAGTAGTTCAAATAAATCCATTAGGGTGTATTTACTGATTCATGTGTGGTGATGTGAGTGCTTCTTGCGGATGCTTCAGTCCTGCATCACAATTGTGAAAACAACAAGTAAACAACCATGTCAGTGTTGCCAGATCTCGTTAGAAAAACAAGAAACCTTGTCTAACAAAATAAACCTAAATGAGCGGCACAGGGATCTAGGAAAACAGCTCAAACAGGTGGGAATATTTGAAAACTGTTATTAGTACTCTGTCTTATTTTATTGAGCTATGGGGGCCAAGCACTAGCAAGCCCAAAAACACTACTGTATTATTTTTTCCTTCCTGAACAACTAAAATTGTGAATCATTTAAAAGTAGTTCTTATAGAAAGGGTGTGCTATATTATAATTAAGAGATATTTTTAATCAGTATTCATATGGCACTATCAATGCTATAATAATATTTTTAAATATATATGAAGAGTTCAGATGCAAAACCAGCTAAAAGCCATCTCGGTCAAAAATGAGATAATGATACTGAGTGAATGCTCTGGACACATAGTTTACGTCCATCAAATACTTTTACTTCAAACTCGCTAAAATACCAGCCTCAGCCCAATCAGAAGTACCAGTACTTACATAGAAACCTATACATCTGAGCCTGATAAAAATGCATTTTTTAAAGAAAGACATCAGATGGATTTAGCTGGTATTGCATCTGAACTCTTCATATATATATATATATATACAGGGGTTGGACAATGAAACTGAAACACTGGCCAATATAGTGTTGGAGGTTTCATGGCTATATTTATGCAGCCTGGTGGCCAGTCTTTACTGATCGCACATTCCACCAATAAGAGCAGAGTGTGAAGGTTGACTTTGTGCACCCAATAGCTCAAACATTGTACCCTGAAGGTGGTGCCGTGTATTAGAATGATAATGCACCAATACACACAGCAAGACTGGTGACAAGAGTGATTTGATGAACATGAAAGTAAAGTTAAACATCTCCCATGGCCTGCACAGTCACCAGATCTGAATATTATTGAGCCACTTTGGGGTGTTTTGGAGGAGCGAGTCAGGAAATGTTTTCATACACCAACATCACATAGTGACCTGGCCACTGTTCTGCGAAAGGAATGGCTCAAAATCCTTCTGGCTACTGTGCAGGACTTGTATTTGTCATTCCCAAGATGAAATAATGCTGTATTGGCTGCAAAAGGAGGCCAAACGGCATACTAATTGTGGTCTAAACCCAGGTGTTTCAGTTTCACTGTCCAACCCCTGTATATATATAGATTTATATACATTATATATATTCATTATTATTCATAATGCATTGGTAATGCATCTGTACTGGCTTTGTTCAAAGAAAATTGGTTGATGCAAAAATATAAATTTATTTTTAAATGACTGTTCCTGTAGAAAAGTGTAAAGCTTCAGTACGACAATGTTCATACTGACATCCACATATTGCAACTGAGAGGTTTATTATGCTGGTTCTCTTTATGACAAATCTATTGCAATTAGCAGCATATCACCACTGCCCAGTTTTACGCTGCAATTAGTAGTTCTTTACCCCCGATGCTTCATTTATAATGGATTTTTGTACTGGCATGAAGCATTCTGGCTTAATTCCCCTGGCTATCAACGTACCCCAAAGATTTGTTTAATTAAATGTTTACTATAAATGAGTGAGTCAATGAAAACCAATTAATTCTGTGCTCAACAACACTGCGTGTCCATACAGGAGTTTAAAACAGGAAGCGGTTTACATGCAGACTGTGCCACGGTTTCACGGTGGGTTTATCAATCTTAATCTTTTTTTAAAAAAGGTAGAATAATGATTGTTTAAGACCGTCATATTTTAAAAAGACAATTTTAGGTCGTTTGATGTTGTAATGTCAGAGAATTTATTCCGATCTTAAATCAAGTCTTATTTGTGAGAGATATTACCTCTAGTAAGGGCTATTGATTTCGTCCTTGCTCGTATCTGAATGTAGGACAGCGACGTATGCGAGCTGCCCCCCTCAGGACAGTCATTAGTAAAAGGACTGACTGATAGAGGCAAACTGGGATGCCTTTTCTTGTCGCACCTCATGCTATAACCAGGAGCGTTTTTAGCATTTTTTCCATCATAACTCTCGCTTCAGACTACTACAAATCCACTTGTCATCTTTTGGTTTAAGAAACATTTATACATGTCAAAACTAGCTGTTCCAGTAGTAGACTTATAATGTATCTCAAATACAAGCACACAGTAAGAGACTGTAAGTCTTGAATGCTTATCCACCTAGGCATTGCCATTTGTACATCTTATGGGCCTGGCTTCTGGCCTCATCCCATCCAGCTATTTTTAGGTATTCAAAACAGCTTGTTTTGCTGCTTGAAATTGCAAATAGGTGTGACTTACCATAATATTTTAACATATTATCTTAATTATGAGCACACTGGTTTGTAGTGCAAACAGTTTTACTGTTTACTGCACGCTGATATATTTCTCATTATTTCCCTATAGCATAAAGAATAAGGTGGATATCTTCAAAATGCAAATTTTGTCATTGTTTTGGAGCACACTAGCTTTAATATAACCTTGAGCCTAACATATACACTAAAAGCCAAAAAAATTCAATTTTGCTTTCTTGGGGACTTAAAAGTCTGAGTAAAGCAATATTAAATATGTGGTCTGAGTTTGTCACACCACTGAAAAATGTGTTATTAACCACCCAGCCAAATCTGTAAATAAAATAAGTTATCAAAATCCTGAAAACTAAACAGTATAGACCAATTTGGAGTAAAACACTGGTAACAAGTGGAGGAAAATGGGTAAAATCCATGGAATAAAATAGAAAAATGCATTATTGTGCTTTTGGATGTCAGAATTGGAATGCAAATAATTTTCATAGAATACTGTCGTCAACTTTGCCATTTGAAGCTAAATGCAGATGTTTAAACGGACAGACTAATGGGTGAAACCTGCTATTATACCTCTACTTTTAAAGCATAAATTTGATTTAAACATTAGGTCTACATAATATTCACATATGCAGTTCATAATAATAGTTATAATAATAATTGTTACATTTATATAGTTACAGCATGAAATACTATTTAATGCTATAACATTTACCTACTTTATCTCACAATTCTGACTTATTTTCTTGCACATACAAATTTATAACTTGCATTTCTGACTTTATAACTCAGAATTGTGAGACATAATCTCGGAATTGCGAGAATAAAGTCAGAATTTTTAAATATAAACTCGGATTTACCTTTTTATTTTTTATTCCATGGCTTCCATAGACTGCCATTTTAAAACTGTAGTTTCCTGCCCCCACATAGGCTCCGCCTACAACAACGTCGTCACTGTTTGATTCTCTGCTCTCAAATGCTGGGGGCGTGTCCGCCGTCGGCGCGGAAGCCACGCCCACTCGCGAGAAAGCTGCCGCCTCTCTCAACCGTCAAACACCGCTACAACTTGAATGGATGACCAAGCTGTTTTGTAAATTATCGCAAACAGGTAATATGCATTTACGTGACGAAAACATAGCTAGATAAAAAACTGTAGGCTGTAGTAACTAACGGTATGATAGTAACGATTGTACAGACGAACCATGACTGAGCAGGCAAACCACGACGCTAATGCGCTCTAGTAATTATAATGTTAGAACCCTGAACAAAATGGTTAAAAACCGTTTAACAGTTTAACTCCACTATTCAGTACTACATACAGTCTTTGTCACTTGTTTTCAGCAATAATTTCTAACATTTATGTATAGAAACAATCCTCTGAACTGCCTGTACACAGACTTTTTTTTTTGAAATAACGCATATTTCAACAAAGTATCTACATTTTATTATTTTGTCATACAAGCTATTTTATTGTATTCAGTAATATATTTGCCATACAATTGCTCTCAATTGTTATTCATGTAAACATTAAACCAACAAACTACAGTTAAAATAGATCATAGGCATCATAACTTCATATGGCAGAAGAAAAATATGAGATGTTCAAAACACTGTTGTTATATTTCAAAATCGGTGCTTTGTTGAACATTTCTTACCAAGTGTTTTTCTCAGCCAGAGACAGAACTATAAGCATGAATTTAAAATTGAAAATTGAATCATGACACCAAATAGTTTCTCCTGCCTCTACACCTCCACTGCATTTTTATCACAATAGCTCAAAACATGCTGCCTGTAATTTACCATGTTGTTTCCATCTCTCACCTGTTATGCCATCAGACAAAGTCAGCCTTTTTGGAAGACTGCTACAGGACACATATTCAAAGTAATACACCAAGCTGCTGCGGTGTTTGGCAAACATAACCAACTGTTACTGAAGTAAGTAGTAAACAGTATTTTCAGATTGCATTATAATTATTGTGCACACAGTTTTCAGGTCGTTTTAGATGGAGTTTAGCATGTCACACCACAGGACGTTGTTTTCAGCAGCCAGACTCCCATCTAGTTTCAAAGTAAATCTATTTCTGTGATGTGAAGAAGTCACACTGCAAGAGTGAATAAATGAACTTGGAAGTAATTCCATGAATGTTGTTATTTGTGGAGGTAAAACTCTCCCTCTTCCACTTACAAAATGTGGAAACTGCAGTGGGTTTGTAAGTTATCTTAAACTTAAATAAGGAATTAGAACAACAAGAACCCAAACACTGCAGTGAGCATCCAAGGATGATGTAAACCTCATATGTGACGCAGTCACAGGGTCAGTTTTTTGAAATAGAGAATCGTACATAAATTTGAAAGCTGAATAAATGAGGTTTGTTAGGATAGGACAATATTTAGCCAAAATACAACTATTTGAAATTCTGGAATCTGAGGGTGCAAAAAAAAAAATCGAAATATTGAGAAAATCGCCTTTATTGTCCAATCCTTAGCAATGCATATTACTAATAAAAAAAAATAAGTTTTGATATATTTACGGTAAAAAAAAAATGTACAAAATGTCTTCATGGAACATGATCTTTACTTAATGTCTTAATGATTTTTGGCATAAAAAAAATTGTATCATTTTGACCCATACAATGTATTTTTGGCTATTGCTACACATATACCCCTGCTACTTATTACTGGTTTTGTGGTCCAGGGTCACATATTTTGGGGTTACTTCAATTAAATAATTGAGATCATATGTGTTCAGCAAACAAAAAAAACATTTGCTTATGATGAGGTTTAAATCTTAAGTCTTACTTTGGTCAGTCTCTGTGTTGTGTTTCTCAGTGTTGAAACAGCCATGCAAATTTGAAATACTTCTGCTTTTTTCCTGCTCATTTGCAAACATCTCTGGAATATGCAAAAACTGAAGGCCACAGAATTGCTCATAAATGCTAGCTTGGCGCGTCCCATAATTCTCACTCATTGTGTTCTGTCACTGGGTTTTAATAGACTCGCAGTATGTGAGCACCATTTGTTAGTCTCTTTCCAGTGTTTCATTCCCAGGAGTGAATCTCCATTGATTTAATAGGCGCTGGGAATCATTAGAGCTCTATTGCTACACCATTCACTGAGCATGATGGAGCACTCGCCTACCTGTAAATAAAGGTGAGGCAGGTGAAAGCAGAATTGGACACTGCCTATCTCAAACCTGAGGAAAGTTTAATAAACGTACGGTTTCTGTTAGCAGAACCTTTGCACTTAGAGGTTCAACAACACGCCAATTAAACAGCACTGGCTGAGAAACAGTCTGTTGAGTTTTGAAAGATGATTGTTTGGTGCCAACGAGCTCTTGGCCCTCGGTGCCTCTGCTCTGCAGCCATATTGAAGCGTGCTCTGTCACGACAAGATGCGCATACTAAACTGAACGCACAAAACGACTGCACTGGATCAAGCACAGCAGTACGCCACAGGCTGGATCTCATGGGGGAATGACTTGCTAATCTTCTCCAAATAGAGATGTTGCTCTGGGATATGTTGGGGTGATGTACAGGTACAAAGTATGAAGTTTTAAAAGCTAAAAATTTAGGGCATAATTATCTGTGTTAGAACACTTTTGTGGTAGTATAATATATTCTTTTACCGCTCACAAAGTTGTTGTAATGCATCGTTTTAAAGTAAAGGTATGAGGAACACATCTGAAGTAAGAGACGAAAGCTGTCGATCAATTAATGTTATGTGAGTTTATTCGGAAATTTCTCTCTTCTCTATCAACACTGAATGCTGTATTGAATTCAGAGAAAGTTTTGCAGGGAGCAAGAAGTGAATAAGTTTGGAGATGGCATGTCAAAAGAAAGCTGCACAAAAAGCCTCCATAGATGTGTTTATGATGGCTCAAACTTGACTACTCCAGCTTATATAACGCAATGTTTTTTGTATGCTTTTTTGTTTCTTGAATGTACGAAGTATTTTGTGTGTCTTCAAACTTTCCGAAGGGCATAACAAACTATGTAACTTTATAGTAAGCATGAAATCGAACTGATTTTAACACATTTCACTGCATAATTCAGTCAGTGTTATTCGAAAGAAAACTTTTTTCTACATTGCCCTTCACCAAAATCTTTTCGTGCATGAAATTTTGAATTTGCTTTTTAAATTAGGTGAACTTAGGTCTCTCGAATATAAAACCTCCCCAAAAGTGGTGTTTCAGGAGTGGACAGTCTTCCAGAATTCACTCTAAACTCACTTCCTGGATCAATATTCACAATCCAATCAATTCTTGATAGATTAAATCAAGTTGATTCTTGATTTCCTTTAGAAATATGTCATATCACTACATACATATGCGAAATGGGTTGTAATAGTTATTCTGTGTTGACTTTAAGCTATGTATGATAAGCTGTAAACTCCGGCAGAATCAGTCATTTCTAGGCCCTGTTTACACATGGTATTAAAGAGGACGTTGGATGCAAAATACACTTTTGGTGTTTGCATATACAGTTGAGGTCAAAAGTTTACATACACCTTGCAGAATCTGCAAAATGTTAATTATTTTACCAATAAAAGAGGGATCATACAAAATGCATGTTATTTTTTATTTAGTACTGACATAAATAAGATCAACATTTGAAGTGGATCAAAACCTTTTATCAAAGTTGTCCTAAAATCAAAACAATACCCGTTCTTGTCTTAGGTCAACTTTGATGAAACTTTTTGATCCACTTCAAATACTCCACTACTATATTTCACATAAAAGACATTTACATAGACCACAAGAGAAAATAATAGTTGAGTAGTTAGTTAATAAAAATTACCCTGTTCCAAAGTTTACATACACTTGATTCTCAGTACTGTGTTGTTACCTTTGAGATCTGTCTTTTCACACTGAGGACAACTGAGGGACTCATATCCAACTATTACAGAAGATTCAAACACACACACTGATGCTTCAGAAGGAAACACAATGCAATTAGAGCCAGGGGTTGAAAACCTTTGAACAGAATGAAGTGTACATTTCTCTTATTTTGCCTAAATATCATTTTTTTGTCATTTAGTACTGCCCTTTAGATGCTACAGAAGATACTTACATGTTTCCCAGAAGACAAAATAAGTTAAATTTACCCTGATCTTCATATTCCAAAAGTTTTCACCCCCCGTCTCTTAATGCATCACGTTTCCTTCTGGAGCATCAGTGAGCTTTTGAACCTTCTGTAATAGTTGCATGTGAGTCCCTCAGTTGTCTTCAGTGTGAAAAGATAGAGCTCAAAATCATACAGTCATTAGTGGAAAGGGTTCAAATACAAAAAAATGCTGGAAAAGGATTTTTCTGACTTTTTTATATGTTTGGTTTGATGGTGAACAAAAAATAATAAGCACAATGTTCACTTACCTTTTTCAGTTTGGTGTAATTCTGTGGATATCAGATCAGATCTCTGTATCATTTTCCATTGTTTTCCTTACATGTTCATAAGTAAATTGCACATAAAAGCTCATATTAGATTGAAAGATTAAAAAAAAGCCAATACATACACCACTCGTAGACCCTACCTCAAAGAAACCAGGAAATGTGTCTACGTGGTCTACTTATGATCCGATCGACCAAGATCCAAATATTATAAAGAGGGCCCTAGTGTTACCTTTCTGTCTGTGTGGAAAGATAAAGGCTGTGAGCTTTCTATCTCCCCCATTAAATCACAGAGAACTTTAAATTAATTAACTCCTGAGATAATTAATTATAAAGCGCTTATTAGATTAGTGTTAGGAGAGGTGGGTCTGACATTTCAGGAGACTGAAACATCGCTGTAACAAGTTGCTATATTAACACTTTTTTGATTGAACCAGACACAAACCAATCACCTTGGAATTATAGCCACCAGGCTGGGTAAAAGGTCTTGCAGTATAACTACCAATCAGACATGCTGTTAGCATGGCATTAACGCCAGTTGGGTAATTCAAGAGTAGACCATTTCACAAGTCGACCTCATGGCGAGTATTTAATGTTGTTAGCTTTTCTATCACTTTGTGTGTTTGATTTCCTCTTTCAGGCAGTTTGTGGAGGCAAAGGAAGACCCCATGATCCTGTCAGCTTTCATTTAGGAGCCAGTGACAACAGCCTTACTGCGTTAAATCACTCTGTCGCAGGGCATTACTGGGCGAAAGCTAGCTGAGCTTGTGGAGTCCTGACTGAGTAAGCCTGCTGATAAAATCACTCACTGCTTTCGCACTGGGGTCTGCAGGCTCCAGATAGGGGCTCAGACACCCGGTGCAATCCAAATACGACGGGAATGAGCAATTAATTGCAGGGGTTAAACTTTGTCAGCTGCAACACAGCGTTAATGTAAGCTGATGTAAGCCTCGTTATTACTACAGTTTTTGTGCTTGACGTAAGCTGTGTGGTTTCACTATTTACTGCGAACGCATTTCTGGCTTTTTTCTTATCGTTCGGCATTAACGTTTAATCAACAAGCCCCGGAGAACAAATGATAACGCTAAATGAATGGAAGTCAGCAAAGCGCTGCGATCCAAATAGATCTCTCTGGTTCATTTCTTCTGAAAATGAATAGCAATATCAAAGAGTAATAAACTGCTGTGTCAGAATATTTGCCTGCTGTAATTTTAATAACTCAGGCTCACAATATTCAACAAGTCACGACTTGATAGCCTCATAAAATGTTTAAATGAGTCTATTAATAAAGACTTTGTTAAAAGGGCAGGGGTTATTCATGATATATCGTATTTTTTCGCACTCTATAACTCAAATGTGCTTGTGTTGTAATTTAATTACATGTTTTTGAAATATGCTCTACTCATTAGAACTTAATTATTCACACAATGATACAAGAATGTAGCAGGATGCCTAACAGGAAGAAAATTCATTTCCATTTCATTTCGCTTTAGCTAAAAATTACACTGCCAGTCAAAAGTTATTGAACGGTAAGATTTAATGTTTTACTCACCAAGCATGCGTATGTTTGATCCTAAGTACAGCAAAAACAGTAAAATTTTGAAATATTTTTACTAGTTAAAATAACTGTTCTCTATTTAAGTGTATTTTAAAATGTATTCTATTCCTGTGATTTCAAAGCTGAATTTTTAGCATCATTACTTCAGTCAGATGATCTTTCAGAAATCATTTGAATATTCTGATTTGCGGCTCAAAAAACATTTATTATTACCATTGTTATGTTGAAAACAGCTGAGTGTAATTTTTTAGGGGTTTTTTTGATGAATAGAAATTCAGAAGAACAGCATATGTCTGAAATAGAAATCTTTTGTAACATTATAAATGTTTTTATAATCACTTTTGAGCAATTTAAAGCATCCTTGCTAAATGAAAGTATTTCTTTCTATCATTTCTTTAAAAAATAAATAAATAATTATACTGACTCCAAGCTTTTGACTGGTAGTGTACATTGGCAAAGAATGTTAACTTTCATAGAAATTAGGCCTACTTTAAAATTAGTACACATGCTTGCTGTTCTGTTTCATAAATCATCTGTATTTTTTGTGAGAACTATGATTTATTTTAGTGATTACTCATAGAAAAGCTTTCCTGCAAACTTTTTTCTATTCAGGTAGATGCACGGAGCCATATAAAGAGAAAAAGGAGGAGCAAAAACTGGTCGTTGACTTGATTGGCCCTTGCGTGTGTCATTGTCATGCAAAATTTGAATATGCAGATACTAAAGTTTAAAACTAGTTCTCCATCAGGGTTGCCAAGTCCTCTGATTTCTCTGTGGAACTGGGCGACTTTAATGCTGTTGGACCCTAATCCTAACCGTAAGGAGGAAGGAGTGATTTTAAAGCTAATTTAATTTCCCCTGGAATGTGAATGCTAGTTTTGGTCATGATTGGGCTAGTTTTGGATATCAATTGGTCTGTTATGCAGACCTGGCAACCCTGTTCTCGTTGCCAATGTGAATGGCATATATGCGGTGAAACACAGATATGACTGCCATACTTTTACTGCTCCAGAGCTCCCGCGGAATTGACCCTTCAGCTCAGCTTTAAAAGTTTTAAATTTTTTGAAGAAATTTAAACAATAAATACCATTTTGTGGCTCTTTAATGTGTCATAACAGATTGCTGTAGCACCTCAGTTCAAGCAGCTTCTGAACCGTTCATATCTTCCTCTTTAGTAGTTATAGCATGAAATTTTCACCATTTTCAAGTCCACCAATGTAAATCTATACTCCTGCCTGGTTTGTTTGTTAGACAAAATGGCAAATGTGGCCTTGTGATTGATCAGATTGCCTGTCAATCAAACTCCCAGCAAAGGGTCAGTTGGGCTTCTTTTATGCTGCTGGAATCCCCTAAAAAGAGGTTTTGACCCCGGACTGCAAATTTGGTGCGATAGTGATAGCCGTGTTTCCCCAGAATGCGATGGGCTATTTTTGGTTGTGATTAGGCTAGTTTTGAGTATCAGTTGTTAAGCAGACCTGGCAACCCTGACTGCTGTTGTTATTTCTCTATCACTCTGACCTCTGTAAATCACATCAGTAGATTTAATTGAATAAAGTTTGCTGCTCTTTGTGCCGTTAGACAACTGATTAATTACTGTGATAGAGTCTTTACCTGCTGCGACAGTTTACTGTTGTTTATGATAAGCCAGAGGACACTTTTGAAATGCCAGGTGTCCTAAAATGCATCTGACAGCCTCAGGAATACAAAAGTCATAACGCGTTCTCTGGCTTCAGGGAACTTCAGTTTTATGGAACTTATGCTTATGAAAAGTACATTGTGACAATGAAGGAAATTGCAGTCATATGTTTAGACAGGGTTCAACTCAATTTTAAGAAAGTGGCGGCATCCTAAATCATGTTCAGATAAAGTTGTCAGACTCCAGAATGCCCAAGGCCACCACAAGAAAACTCGTCATCTGAAAATCAGAAATGTTAGAAATGTTGTCCTCAATACTGCACTTAAATTAGATGTATTATTATGGTGTTTGAAAGCTTTTACCTTATAATGTATCCTTTGGAGGATGAATTTCCTAAAAGAGTATTTCACCCAAAAATTTTGTAATAATTTACATAAAGTTCTTCTTATTCCAAAAGCACCATAAAGTAGCTGTATAAAAGACAGAAAGCTGCACAGACAATAAGGGTGAGAGTAAATAATGAGAGAAATCTCCTTTCTGAGTGAACTATTCCCTTATAATTAAATTAACATGGCAGTCTTGCACTACTGTATCAAAGTTCAAAGCTTTTCATAGTTTCTTTGGCTCTGGAGGGAAACCTCAAGGGACGAACCTAATCACAAAATATGTTAGAGCTCTTGTTCTTAGTCTTTGTATAAAACACAGATCTGTCTATCAGTGCCGGGGTTTGCAGTGTTTGCACGAGGATAATAACACCCTTCAGTAGGGCAGATGGGAGGTCATTCCGACCTATCAGCCTTGATTTTTCCATGTATTTCCGACACGCTTGGCTGGAAATACAAACAATTAGGCTGATAAAATGTGCTCAACCTAAACTGTCTGCAAAACTCAAACAAGTTCCTAATTAACTGTTTTGGGAGGTCAGCAATCAGTTGTTGTTCAATTTACATCCCAAGCCTCGGTGCATACGGAAAGAGCTCCAGTCAGGTTTGTGTTGAGTCGGCTGGTTTATAGCCCTGGAAAGGGCACTGGGGGGATGAGCGCGGAGCGTCTGCATTTGTTATGCCTTAAATAATTCACCAACGCTATTCCAAGGCTTTTTGTCAGCAGTAATTTCTCGCGCAGTCTATTGTGACAGAACATTTTTGTATACATGTCACATGCATCATTATAGAGAACAGAACGATGTTACGATCTTATAAACTGCCTCAATCTTTTTTATTTATTGAATATATTTAATGTAATGTAATGAATAATGGCATTTTCAAGTAATTAAAAAGTTAATAATACATATTAATGTATATATTTTAAGTAAATTAAACATTTTCAATAATAATAATTTCAGGAAGAGTTGAGTGTATTATTAGTATTATATAAATTATTTTTTCATTCATATATTTTTTTAAAAAAGTGTTTCATTATTATTATCGTTATTATTATTATTATTATTATTATTATTATTAATGTATATATTTTATACAAATTAATCTTTCATTAGTAATACTACTACTACTACTACTAATAATAAAATTTGTTGTTATTAATACTATTATTACTATAATTATTATTAATAATAATAATGTATATATTTAGTGTGTAATTAGTTATTATATATTTAATTTATTTATATATTATATTAATTATAAAGCATATTTTATTTATATAAAAACCTTTTATTATATTAATTTCAAAAGCATATTTTTAATTATCATCATCATCATAATAAATGTATATATTTTATATAAATACAACTTTCAATAATAATAATAATAATAAAGTATGCTATTGTTGTTGTTATTAACGGTAATAATAATAATAATAAATTTATGTATTTAATTTATAATTTCTTTATTATATATTTAATTTTATTGAATCATTACTAATATTTTTACTAATAAAGCATGTTTTTATATATAAATAGAAATTTGTTTTATATATATATATATATACATTTCTATTTATATATGTTAATATTATATCTATCTATCTATCTATCTATATATATATATAAATTTTAAAATCATGTTTTTTTTTAATATTTCATCATCTAATACATTTTACATGTTTTACATTACAATACATGTATAAATTTTATATAAATTAACCTTTAATCATCATGAATAATTATAAAGCATGCTATTGTTATTATTATTAACAGTAATAATAATAATTAGTTATTAATAGTAGTAGTAATAATAGTAGTAGTAGTAGTAGTATAAATAGTATAAATGTTTTATATTTATTATTCTATATTATTAATAATAAATGTAATCTGATTATGCAATAATATTGCACAAGCTAAAACAAATGCACATACCTTCTTAATTAAATCACACCTTAAGGTGTGTTTTCCACTGGGACACAAGCCCTTACTAGCCACAAGTATGTCAGACATGAAATTCAAGGTAAACCAATTCTCACAGAGTTGATTTACAATGATATTTTGTACGCTGTAAAACTTCAGTAAATAAACCCTTGAGCACTAGCCAGACAAATAAACATTTGTAATTTTTTAAGCCCGTAACAGTTCTTGAATCAAGCATGCTGCATATCCTCACCGTAATGACCACTGTTATGACATCTAAGTGTCTGATGATCCCAGCTCAATAATGCACTCCCTTATACAGCATGCTTTAATTTGAAGGTGATGTCACGTGCTTGTTATTGTTGCTCTTGCTGTGAAGAATCATCACTTTCTCTCTCTCCCCCGCCGCGTAAAGAGCCATCACATCAACGCAACACAATGTAATCACAAACATCAATCTCTTCTTGCTCCTCCTGAACACTAGCGAAAAGTCTCGACCTAACATAATACAAAAGCATTGTTCCAAAACATAGAGAGCTGCCACAGAGCTGCTGATGTCTAGTATGCAGTCTTGGTAGACGGCTCCCTGTGTAGGCAGCAGCGTGCACAACAGCACTGGTGCATTTATTCATTGACTGGATAAAGTTGTACTTCGATTTTTTTTCAGGTGTCCTGCAGAGATCGTGGCTCGCCTTTTTTATCCAGAGCATCTGCTTTTCAATTGTTTATTCAGCTGAGATTCTAAAGTTTAAAAGGCCTGTTCTCATCACTCCCATGACTCAGTTTGATCTGCGTATAAATAGTTCAGCGTTATTAATTTTGCATGAACATGGAAAAGTAGGGCTGAATATCAATGGAACTAATGAAATCAGAGTAAAGGGGGAAAAAGATAAAAGAAGGAACGGTCACCGGAGAGAGAAGAAAATCATTGCAGCAGTACATGATACTTGTCTTCTGATGGACAAAGTATGCTGTGATGAGTTTACCCAGAAATTAAAATTTCATGACGTTCAGGCCATCCAAGATGTAGATGAGCTTGTTTCTTCATCAGAACAGATTTGGTGAAATTTAGCATTGCATAACTTTCTCACCAATGGATCCTCTGCAGTGAATGGGTGCCGTCAGAATGAGAGTTTAAACAGCTGATAAAGTCCACATGACTCCAGTCCATCAATTAAGATGTTTGTAAGAAACAAAACCATCATTAAATATTTTTAACTTTAAAACGTTGCTTCAGGCTAAAATACAAGTCATAAGTTAGTGGACTTAAAACAAGTGAGCTAAAACTCATTGGTCACCAAGGACCCTAATTCATCATTTTTATTTCTTTTTAAATTTGATACTTACAGAATTAAATCTTATGTTTGAGCACCTGATGTTATGAATGACATGAATAACAAATAATGTTCAAAGGATACTGATCCAATGACAACAGCAGCCGAACTAGACTTTCTGAGCGCTTGAAAGAAACGCGTCCCAGCTAATGTGTATTCAGAATTATGAGATCAGAAAATTGCTTTCATGCAGTTTAAGTGGTGTAATTTACATTACGTCTGGAGTGAACTAATAAAGGCTAAATAATTAAGGTGAGTGAGATGAAGGCCTGGTTTTCTTTCTCTTTCTAAGTGGCCGGCTTATTCAGCGTGATTTCTAAACTAATTTAATTTTGTTTATTACACTTAAAAGCTTGTGCTGCTCCCTGTGCACATAAAGGCTTTCATTTTCAGAGTGTCTGTTTCATTAAAGGATATAGAAACACTCAACAACATTTCCCATTTTCGGTTTCTCTCCTGGCATCTACTGTATAGGCCCTACTGTCCAACATTTATATTGTTGGTACACTTGCACTTAAACTGCTGTTCAAAAGTTTGGGATTTTGAATGTTTTTAAAGAAGTTTTTTATTCTCATCAAAGCTGCATTTATTTGCTCAAAATACAGCAAATGTATGTATATATTATGGAATAAAACAGCATTTATTTAAAACAGAAATGTTCTGTAACAATATACACTATTGTTTTTTTAAGTTTTTTATTCCATAAAATATACATATACATATATAAATATGTGTATATATCATGGAATAAAAAGCTCAAAAAGAACAGCTATTTTTTTTTGTAACAATATACACTACCATTCAACATTTTGGTGTCCGTACATTTTTTTTTTTTACTCAGCAAGAATGTGTTGAATTGATAGTAAAGTGATAGTAAAGACTTACATTCTTACATTGTTATTCTTTTTTGAATAAATGCTGTTTTTTTTATTCATCAAAGAATCCTAAAAAGGTCTCACAGGTTCCAAAAAAATAAAAAAATAAGCAGGACAACAGTTTCTAACAGTGATTATGAATCAGCATATTATATTGATTTCTGATGGATCATGTGACACTGAAGACTGAAGTAGTGATGCTGAAAATTCAGCTTTGCATCACAGGAATAAATTTTAAAGTATATTAAAATAGAAAACACTCATTTAAAATTGCAATAATATTTCACAATATTACAGTTTTTTTCTGTATTTCTGATCAAATAAATGCAGCCTTGGTGAGCATAAGAGACTTCTTTAAAAAACAATAAAAATCTTTTGAAAGGCAGTGTATATGTAACTATAATGTGCTTACAATCAAGTAAAATTAATTAATATCAAGTCTAACATGAACTGCATAGCCAGAAAAATATGCAAAATGATTATTACAATTATAATCTAAAAGTTTGAAGTTAGTACAGTTTTTATTGTTTTTGAAAGAAGTCTCTTGTGCTCACTGAGGCTGTATTTATTTGATCAAAAATACAGTAAAAATAAATAAAATTGTAAAAAATTATTGCAATTCTAAAATATCTGGTTTCTATTGTAATATACTCTAAAATGTAATTTATTCCTGTGATGAAAAGCTGAATTTTCAGCAGCATTACTCCAGTCTTCAGTGTCACATGAACCTTCGGAATATGCTGATTTTATCCATATATATGCTATTTTATTCATATATAAAATGATATAATTTCACAGTATTTTCACATTTTAAATCAAGTTTATGACGTGTCATGTACAATATTCAGAAATAAATGTCAGTTTTGTGTCATTTTTTTATCAGTCTGTAGGACTTGATGAGATTTCTGCCTGTTGCATTCTCACAGATGATGCAAACAATAAGCTATGTTAAATAACCACAACAAAATGCTCCGCCTGCCTCTTATCTGCAGACAAGCAGCACTGCATATGTTATACACTGTAGTAAATCAGGCTGCTGAAAGCCAACTCAGACCCTTAAATTACTGTTGATGCCTATACGGCCGCCGGGGCAGACGCATTGTACACATTTCGGTTTACACAGTGCTGGACGTGATGAACAGTGCAGAGCTGCATTTAAAGTCTGCTGGCTTGAGTTAGAGTCTATTATAAAGAAAAGAGTCCATTTATATTTAAATACTGCCATCTGCTGGTCATTAAACCTTTCGTTATTACAGTAAATAATCTTGGCCTACTAAATTAAGGTGCAATCAATCGCTCAGTAGGGAGCTAATGCACAGTCGCCTTATTTATATTATTTGGTTTGGGTGGCAGTCAACCTTATAGGAGCTTTTCAGACCTGAAAATGTCATCACAGACAGATTCCCAGCATCTATAATGTGACCAATAAAAGTCCTAAAGTAATACATGTGCAAATGATTTGAATACATATTCCCAGTGTTTCTGAAGTGGACAGAGGAATTAATCAACCAAAAACTATTTATATATTAATATTTATGAGGATCCCTCAGCTTTGTTGAAAGTTCATGTAAATATAAACAAAACCTAATCCTCTGAATTACACACAGGAATAGCAGAGCAGATTACTGCTGGCCGGTAGCTAATTAATAAATCATCAACTAATTAATTAATTACATATTATGCATTAATTAGGTGGTAGGGAAGCACTCATGTGTACTTGAAATTGCTGCTCACTTATTCTATTTCTCATTAGGAGTGCGGTACGACGTGTGTTTGGTGCCGTGATAATGGTTCAGGATAATGACTCCCTTTTGCAGGATGTCTCTGTTGATATACACTCTAATTGTGTCCTGCGCTGCTCTCTGTAAAACATTGATTTA